>VWZX01007813.1:876595-1306814 GCA_013399015.1 Galbula dea
CCAAAATGCAGGACTCTACATTTAGCCTTATTAAAACTCATCCCATTGGCCTCTGCCCATCAATCCAGCCTGTCTACGTCCCTCTGCAGAGCCTCCCTACCCTCAAGCAGATCGACACTCCCACCCAGCTTGGTGTCATCTGCAAACTGACTAAGGGTGCACTCTATCCCCTCATCCAAGTCATCAATAAAGATGTTGAACAGGAGAGGCCCCAGCACTGACCCCTGAGGGACACCACTTGTGACCGGCCGCCAGCCAGACTTGACTCCATTGAGTACAACCCTCTGGACTCGGCCATCCAACCAGTTTTTTTATCCAGCCAAGCGTGTGCTCATCCAAGCCACTAGCAGCCAGTTTCTCAAGGAGAATGCTGTGGGAAACTGTGTCAAACGCCTTGCTAAAGTCAAGGTAGACAACATCCACAGCCTTTCCTTCATCTAATAAGCGAGTTATTATTAAAAATAGAATTATTCAAAATAGAATGTCCAGTGAAGCTGCTACCTCATTACTTCTGAAATTTTCCACAGGCCCAGTTGCATGACATCTGGGCAGATATTTTAATTTCTTCAAATTTCTGCTTTCTCAGATCTTTTCTTGGTCTTGATGAACAGTGTTTTTCAACATTTGGCTACTTTATGCTTCTGCTGGAGATGCTGTCTTTTGATACTCCTTCGGAGGAACTTTTATATGGGAAAAGTGATACTTGGCATAACCTCACCTTAGCAGAGTGAGTGATTTCTGTAAAGTTTTTCTCAAAAAGCATTTGGTTTTTAGCACCTTCGGCAGGATTTTTGATCTGCCACATCACATCAGTAATGCTAGGTTAAAAAGGTTTTGTCTGTTGAAAACAAAACCAGTCTTCTCTGATTGTTTTTGAGATTCTGTGAGAGGAATTCACATGTATCCTTGCTTCAGAGATATTTTGCTGAAGTATTTTCTAAGAAAAGTGCTTCAGTTCAGCTTCCAGCAAAGTCTCTTAAGTTGTTCAAAGTATGGGAAGTGAAAAGGAAAAAAAAAATCAGCAAAGAGCATGTGAAACCAATTTATGAGGTATTTAATTGTCTTGGCTTTGTAGGAGGAAGATGAAGTTTTACTAGGAAAATGCCAAGTCTACTTACTGAATTTTTGTAGGTTTTTGAAATTGGTTATAAACTTGGGGGGAGGGGGGAATTTCAAGTAATTGTTTAGCTAAGCCACAATTCTTGTACCTGATACTAAAATAGATGTCCTTTCATTGTCAGAGAAAAATAAAGTAGATTTCAGTTGGCTGCCTTTAAAATGGAAGTAGCACTTGTTTTGATCACAAACTCTTCAAGATCCATATGCTGTCTCATGCTGTTGTAGCTCGCACAGTTTCATCTGGGGCCTCTGAACAATTTCTAAGACTAGTGAGAAAGTTTGAGAATCATTTATTGGTCACGTTATCCTTTTATGTTAGAAAAGTTAGTATATGGCTGGGTTGGTTTTGTTTTGTTTTTTTAATTTTCAGACTTGTTTTGGGGCTTGGGTTTGTTGGGATTTTTTTGACATCAGGCAACTACTTCAGGAGATTTCAAAACTTGCAGCCATGTTATATCATTGTCTACAGCATATAACCTTCAGACATTCATAGGGGAGAGTGTAGAATCTCAGACAAAAATAATTCCTTTTTCCTTTTAATAGGAATAGAATTTTAATAGAATTACTACCAAGATGAGTAAACTCTCGAGGCTGTAAGTAACAGCCCTTTCTATTAGGAACCTGTCTTCACTATGTGTTGGTGAAAGACCGGTTTGGTAGGTAGCTGTAGGAAAGTCCTGTCTTTGGCAGACACTTCAGTAAAGCCAAAGTAGTTTTTGTAATCAAACATTGTTTCCATTAAGCAGTGTATCAGAAACACAAATGTTTTGTATGCTAAGTATGACATCTCTCTTTACCCAGAGTAGACTCTGATACTTTTGCACTTACGTAACACTAAAATACATGCATTTTCTCTCGTCAAAGAAGCAGGACGAGGGAAAACCATGAGGTGCTTTTGAAATACAAATTTGAATCTTGGGGTTTTTTGCTATGAATATTACAGAATGTGGCATATGTGATTATCATTACATGACAGAACAACAGTTGAGAGCTTGATCAGACTTTTTAGTCATGGTTTATTAATTTTCTGCATTTCTAGTGATCCACACTGTTCTTGGAAGCTTTTTTTTCCTGTGCAGTATTAATGTGACCTCTTTAAAGAAAATCAAACAAACAAGGAAGTAGTTTAATTACATTCATGGCTGTGAATCAGGTTCTGTCTTCAGGACAAGATCCATCGGGAGAAGACAGAAACCTGAAAAGTTCTTGCAGTAATCAAGGAATTGAGGCACAAAATTAGAGGGAGAAACTGGTCAGGATGGCTAGAGTCTTTGCAGGTTCTCTGGGCAGCTCTGTCAGGTATCTTCAGCGCCATGTTTTCCATACCAAAATAATTTCCCTGTAAGCTTTTTGAAGTTGTTCTTTGTTTCTAGGTGTATCTGTCCTGTATTCAATGCTACTTCCATTTGTAATCAATGGCTTTCTTAAACCATACTGTATACCTACATTTAACTCTGCATTCTCCTATTCTTTACTCAGTTATATCTCAAAGGTACATAGATGTCATGAGCTTGTTATGCTTTTTGGACTGTATATAAATTTGGAAAACCTATGAAAATACAATCTTGCACACATAGTATCAGACCATGAAAAAAGTGTTACTTTCTGAGGTGTAGTTTGAGATTTTACACTACTGTTTTCAACACCTACAGTTCCTTTTTATTAATAATTTAAAGAAATCTAGTTTATCTTTTTCAAAATCTGAAAGACTTTTTTGTAAAAACTGAGAAATCTGTCACAGCTTGTGCAGTAAAGTTGTATGACATCCTTGCTATCCATCTTCCTCAAGTTCATCACAGAGTGTTTAGCCAGTTACCAGATTTCAGTTGCTTTCTTAAGGAAGTGAAACATGCTTTTTGTGTTGCTTCCCAGTGTTACCGTCTTCACTGACCTCTGAATTTCAAGGTCGTTTTCAACTACGTTTAAGAAAAATCAATCCTTGGAGATACGACTGTATATAGAGCTGTAAAAATTACCATCTTAGTAGAGAAAGGAAAAATGTTGAATGCTTACAAGAATAGAAAACTGAAGTGAACTTGGCCCTTTTTCCTTCTGTTAGTTGATCAGTCAAGTTAACTAAACTAATCATGATACATGGCTCAGAATAAATTGCTGTATTCTGTTTTTTAACTTGCTGGTGATCTGACAGTGAGCTGGACAAGTTAACAGGTAAAGCTAAGAATATTGCTGGGGCAGTTTTGTGGCTGTTGAGCAGAGATCATTCTAGAAAATAAGGCCTGTTTTGTGAAAAGGAAAGAGCTGGAGTGAATACAGGGAAGATGCTGATAAACAAACAGGAGTTCCTGCTTCAGCTACTCACACAACAGGATTGTAAGGTACAAGCAAGATTGTTATTCCCCGCTTCAAATTGTAGAATTGCCAGAGTTGGAAGGGACCTTAAAGATCATCTGATTCCAACCCCCCTGCCTGGCAGGGATACCATCCACTAGATCAGCTTGCCCACAGCCCCATACAGCCTTGTCTTAAAAGCTTCCAGGGATGGGCGTTCCGCAACCTGTTCCACTGTCTCACCACCCTAACAGTGAAGAACTTCTTCCTAATGTCTCATCTAAATCTACCCTCCTCTAGCTTACATTCATTTCCCCTGGTTCTGACACTATCTGACCTCCTAAAAAGTCCCTCGCCAGCTTTCTTGTAGGCCCCCTTCAGATACTGGAAGGCCACAATAAGGTCTCCTCAGAGCCTTCTCTTCTGCAGACTGAACAATCCCAAATCTCTCAATCTGTCCTCGTAGGAGAGGTGCTCTAGTCTTCTGATCATCCTCGTGGCCCTTCTCTGGACTCACTCCAGCACTTCGATATCTTTATTGTAATAGGGGCTCCAGAACTGGATGCAATATTCCAGGTGGGGTCTCATGAGAACAGAGTGGAGGGGGAGAATCACTTCCCTCAACCTGCTGGCAACACTGAAGTGATCAGTTTCCTTCTCGCTTTCCCTGATGTTTCTCAACCTACTCACGTCTTCCCTGAGCTCCATCACTTCATTCTGGAGCTGAGGAACTTATCCTGGAACTTGTTTCCACTGCCTTTTTCTATTGTATCAGAAGATAAATTAAGTCACTATTTTGACTTTTTAATGAAAAAATACTGTTTTTCAAGAAGTAGTGCTCCACAACTGTATTCTACTTCGGGAGCTTTTAACTCTTTGTCCATTATCCAGCCAAATACACATGTATGTCTGAACTGCCAGTTAAATCGGCTATTACATTGTGCATTGCATGCAATTAATCCTAAATGAGTTTGAATTAAAATAAATCATTTGCAATTAGTCATAATTACACATATTTATTACTGCCTTCTCTTGCATTCTGACTGTAATCTTAGTAAACACAAGCAGAAAATAACAGATTATATCATCAAAATGTGACAGTTATCCTTCTACTGTAATAATATCAGAAGGTCTACAGTGATCTGAGAGGAAATTAGAGGAACATTTTTTTTTTTTCGCTCCAGATCCTTGGAGATTCTCTGCTGGGTTTGAAGTAGTATGTATGTACATACATGATCTGTGGAGTAAATACAACTGCCTTGTGGTTTAAATCAGCTGTGAAAAACAGAAGTTTAAAAGGATGTAGGTGTGCAAGATTTAAAACTTACTAAGTAGCTATAATCGTGATTTCTAATAAAACTTCTAAGAAAAAAACTTTTTAGGTCATACAAAGTATATCTGGTGCCATCTACTGATAATAATTAAGAAATATTTACTAGTGATACTAAGCACAGTGACTTAATTTTCTTACCCCAAAATACATTAAATTTCACTTAAGTATTTATATAAACTAATTACAAATTTATCATGTATAGTGAAATTTTACCACTGTGAACTTGAAATTACAGATCACCAAGTTTTCATTGCCTACTTGTATAATAGTACAAGCTTGCAGCCATTGAATGTAACTAGACTTTATAGAACACTCTTCACATGCATCTACCCTATTCTGATCACGTAATCTGATATTGATAAATATCATATAAAAGCTGCATTTACTCTTAAAGCCCGTTCTTTCAAAAATTTACACTGTGTAAAAAGAACATGGTATGTGAAATCATTTCACTTCTTCCCTTTTGAATATCTAGCATCTCATTTCTGTTCTAATCATTTGGAGAACTGTGCAAAATTATTCATAACTTCAAAAGTACTCTGAATTACCTCTTCCTTGCAATGCAGGTTATGCATCCACTACTTCATTCTCCTTGTGGAAGCCAAGGAACATTAATAGGAAGGGATCGAGAGCAGCTTTCTAGTACCTCTGAGGAAGTTACTGAGAAGACAGGGTCAAGCTAGTATCTAGCAGGACAATGGCAGATTACAGATAAATTGAAATAAGAAGCTGCTTTTTTTTATGTAAGGAAAAATGAGAACAGGCAAGCAGTGGAACAGACTGCCAGAGAGGTTGTATAGCCTCCATCCCTGGAACTATTCAAAACCTACTGGATAAAACCCAGAGAAACCTGATTTGAACTGTCAACCCTGCTTTGAGCATAGTTTTACTAGAGACCTCCCAAGGTTCTTCCAACATGAATTACAGTGTAATTACTTGCACAATAGAACAGCTAGGATACTGATGGGATAGCAACACTTAACTGTATTTATGGCAGTTAAGCTTAGACTAACTGGTCTAGCCCTGTAGATTGAAGATGCATTAGCAGCAAGAGCGCTTCGAATGCACGCCTGGAAATACATCATCTGGTTTACATGCTCTAAGTTACCTCCCACCCAATATTACCTTTTTAGGGTAGATTAACTTAAAACTAGTAAACTGCCAGTAGCTGTAGCAGTTGAATATGAGAAATTTTGCTGCATTTATTCTTCCATGGGGAATATTTGGAAGTTATTAGGAAAAAAAAAACCTAACATAAAGAAGATACCGTAAGAGCAAAAATAAATACTTTGTTATTTCAAATAGATCAAAAGATTACTATGATCATAATGGAAAAGGGCCTTTTGCTGCAAAGTGTCTGAAAACAATTCCTGCTTGGATATCGCCAGTGTGAAAAGTCTAAAATGGAATAGAAAGGCAAACAATAGTAAATTGATGCAGGGAGTGGTGGTTAATAAGCAGAACTTTATTCCAGTCTGTTGTGTTTTCCAGCTAATGGTAGACATTCCTCCCTGTGCTCTGTTCTACTTTTTAAAGGCACAGATCATACCAGGTTGTAAGATCACTTATCTTTCCCCTTTTCATTAATGATCACTTGTACTCCAAAAATCTTCAAAGAAGGTTTTCTTGGGTGCTTGCAACAAGCTAATTTCTCTATATAATAAGCAGATGTACCAGATATCTGGTAGACTGTTTAGTGCTGATGATGTTTTGTATATTTTACTGTGTATGAGTTTCTTGATTACTAGCTGTCAGATTTTTGTGTGTGTTTGGTTTTATTTTGGGGTGTTTAAAGCTAAGCTATTGATCAGTAGTTTTCATTGTCTAGAGCTATGATTTTCCTTTCATGCAGACACTTCTCTTCCTAGATAATTCAGTTTTTCAATTCAATCTCTTAGCTTTCCATGTTTGTTATTTTTTTGCATATACATACCATTTTTACACCTGTTGTTTTACCACTGCAATCTCTTTCATTGAATTTTTTTCCTTTCTTTTGTAAGTGTCTATCTATGATGATTTAGTTTAGTCTTAGAGACTTGGTTTTAGATGACGGTGATAGGTTGATGGTTGGACTTGGTGATCTTAGAGGTCTCTTCCAACCTTGATAATTCTGTGATTCTGTGATAAAACTAAAATTGAATATTTATGATTGGAGTCCGTATTTAGGAATCGGGAAATACCAATAAACAAAGAATACCTGTGCCTGGGTTTTACATAATGTGGAGGGATCTCTTTCTTTGTAGGTGTCCTTCATCATTTAGAATTTCACCTCATACCTCTCCTGTGAAAGCTATCAATTCTAGATAATTTGGTAGGGATCTGGTTCAAAGATTGTCAGAAAATGGAGCTGCAGCCATAAGCAGACTTGTTTTGTAATGCCTTGGATAAGGTCTCTTGAAGCAAGATATCTAGCATTTAATGAGTCTTTTGAAAATGTCGAAGCTTTCCCTTATTTCATAAAGCATTACTGAAAGGCCAACCAGAAGGTATTGGTAAGAAGCTTCTGAAAGTCAGCTGCCTTCTCATGCTTTAGACAGCAGATTGCATATGTGCATATTTTATTTTAATTCCTTGCAGTACTCTGGTGAAAACGAATTCTCAAAATGGAACAGGTTTTGAATAAACCTGAAACAAACCAAAGATCTACTATTTATCCTAAGCTTGAGCAGAATTCTTTGATCTGTCTCAGTGGTCACTTCCTTGCCAGTGGATGAATAAAGTTTCAGTGGCATAAAATGCTTGAGCATAAATATGCTATGTAATCTTCCAAACTACCTATTAGGAACATCTACCCAATCCAGTCCTCTCAGTTTATCCACTTTCATGAAAACAAAACTCAATTGATTCTGTCTTGTCTGTTCAGATTAATTTAAGTATCCCAGTAACTGCCACCAATTCCTTTGGCATTTCTTTCGGGCAGTCAAGACTGACTAAGAGCTAATTCTACTGTCATGCTCACACTTTCTTTAAATCTTTAAATCCCTGTCCCTTCTTGGTGAAATCTGTTTCACTCATTACCTGTGAACTCAGGGATGGGCAGTGGTTAAAACATTGAAAAGGTGGGGTTTTTTATTTTGTGTGTGTGGAGTTGAAGAAGGAAGAGTGGGGTAGTGAAATGAATACTACCACTGCCACTGTAAGGAACAACAAAAATCTTTGAGTATCGGCAGTCGTGCTTGTCTTGTGGAATGAAGTATTAGAGTCATCAATGTAGTTTCTTAATTACATTGTTACTTATGCCAAGTTACATATCTTTATTTTTTTGACCTTTCTGGTACTTCTGTTTATATTAGGATTTTTTCAGTGTTTCACAAATATATTTTCAACTATGCTTGTTAATAAGAGGCTTAACTTTTTTCTAGCTGACACGTAACATTAAAGTAAAGTATGTTATATTTGATCATTTTATGATGTTTGTGTTTTAAAAAATGAAACACAACTTTTCCCGGGACCATTACATTCACAAACAGAAAATAAGAGTACATACTGATGTGAGCTAAACATGTTCGTCCAAGTGACCTCCAGTTAGAAATGCTTATAAGACAGATGTTGGACATCTAATTTAATGTCTTCATTACATTTGTACTTATTGCGCACATTTATTGTGCTTCTAGGAAGTATTTATTTAAATAAAAGTAATTGTTTGAGTTTTTTAATACATCTGTTGCCTGTGTTGTTGTTTTTATTCCTAGATCTTCCTCAGAACTGTGATCCTAACATTCCCCTAGTTGCTCAGGAATTAATGAAAAAAATGATCCGTCAGTTTGCAATTGAGTACATTTCAAAAAGTAGCAAAATTCAAGAGAACAGAAACGGTTCCTCCTTTGAACCCAGTCTGATCTGTAAGAGTATCCAAATGAACCAAACGGAAAACTCCCTTCAGGAAGAACAGGATAGCCCTCTAGACCTCACTGTGAATCGAACTCAAGAACAGAATACTCAGCAAGGTAAGTTTCTATATCTGCTTATCTGTGTTTTACTGTCATTTATTACATTGTTATGTCTTATTCCCTTAAAAAAAAGTATGTCTGTTTCAAATGCCTGTTTTGTCTTTCCAAAGCAGTAATCTTTATACAAGGGGAAAAAAAACCCTACTTGATTAAAATAAGGTTGAAGGAAAACTGGCAGTGCATGAACGTAACACTTAAACTCATACATTTTCCTTTAAACACCAGGAAAAATGTTGTAAGAGAACTCTTAAAAAAAAATAAAATAAAAAAAAAAAAGGTAAAAATAACCCCACATTCTTTCTAAAAACACTTTTCATGTTGTGGTGTTGGAATTTCTCAGCTTTAGAGTACTGAATCTACATCAACTCACCTGTGGGTGTCACAAGTAACAGTGACGCAATTTTGTTGAAGAAATGTCTGTTTAAAAGCCTTCTGAGAGTAGAGAAAGATACTAAAATTTCAGAGAGCAAAAATCCTTGTCTGTATCAGCCCTTGGACACATTCTTTAAACAGACTAGTTAGAGTGGTGGAAAGAGAAGGTTAATTTGAGAGGGAGTTTCTGTGTTTCATGTTTTAATCATTATAGATCAGTCCAGCTTTCTTAATTGAGGGTACAGCTGGAAAAGAAAAATAAAGTATCTCTTTTTGATTTACAAAGAGAAAATAATTTTTGTCTCAAGGAATATTGCTATGCAAAACTATTGACAATATAATCACAAGTGTGTTTTGGACTTTAAGCTTGATTTGGATTAGCAGCAAATTGTAGGAAGGGTTGTGACTGTCACGTGCAACTGAAAGCAGTTGCAAATGCAGCTTTTGTCTTTTACAGACACAAGGGTGCTTTTTAATCCACTAGTACTGCAGACCAAAGGGAAATGTTTACCTGTATGTCACGTACCATACTAAAATGTTCATAAAAGGTAGAAATGCAGAAAGGTTTTTGGGGTTTTTAATATACATTGGTCAGAATGAAAGTGGATCTCGTGTGTGTGTGCTTAATGATGCAGTCTTTAATTAGATGATGCAGGGAGGAACTCTGACATGGATTTACCTTGCTAAACACACCTATTTTAGATTAAATTTTAAGCATCCTTTCTGTTTAACAGCAGAACATTAAAAAACTGTGAAATTCCTTCTTTTATTCTGCACGGTCAACAGAAACCAATTCATGCCTAGGTATAGTGAATGCCTTGTGCATATTAAATCCTGAGGAAATACCTGGTGTGATTTGACATACCTCTGCTATGGATGAATTTCAGATTTTTAGATTTGTAATTGGCCAGGTTGAAGCATGTTTCTTTCACAAGGGCAATAAAAGGACTTTCCTGATATCAGCACTGTAGACTGTTGCTTACTCAAAACTGCTGTTGCTGATTATAAAGAATAACTAGTTTAAAATGTCCCTGTGGGAGCCAAGTCCTCAGACAAGTTCTGGTCTTCACTGAGCCCAAATAAATGTTGAGGTATGCAAGAAGGTGAATGAGGCAGACATGAGTAAGTTCTGCTGTTTCAGCTGTTTGAAAAATCCACTGATCTTTTGTCCAAGTATAAAGAGATTGAGGTATCCAAATCTTTCTTTGTGTCATCTTTATAATAAAGCTGAACAGAAAGTTTAGAATTGTGCATCTTCAGCAAAACACCTGACATTGAAATAGTGGTTTGGCGTATGTAGTTTGCCATATAAAACTTGTATGCTATGTGAGAGTAGATTCTCAGAACTTAATGCTCCTGGAGTGCTTTGCAAATGTTAAAGATGCTAGTCTTTCTGTGAAGTTTAGAGCTAAACTAAATTGAGAGGAACTATTGAAACAAGACTGTAGCTGGAAGAAGGTTTCAATCTATTTTATCTTATCCCATGAAGGTGTTATTTTTGAGCTATCTTGGCTTTCCAGTGTGGTGGTAGCAACACAAGCAAATAAGATCAAGATGGAAAAAGTCAGCCTGCTCTTTTTATTTGCAGTTTGTTCTAAGTGCAGTAATTCATGAAAAGCTCTTTCAGTTAGCTGTTGTCAGGGACTGTGTATTACTCTACGTACCCTCACTTCTGTGCTTTTTCTGAGGAAACCTTGGCTCTATTGAAGGGTTACACTCTCACAGTAGGGAATTATGAATTTTAAAAAACATATTATTCTATGTCTAGCATAGTATATTTTTTCAGTGTGGAGACTCAAAAGCTATACATGGTTCCCCTCTTAGCAGTGTCTTTTAATTGCCATGGAACTCTTTATTTGCTATTTGTAATTCCTTTTACTACCCCTTCATTTGGAAATTGTAAGAGACTAGGAAGTTTGTACATTTGTACATTGCTCTGGTGGATACTCATAGCTGAAATCTTTCCAGTTGGTGTGAAGCAGATAATGACCTAAATATAAATACTTCAGGTTTATTTTCTGTTTAGACAGGTGCCTTGTATTTACAGTAGGCATCTTCAAAATGAATGATTTAAACAGCGAAACAGACAGTCTTGTTCCTTTACTATGGCAATGAATCTTGGACCGAAGTTGAGAGGAAGGAGTAAGATTTATTTTTCTAGATTACTAGAAGTGTTTCTGCCACTGAAGATGTCTGGAAGATCTTTTCTTCATTTAAGAAAGCTGCTTACTTTCCTCCAGTATCTGCAGGCCAACTCTGAAGCATTCCCAAAATATTTGGATCTGGTGCTTCCAGACCTGATACCACTGTGTCCTGGCTTTACTTGGCAAGGTTTTGGTGGTTAGGGGGGGCTGCAGGAGTGGCACCTGTGAGAAGAGGTCAGGGGTTGCCCTGTGCTAGGCATAGCCAGCTCTGAAGCAGACCAACAACAGGCCAAAGAGGAGCACATCAGTGAGGTTTGTGGTGCCTCTTTGATAAGAAAAGATACTTAACAAAGAGCAAAAATGCTGGACAGGCAGAGGAATGAGAAACAGCAGGGTGAACAACAAGGTCAGAGGAGGGGAAGGAGACTCTTTAAGCACCAGAGCAGGTATTTTCCTGCAGCGTATGGTGAGGACAGCAGTGGAGCAGGTATTCCCCTGTAGCCTATGGAAGAGACCACACTGGAGCAGGTATTTACACTGCAGCCTGTGGAAGACCCCACAATGGAGCAGTGGATATTTCCTGGAGGAACTGCTGTCTGTGGAGACCCCACAGTGCAGCAGGGGAAGGTGTGAGGAGAAAGTAGCTGTAGAGAGGAATCGTACTGACACTAGCCCCCATTCACATTCCTACTTATGACACCTGGGGATGTGGGAGAGAGGTAAAGGAATTGGGATTGAATTTGAGCCTAGGAAAAGGTGGGGTGGGTAGGTGCTTTTATATTTATCTTTCTCATTATCCAAATCCATTTTAACTTGCAATAAATTAATTTTCCTCAAGACTGTTTTGACTGTCATGGTAATTGTTAAGAGATCTCCTTGTATTTATCTTGATGACCTTTTTCATCTTGTTTCTCTCTTTTTCCCTGTTGAGGTGGTAGTGATAGAGGGCCTAGGTGAGGGTCTAGATAATGGCCAAGGTCAAGCCTTTGCACCCCTGTTACTGAATCATTCCATACTGAGTATTTAAGGACAGGCATCCAGGTGGCACCCAACTGGTAGCCATGTTCCCAAATTATGCTCTGCTGTCTTCTACATGTGGAAGTGTGGTGACTTAGCAGGGTGCTTGAATTCCTGTGCACCTTGCTGGCAACTAATCAAGCAATTACTTCACTGACAGTTAGGGGCCACTATCTGCAGAAATACCTGGGGTTGGGGTTTTTTTTTGGTTGGGGGAGTTTGTTTGTTTCTTTTTAGCTGAAATCTGTCTATTGCACAGGACATGGGGACATTGCAAGCTTAGGTATTGAGGATACTTTGCAGTTCAGTAGGCCAGATAATCCCTGTAGAATGTTTGTGTAGTGTTTTTAATTGTCTTTTCCTTCTGGAATATCACTGCATCAGAAAGACTGATTAACATTGACTAGTCCTCCCTTTAAATTTTAGGGTTAAGGAAGACTTCAACAAACAAAGATATTCAGGAGAAAAAGAGCATCTTTGACAAGTGGCATATTTGTAAATAATTTTTCCCTTTAGGCTGACTTATGATGCTATTTCTTTCTCTCTACTCTTCTTCAAATAATACAAAATAGTTGGAGGAAAACAGTAAAAAATTTACTAAAACTAGTCCAAAACAAATACCTGTATTTGATTATTACACAAAACTTTCCTTGCAGTATTGGTTTAAAGGAGAGTTACCGTAACAATTTTTCTGCCCTCTTATTGAAATGGTTGGCACTTGGACTATTGAGTTAATGCTTTGTTTCTGCATCTGAGATGGTGGGAAAATATATAGATCTAGTTTTAGAAATAATACGAAGTAACATGAAAATTACATGTGAAAAGAGAACTAGCATAAAGTTACTTGTAGACTTGAATGTGAAACTTAATGTTGGAACTCAAAATTAGATTTGCAGAGCTCAGGCACACGAAACAGCCCAAGTTTGAAACAGACAACCAATGAAGAAAGGTATGAAATTAAATATATTTAGGAGATACAGCTTTAATTTCAATGTGGGGGTTTTTAAACAAAAAACTTAAACAGGAGTATTTCAGGTGCTAACTTCTTTGTCAGTGTTATAAAATTATTTTTTAAAAATATGGTTTTGTTTTTCAATACTTCATAGACTTCAATAGCCAACTATAAATCTTGAATTTAACATTCGCCAGTGACTTTAACAGAGCAGACTCCCACTCCAGTTTAGGTCTTTGCATTTCTCTAGTTTTGTTATTGCATGCATATGGGGGCAGCATGGGAGAATGCCTGTAAACAAACTGTTAAAACATTTAATGATAGAAGCCTGAAATACTTAAAACTTTACTGGGCTCAAGCTTTCTTGCCAGTTACCTGGGGGTACTGTTTTCTCATCCAGTAACCTGGTCTGGTTTCAGAGCCGACCCTGCTCTAAGCAGTAGGTTGGCCTAGAGACTTCCTGGCATTCCTAACAGCCTGAATTATCCTGTAAGCCTATGATTTATATCAATTTTAACTTCAGTATTAGACTTGTTTGTTTGCCGTTTGTAAATATTAATATATAAATAGTAATATCAAATGCATTGTTTTGGTTGCCTTGAAAGTAAATAGTAATATTTGTATACATGTGTCACATGTTTCTGTTCAAGACATTCTTAATTTAAATTTTACTCTTTTTGAATGGGTTTTTTTCCTAATTGTAAAAGTTTTTTTACAAATCAAATATATAAAGCCATTATGCTGCAGCTGACATTGTTAAAGGAATAAGACGTCAGAAATTTTACAAGATAAAGTATCTGCTTAAAAATTGTGGCATAGGTACAAACATTTCCTAACAAAATTTCTGAGATCAGCCTTACACAACTGCTGTTATCACTACTCATTCTTTACAGGGGATGGAGTGCTAGATCTCTCTACAAAGAAAAGCGCAAGGTTGGAAGAACCAAAATATGATCCATTGTGTTCTGAAAACTCAGTGTCTGGGTAAGCAACGTTTAGGACTCTTTTGGTTTATGTGAAAGACAGTCCAGGTTTCTCTTCTCTGAAGTCAGGTTTGATGTTCATAACATATTTGTATATACTGACACACACGTGTGGTTCCTTTTTTGCTTTCAGAAGATTTTTTTTGTCCCTCATAAGTGTGTGTCTTTGTATATATCATATGTTTCATTTGTCTTTTTCCTTTTTTTCTGTTTAAAGAAAAGTTATCAGAACAATCACCAAACTTTAGTTCATGTTACTAAAAGTGAACTGAAAATTGATCACATAACACATTAAAAGTGGTAGGATAGTAGAAGAAAATGTAAAATCTTAGAGTTTATTTAGGAAACTTCAATTTTGGACAAAAATGACCTTGTCAATATTTAGATTTAAAATATTTTACAACTAACATGAACAAGTTCAATGACTATTATCTATAATATTCCTTAATGAGAGAGCAAACGTGCGAGAGAGAGAGAGCTCTTAATCATCATGATTATACTTACATTGTGGTTCTGACTATGGTGTGTGGTGGCAAATAGTTAAATTTCTTTATTCAGCAAGAAAAACGTTATTGCATCTGCTGAAAGCTACCACGAAACTATTGAAACACATTGTCTGGTTGGATTTTGTTATGATCCTGGCATCCTCCCATCCACTAGCCATAGCAGGACCCTTTTTGTCACCTGTATGTCTTACCAAATAACTTACTATAAGTAGGACTGCCACAGCAGTATTGTTGAATGATGTGAAATTGCATTTTATTAATTTGATGATACGAAGAAGTTTTAGAATGAATGACTTTGTAATTAGAGAGCTGTAAATAGTGGCTAGAATTTTTTTTAAACTGTGTTTTATTTTGCCAAAATGGACTTGATTGTTAACTACAGCACTTTATCTTACTGTTGTAGAAAGCCTAGTTTTGTGTAAGTCTGGGATGTTTTGTGTGTAGTTATGTACTTATTGCTGCAAATTTTCTATGAGGGGGTTGACTCTTTTATTACTTGTTTAGCGGTAACGTCACGTTTCTACTAACAAAAACTCCTTCAGGATTTGGGTATTTAACGGAATGCTAATTGTATAATTAAAAATATAAGAGTGTTGCTCTGCAAGTATGTGACCAAGGGAATATAGCAAGCGCATAAGATATATTACCAAATACTGAGCTAGGATATAAAGTTCTTGGAAGGGCTGCTGTAGAAGCCAGCGTATGATTTTTGACACACTGTCCTACCAGAACTGTAACATTTTGCTAGGATAATCATTTAACTACCACATCTCAGAGGCTTAAAAGTATCAGAAGCAGTGATGTTACCGAAGCAAGGAGTATAATAAAGGAGTGGACCCTTCCCTTCCATAGCTGTGTGAGAGTCTCTCATACATCAGTTTACCATCGTTTCATTCCATCCATCCAGGAGACTACACAGACACAGAGAGGACTATGTGGAAAGAAGTGCTGAGTTTGCAGATGGTTTGCTCTCAAAAGCTTTGAAAGACATTCAGTCTGGAGCACTGGACATAAATAAAGCAGGCATACTTTATGGCATACCTCAAAAAACTTTACTTCTCCACTTAGAAGCCTTACCAGCAGGAAAGCCTGCACCTTTTAAAAACAAAACTCGAGATTTCAATGATAGTTATTCATTTAAAGACAGTAAAGAAACTTGTGCAGTCCTACAAAAAGTAGCCTTGTGGGCAAGAGCTCAAGCAGAGCGCACAGAAAAAAGTAAACTCAATCTACTTGAAACCTCAGAATTAAAATTCCCAACAGCTTCCAGTTACCTCCACCAGTTAACTCTACAGAGAATGGTCACTCAATTTAAAGAAAAAAGTGAAAATCTACCATATGAAACTTCAAGTCCTACTGTACAATTAAAAATTCCTCAGCTAAGAGTAAGTTCTGTGTCCAAACCACAATCTGATACTGCTGGTCTTCTGGATGTTATGTACCACGTTTCTAAAACCTCCTCAGTCTTAGAAGGATCAGCTCTTCAAAAATTGAAAAATATACTCCCTAAACAGAACAAAATTGAATGTTCTGGACCTGTAACTCACTCAAGTGTTGACTCCTACTTTCTGCATGGGGACCTCTCTCCTTTGTGTCTTAATGCTAAGAATGGGACAGTAGATGGAACCTCAGAAAATACAGAAGATAGTTTGGATCGTAAAGATAATAAGCAACCAAGAAAAAAACGTGGCCGCTATCGGCAGTACGATCATGAAATAATGGAAGAAGCAATTGCAATGGTAATGAGTGGGAAAATGAGTGTTTCCAAAGCACAAGGAATTTATGGGGTACCTCACAGCACTTTAGAATATAAAGTAAAAGAAAGATCTGGAACATTGAAGACTCCACCGAAGAAGAAACTCCGATTACCAGATACTGGCTTATTTAATATGACAGATTCAGGGACTGGCGGCTGCAAAAATAGTAGCAAGCCTGTGTAGAATAATTGTTAGCGAATTGGTGTGTGTGTGTGTGCGTGTGTGTGTATATGTATGTCTGTATACACACACTGTGTGAGAAATACATATGCTCACTCTTGACAGAAGACGTGAAATTATATACTTCAAAAACCACATACATGCCTTTTGAAAAATAGTTTTATTCAGGGTTTTCACTGTGGACAGAATTATAGAGTTGCTCACCTAATTCTGATAGTGTGTATTTAATATAATCCTTGTATAAATAGGTGAAAAAATTCAGGTTTTATTTAGTAGTCAATAGCATAAAGATGTTTTGGGAAAACAAGTATTTGTCATGTGAAGCATAATTCTTAATTGGTGAAGAACCACTCTACCCATTCAATAACCCATCTTACTATGGAAGTACACAACCGAGGTTTAGCAGACTTGTATACTTCACAGAATACTTGCAATAAATTGTAAGTAACTCAGATTATACAAATCAAGGGATTTTTTTTTTTTTAAAGCTAGTTCCTTACAAGAAAGTGGATTTGTGAAGTATTAGTAGGATATAGTACATTCTGTGAAACAAAATAAGTTCATTGTTACTAAAATATCCAATACAAGTAAGAAAAACATTTCGTTACTAAAAATGTGTTTAGCAGGCATAAACTGCATTTTTTATCATTTTAAGAAAATTTTGTTGTTGGTTTAGAAAGAAATTGGTGTTTACAAGGTGTACACTTATGAAACCTGAAGAAATTACTGTAGTTATAGAACTATTAAATATGAAATAAGATGGAATACTAAGAGCATAAAATAACTTAAACTTTAACATAATTTTCCTTTTTAGTTTGACAAATAAGGTAACTTGTAAGGTTTAAGAGGAAAGTTGGAATGCGACTTAGAGCATGTTCATAATGTGCACAGAATGAGCTTGAGAATGGTTTGGGTTTGTTGTTTTGTTTTGTTTAAACGTGCTGGTTAGTTGATGTTATGACTACTTAAAATTTATTTAAGGATTGTGTCACACTCCTATTGAAGAACCTCACTGTAACTGTAATGTATTTGCTGCTGTGACATTTCAAAACTTTTTCAGTTTATCAAAATGAATACCAAGTTACATTATCATTTTGCTAATAACCAAATTTGCAGTTCAGGGTCTTGATAGAAATACAAATATTAAACAGTGAAGCTGTTTTGAACTTTCAATAATATAAACTCTTTATAAATTTGGTAGTTAGAAGTTAGGCAGTTCACTTTAAATACGTAACTTTTAATAGAATTTAAGGGAGACCAATTACCTTCATATTGCAGTTTTTACAGGAATTTCAAAGTATTCACATTGGACTTTATATCATGCTTAATTTTTGTGTGTAATATCACAAAGTATGTCTACATGTGAAGAATGGGGGCTTGCTTCATACATTCAATACTAAACGTGAAAAACGCCCTTTTCCTCTCAAAATGTATTTTTTTTTCTGAATACATCTAATGGCATAGAAAAAGACTTTTCTCCAACTTTTATACATTTGGTGCACATGCATACATTTTTTTCTCCCACTTAAATTTGCATGTGTAAAGGTGAATTATAAATGAAATGGGACATTAGATACATATGGGCAACTTCAAGTAATTTGATTTGTAGATAACTTGCCACTAAATTCAGTGGAGAGCGTACTGCAATATTGATGGCAAAATTTAGCCCATATTTATTAATGCTACTAAAAAATAGCAACTACCATTTTATAACAGAATAATCCTTTGAAACTGCACAACCAGTGTCTCAGTTCTTTGGTCTCTCAGATCTATACTGAATCTTCTTCAGTGGTTAAGGTTTACTTGCATATTACAGAATGAATCCTTTTTTTTTTTTTTAAGCAGAGCTATACCTGATAACACAACAGCAGATGTCAGGGTCATCTTTCATTTTAAAAGAATTAAGCCATATTTTGTGGGACCAGATAGATTAATTTGTGACTATATCCCCACTGGAAAGTGAAGTTGAAAAAACCTTAAATGTTTCAAGATCTGTCTTTATACGGTTTTACTTGGAAAAGTTTGGGGCTTCGATACATTGCCTAATATTTGTACCATACTGATGTTTTCTACTCCTCAGACAATGTTATAAATTTGAGTCAGAAGTTTATATTGAAGGCAAGTTACAGTGCTCTTTTTATATCACTTAAAAGATGACCTGACCAAAAAATTAATAGGATTCATAAAATCAGGGATCATTTTACTATTGACTTAACAGTACTCAGTACTTTTATATGTAATATTATAATTAATTTTCGACATTTTAGTACTTGTATTTATTTTTTGGTCAGAAATAGTATATTAAGATATTTTTTGATAGTTTATAGATGATACTCAACCTGTAAGTGTTTAAAAGAACAGAATTATTTGTTTCTAATTATTAGCCTAATCTTTGATTACACAACTAAGGAAAGGCAGGGAAATGTGTAGATTCTCCTTCCCCAATCCCTATGTATTTCATTAAATGTCATTTAAATTTCACATTTTGGAGTGTTTTGTAGATTCAGTTACCAGTCACTACTTAGTAATTGACAATTTCTGAAAATTCCTGTTTCAGCAGAATTTTAAATGAAGGCGAAAGCAAGCCCTACATGCTTTCTACTTATTTGAATGTTTCTCAAGTATTTTATATTAAAAAACAGTGCCTCTGTTTTTAGAACTACTGCTCAGTAAAGCTGTTTAAACCATTTCTGGTAGCTAATGACAATTTTATATTAAATTGTATATTAACTTTAGTGAGACTGATTTTTTTAGTTGTTTACAGTACAAATACTTGTATTTGTTTTTTAATTGCAGTATTTCCATTGTCGCAGTAATTTAGCAAAACTCTGTGGCTGCCTTGATTTTTGACAGATTTTTGTTAACAACTGATTTTTAGGCAATTAGTTCTATTTATGCATAAATCAATTGCACTATAATTCATGAATTATTTATTACAATATTTTCTAATGAATTCCATGTATTTGTCTTGTGTTGTAAATGTACTGTAATTCTGTTTCTTCTTTGTGTTGTTATATTCCTAAATCTGATTGTATGAATTTAATTGTTTAGTTAATGTGTTTCTACGTTGTAATTTGTAGTAAAGCACTTCAATGCTTTTGCACATAAATTTACAACACTGATGTGTGATTGATTTGCTCATTCAGTAAAAAAAAAAAAAAGAAACAAAACCCTGTACACTGACTCGTTTGACTTACTCTGAGGCACAAGTTTAGTAGCAGTGGCATAAGATCAAGAACTGTACAAATTAAATCCAAATTAAGATTACTTTACTATGAGAATTTTATATATCAGGAATAGTAGCTTTAAGGAAGGGTGATTTCTGAGAACTGATATATTACTCATAAACAAGACAACATTCATAGAACTCATTTTACAACAATTTGACTAAAAGCTATTATGTTTCAGGTAATACGTGGCTTTTTTGAGGGATTTGTTTACTAAAGTCAGAAAACATTTCTATAAGACAATTACATTTTTCTATAAAAGTTCTGTGCTGTTCATACGAGTACCTGAAAGTATGTTCTGTGCCCTGTTTTGTTCCTGTTCCCAGTCTGCAAAGAAGTTGCTAGATTGTTCTATCTTGTCTGTGGCTGAGACAACAGTGAATAGAATGTTAGGGAGGGACATCTTTTGGGAGTCCTGATCTTTCCTGATCTTTGGATTTGTGGAGGCAGCAAAAGGTTATGCTGCTTATATGTAAAATCACATTCTGAAAGGCTAGTACTTAACCTTATTCAGTCTCTGCCTTTGTGCCAATTTCAGACTCCAGTCCGTCCTCACTCCATGATATTAACTGCCTCTGCCCTCCAGCAGGGAAATAATGTCATTCTGTGCTTAACTTCTGCCTTCAGAGATACTGTTCGCAGAAGGTGCAGGGGCAGCTATGCATCCTCTTGCTACTCAGCCCCTATGTTTCCACCCACTCTCTCTGGTCCTCTTTAGGAAGTATAAGGCTGTTCTGTGAAGGAAGTGTGCAGATGTGAAAGTAATAGATCTTCCTGCTGTGAAATTACTGTTTAAGACTCTTAACTTGAGGCTAGTCTAACCTACTGTGTGACAACACATTTAAAGGGCTATAGGAAGGAATTAGGGGAAACTGAAGAATAATTCCAATACTTTATTGGGAAGCTACTAAAAATTAGTTTGTTTAAATATATATAGATGTCATATATAGACATCTCTACAGAGAAACACTTTTAAGAAAATGTGTTGCTTTAAAGCTTTGTTTGCACAGTAAGCTGTGTTCTCAAATGGTGACTAAGGAGTCAATGTGTTTTCACAAATTTGGAAGATCTTTTAGAGTGTGGTACTGGTACAATAGGATGGAAGAGGTCAAGTTGCCTGTCAGCTTTAGAATCCAACACATGCTAAGGAAAATCAGATTATACTTGTTACACAAGGGTGGATAACCAGGAAAGAAATCGCATTAGAAAAATGTCCAGTATGTCTGTAGTGATCAGGCTATTACTTTACACACCAGGTTGGTCTCTATGTGTAACAAATTCAAAGCAGTTTTGAGGCCTTTGGAAATTTTGGATACTGACCTTGAGAAGGATTTAGGGCTCTGGAAGTTTCTTCCACCGTGAGCATATTTTAAGTAGGCGTTATGGATACAGGTTCTCTACAATAAAAGTTCTCCACTGAAACTGGACACCTTGCAAGTCCAGATAGAAGGATACCTGTCTGGAGAGTCAGTCTAAAAAGACTCTACTATAGCCATCGTTTTAGCAAATTAGTACTTAAATTTTCTGTGATTTAGAACAATACTGAAGATGTAGTGAGTGCTCAGTTTTCTATCTGGCCTTTCAAAACATTATTTAATGAACTTGTGGTGATGGGGAGGGCAGTTAATTCTTATTTGTAATTGTATTACTAGAATAAGCTTGGTTTTCACAAGTGTAGTGATACATTTCAGCACCTCATGACTCCTGAGTTTGCTGGACTGAGTAACACTCAGACTATTCTCAGTCACATGGCATTTTAAGAACAGTTAATTCCTGACAGTTACATGTCCATAAATAATGCTGGTTTTACTGTAGATTGCAAATGCAAAGAGAGGTTTTTTTTTTCTTTTTAGGACTTCAGTTATTTCGGTTTAAACAATCACAGTTTCAAACAATACCATCACAATTATCTTATGCTTTTGTGAGCTGGTACCATCTATACGCTTGATTTTGCATATGCGTTTCGTACTAAATATTACAGGAGAAGGACAAAAGATGAGAAATTATTAAGCATAGTTAGCTGGTTTAAGCTCTAAAGTTTAAAATCTGTGTGGGACAATAAGTACAATTTTTTTATAACTTCCAGTAAGAAACCTGAAGCTATAAGACATTATAGATGCTAACAACACTGAGTATGAGCTTATTAATGAATAGACAACTTTATTTAAATACAGCACGTTAAATTTTAAATGTTTATACTTTGATCAATACAATTGTAAAGCCAATCAAAATGATTTTTTTTTTCAAAATACAGACTTAAATGCAAAAAATTTCAGGAGGTAGTAGGACAAAAAGTTAGTGTCATGTTCAGAGTTTGGTGATATGTTTAAACAATATATACTTTTCTAAAACAGAATTCTTCTAACATTTTCTGCTCATGCAATTGGTTTCAGTAAAACATTTGAATTAGATGTTAACTATCTGTTGGTAGTTGTTATCCAGCATCATAAGGATTTTGTATTTAATTGAAGAAATACCTGTATTTATTTCTACCATGGAAAATTTTCAGCTTTTCAATATAAATGATTGATTAGGTAAGTAGTGACATTAGTTTTAATAATTTATATCAAATTAATTAAATAGTTAAGGTAGTGTTTTATAAATTATTTAATTTTGAATTAATATCGTTTAGAATTGCTCAGACATCTTATTTAGATACAGGCCTACCCTATATATATTAACCTTTATCACAGAAATTATTTATTCCAGTGGTGATTATCTCTTTCTGTTCAATGAAACCACGTCTATGTGCACACATGCGCGTGTGTGTGTGTGTGTGTAATATTTTACAGTAAAGTGCCTGTGATACACCACTGCAATAAAGGGCGACTTTTATCTGCAAAGAACAGTAATGGCAGCAAGTGGCTCTTTTTTCCATTTTCTGATAGTCTCTTAAGTGTTCTTTAAAAATAAATATAGAAATAAAACTCTTTTTAGGAGGATCTTTTAACAGTGTCTGGAAGAGTATTCAATACGCTGTTGCATATGAATATCTTAGGGTGGGATTCAGGAGAGATGGATCTGTTCTTGCCTCTGCCCCAACCTTTAATCGTGACCTTAGGCAAGTCACTTACCCTCTCTGTGCCTTAGTTTGTGAAATGGGAGTAATACTAAGCTCCCCAGGTTCTTGGTGAGGTTTTCCTTCATTAGAGACTAAGGTCGTGTGGAAATATCAGGAAGTTTACATTATTGTAATTACATCCAGGTATGAGAAGCAATGTTTTATTCTTTTTGTCCCTTAATTTCTTCTTGATTATTTCTCTAATGGTAGGACTACCAGTGCTGTAGATAAGATGCACATCATTGCCAGTGACACCTGAAAGTATGATAGAATAGTGCAGATAGAACTGTTTTGCAAACTTCAGGTTTGTAGGCTTGAGTTTAACCATTATAAGAAACAAACATTAGATATCGTGTTTATTGTAATTTATATCTTGTTTTGATTTGTTTTCATTTTCAGTTCAAGCTCAACAGCTGATGCAAATTCAGAGGAAACAGCTAATTTGGAAAAAGGAAAATCAGCATTAAACAAAGTTTTGGAGTCTTTTTGTTCATATCACTGGCAGCAGACTTTGGCTATGTTAAAATTTTTAATACAAGATGAAAATGTTCCTATAGTTTGCAGTTGCAAGCAAACACATTTGGTCAACTCTGAAACTCCCAGTTCCCTTACTGAAGAGGATGTTCACATTTCATCTTGCAATTGCAATGGACATTTGCTGACAAAAAGGTGCTGTTTACAAAATCAAAGACCAAACGTTTGTTTACCACCTCTGTCTGTCTGTATTAAAGATTTCCATTCTTTGTCATGCCAACCTGTAGCAATTGGATGTATTAAGACAATGGTGAACAAGGCCTGTAGTTCTCATAAGTGTTGCACTGAACAGTTGCAAAATTGTAACAGACATTCTGTGAAAGCAGCAGCATGTACATATTCAACTAAAGACTGCAATCTCTTGAACAGCGTTAAAAATTCAAATAGATCTCGCAGCCCATCACCGCCTCCACTGTCACCTGTACAGAGTAGAGAATTTGAATCATCCGAAGGATCAGTTATAGATTTTCCAACTCTAGACAACAATAAGCTTGAAATATCCATCAACCAACCTCCATCTCTCTTGCCAGCAGAAGGAAGTAAAGTGGAATTTGAGTATGAAGGTAAAACGTGCAGAGGAAAAGAGACCAAATACTTAGATGGAACGTTGCTATCAACAGACCAAGAAAGCCACAATTATGATACATATTCAGAGAAGGCTGAGAACGGTGAACATTCTGCTATTTTTCAAGACTTAATAGACCGTATTAATGAAAAGTTGAAATCAATAGATACTACAGATTTAGCAACGAATCTTGTAAAACTTTCTAGCAGTGACAGGACACCAGAGAATGATGTCAAATTAGGAGACTTCATAACCTCTCTTTTGCATAATGCTAAAGCAAGTGATTACAGCTTTATGGAATTACTTCACCAGCATGATAAACAAATGGAAAACAAAATTATCCAAACTAGGTTTCGCAAGCGTCAGGAAACTTTATTTGCAACGTATAAGTCTCCTGATTCACCATGCATTCGACGCCAGTCTTTGCAAATCAAGAGGGAGCTTGCCAGCCTTGATGAAACTCTTGTAAAAAAAAAGCCAGTTTCTGAGAGAAATGCAAAGAAAGCTACCCAAAAAGTTGATAAAATATATCCAAATAAGAGACACAGTTTTACTGTGATAGAAGATGAGGCTTTGCAACATCTTGAAAGTAATCCGTGTATGAATTGCCAAACCAAACCAATGTGTTTTCCAGTACACCGAACAGAGCCTTTCAGCCTACCTCTTTCTGATTTTCAGAACAGCTCCAGCTTTCTAGTTCTTTCAGAAAACAGTGCAATTGCCGCCAGCCAGGCCAAACTGGAAGGAGATTGTGCAACCTTACAAGAGAGTGATCAGATTCCTCTAAAGGATGAGAGTAATGGAATCTTGGGCAGAACTAAACGTAACATTGTGCCTCCTGGATGGTACTCTGTGTATGTAACAAACAATATTTTGTTTAGAAAATCATCCAATGCAAAAAAGCCTCTGGAAAGTTTGGAAAAAATTAAAATAAATAAAGATGCTCATGCTGAAACATGCAGTGACATAAATATAAGCAAAATTGTGAAAGACACGAATCTGCAAGTTGTTGTTGAGCGTTTAGAAGACACAATAAGCTTAGCCAGGAAGACTAGCAACTCATTGCTGGATAGTTACAAAATAAGCCAAAAATTAAAAGATAATGGTTATGAACAGGTTATGAACCCAGCTGCTAGAAGAGGCTTAACTTTCACTCTGAGTGAAATGGGATGCACAGGACAAAGCTTCCTTCCACATTCACATGGGCCGAACAGCAGTAAAATCAAAAGCGTGTGTGTGCCAACAAATAAACAAGAAATGGCTACAGATCAAGGAATTAAGGACAACCTTTTGCAATCTCTGACCTTTGCTTCTTCCAGTTCAAATTCCAATAATGGGGACTTGCTTACAACTTCTGACGCTGGGGAGATCCCATCTCCCTTAAACTATTCTAGTCCTATTAAGCTTATGTTTGTCTCAGAGGTTAATAGTAGTGAAGGAGTCAAATATACTTTGACATCTGCAGCTGCATCTTCAAAAGGAAGCGTAAATACTTGTTCATTTCAGGGGCATGCAAACATTTTGTTAGACAAACAGGCCACAGGAGATCTTTCTCGTGCAATCTGTGTCAAGGATTGTGATTACAGTGAAGATGATACCAAGGAGGAGTCAAGTTGTGTTTATGCGGAAGCAATTACAAGCTCTTGTCCAGTTGATCACACTAATTCAAATTACTCGAAACAAAATGATGAAGTTGTGGAGAAATCAAGCAGTAGCAGTGAATTGGTTTTAAAAAGAAAACCTGGTAGACCAAAGAAAATAGGTCCTCAAGTTGTTAAGCAGGTTAAGAGACCTATTGGACGGCCTCCAAAACCAAAAAGAGATATGACTGAAAGCACAGAACCTAGACCTGAACTTAGCAGTGATGGTAAAAGTACCAAATCTGATGCAGCAATGATGGAAGAAGTTAACAGCAACAAAAATATTACTGTGACAGTTGTTTTTGGAAGGTCAAGAAGAACTAAGAGGCATGTTTCTGAAGGTAATCGAAATGTAATTAGTATTCCGCCCACACAACACATTGGTTCTAATTTTGTCAATGGCCACAGCAAAGTAGGACACAATGCAGAAACTTTAACTGAAATAGTAAAAGCCCTACCAAATAATTCTACTGACAGAGAGGTCTCTGGTTATGACTATGTCAGACCTATCAAGAGTAGCTTAGCCTCACCACATCCTTGCAGCAATATTATACGGCCAATTAAGAAGCCATTAACCACCATTCGAAAACCTGGTAGGCCAGCAAAAGTAAAAATCTCTGGCATATCTGTGACTGTTAATAGAGTTTCACCTCAGGAAAGAAAAGTGAGTATTAGCAACTGTTTGCCTCCTTTACAACAGCAGAATGTGTTAGAAATAAACATACCACAGGAGAGAAAAAATCAACTGTGCAACAATACGGGTCAAGTAAAGAGCACGCAGAAAATTTCTAGAGAGGATGGATCAAAAAATGTTATTACAACTGCGTCAAGAAAACGTGACATTCCATTGAGACATTCTGCTAGAGACAGAAAACCCTCGCTGCATTTTTTACATTCATTAGCATCTTCTAGTGCATTTACTTGTAGAAGTGCCTTACTACATAAATCTTACAAGCTCCATTTGAAAAAAGCTAAAGATCGAAAGGAAAAACTTAGGCAATCACATCTGAGCACAGCATCTAAAGATACCTCAGAACTGAGACATTCAAGAAATGTAAAACAGATTCTTAAGGATGGTGAACTTGGGACCATTAATGAAGTATCATCAGATCCCATATTTTCATTGAATCCCTCTCTCAGGTGGTGGGCTAACTCTACTTCAAGTGACACTTTGTTGGAAGAACTGAATAATAGATTCGAACAGATAACTAATACCTGGTTGCGAGTAGGGGGAAATGAGTTCGACAAATGTGTATGTGAAAAAAGGGATCCAATTGAACAGGACTGTAATACTGAAATGTCAAACCCTTTAGATTCCTGCCTTGTAGAACTTGAAACATCACCTATAAAAATGCTTTTTCAGAAAAAGTGTAATATGAATGAACTCTGCACCTGGTTTATGCAAACTACAGAAACACAATCTCTCTCTCTAGTGAGAAAGGCAAATGCTCGCAATCCTTTAGAAGTAGTTAGTACTAGAGAGATAAAGATGGAAACTAAACAATCTGATCTCAGTACTTGCCCTTTCAGAAAGCACTTTAAAAAGTTTGCACTATCCTCTCCTTCAAAACCAGCAGGAAAAATACAAATGTTACATAATGCGGTGAGGTCTCCAGTCTTAAACATGAAAAGTAATTTCACATTAGCCAGATTAAAAAGAAATGAATTTAAGAAGTTACAGCGTGATAGGTGGGGACAAATGAAAAACCTGTATAATCAGGCTCCAAGAGGCTGGAAATCAGAAAAGAAAAATTTGCCATTCTTTTGCCAAAGCCAGTTGTTTAAAAGTGTGAGTGGAGAAACCAGTGATGAAATGCCCAAGCTCCAGGAAAGAAATACAGTAGAAATCCATTCCACTCAGACTTTGGTAGAATCTCAGAGTAGCCTCTTGCCAACTGAAAATGAAGCCAGAGATACATTTGTTCAACAGATGATGGAATCTTCTGACTTTAACCCACATCCTGGTTTAGCAAATATACTTAAGTCATATGCAGAGACAAATGGAACAATTTATTGCCAGCAAAATGTTAGAAGAGAACACAGCCAAGATAAACTGTTTCAAAATACTTGGAAAGCCAGAACCTTTAAAGATTGTAGGATATTTCTGAGAAAAATCAACCATATTGAACAGCACAATTCATTTAAGATAAATAATGTCCTTTATGCTCCTGAAGCTGTTGAAAGTAAAAGCTGTCAGGCCTATATGGAAGGAAAAAAACATCCTCTTTTAAGGTCCCATTCTACTAAGCAAAATGCATTAAAGAAACAAGAAAGTGAAATGGAAACATCTAAAGGATCTAATTCTTCTCAAGTGACTGAAAGGCTGGATGACCACTTTCACAGCAGAAAATTAACTAGTACTGTAAACCATGATGATAATCATGCTGGTAGTTCTGAAGTTCTTATCAGAATAAACAAAAGAAAAAGTCCACAATGGGAGACCACTGATACAAATATAAGAAAAAGGCGTAAGAGACAATCATGCAGTAGTGGACAAATGGCAACTTATTATCCAAAGTACCAAGTAGGTAAGTTCCTGTTCCCCCCTTCATCTTAAAATTGAAATCTTAAGAGAGTCAGAGTAAGTCAAACAACTAAGCACTTTGTCTTTGTGTTTTGTTTTGGTTTGGTTTTTGCATGATATTCATTTTAATTTTAGAAAAGTCATGAAATTAAACATTGTTTAGCACCAGAAAGTGCAATTTTAAAATTAAGATAATATTTTTCATGAATCTTTCAGCTACAGTAGGTGTGTTACATTCTATTACAGTTATAATACAGTAAGATAAAAGAAAAAGTGCTAACTAATACAGGTTGGACAGACAATAAATCAAGACGTGACACATCTGAAGTCAGTAACAGCTGGTTATTGATTTCACAAAGAACAGGATTTCATTCCACTGTGTAGTTTCACATATTGTGAGGAAGGGTAAATTATAAAATGAAGCAGAAATTCAGTGTATTAACATAAGTTGTGTTTAAAAACGTTAATTGAATTATTTCTAATATAAATCTGTAATGGTTTTATAATTAAGCAGTAAAATATAGTACTGTGTACTTCTGAGAAGTATTCATTCAGAGATCCGTTTTAGTATCCATTCAATGCCAAATGAAATCTGCTGCCTCTAAAGGGTTTGCGCATTGCGTCCTTGCAGAACAATTTAAAATGCAAAATTATTCTAGACAAGTACAACATATAGTTACAGTGCTAAATGTATTGGCTTGGAGTCTTTTTAGGCTAGTGTGAAATTAAATTTATTTTTAAAGCTAGTTTTATAATACGTTGTAACACAACTGTGACCTTAGAAAGGCCATTATAAGTACTTACAAAGAGGGTACGCTTCTGAAATAGTTTCTTCTGTTGGGTGAAGAGATCTTAAACAGATGTCTCAACACATTTCAATGAAATAACTAAGGTATGAAATACCAACTAAAAGAAAGATCTACTATAGGAATTAAATTACTGCAGAAGCATTCAGTTGTAGAAACTATTGTGACCAAAGGATAAAAAAACTATTCAAAACATCAGAGCAAAATCTTACCGTCCCCCTTTGTATTCTGTGTTGTAGAAAACCATCCCTAATAATAAACTGAAAAGTTTATTTAACTTGTAATATAAACAACAGTATGGTTCTTGTATACTGGGTTTTTGTGCTTTGTGTGATCTATAAAATGCTTCATATTAACCGTATTCAGTGTAATCCTGCTTTTCCAAAGTACAGCATTTTCTGTATTTAGATTATTTTCTATTTCAGTTCAGTTATTTGGGGCCAAACAAAATGTAAAAGAATTTTTTAAGAAGGTCAAACCTTGACACAAGTTTGCTGTAAAAAAGGGAGAACTAGAAAAGAAAGGGGTTAAGATCTATCTGTTTTGTTATTACAATGAAGGAAGAGCTCTCTCATACTTTTTATTTCATAATTTTGGCTGTAGTTGAGATAATTTTGCATTAAAATTGTATTTAACTTTAACTTTTTCTTGCTGTGGCAATGTAAGCCCCATTACTGTGATACGGTCTCATGTTAGTTTTAATTGGGACTCAATTTTACTTACCTGATAACTTTCCTCCTTTAGTTTTGGAATCTTTAGGAAATCTGATAACTATTTTTTTGATATTTTACATTATTTCCTTTACAGTTTTTGTTATTTTCCCTTTTACTCATAGTTTCTCATATCAGTCGTTGTCTTTAGAAAGGATATGACAGAAAATTCATTGATAAAGGAAATGTTAAAAGACAAAAAATTGTAATTCTGGAATTTTCTCTGTATTTGTAACCCCAAATCCGTTTTAGGGGTATTGTTGCAGTGTCAGGGAATTGTCTGATATAGAAAAGGATGTCTTGTTTGGCATGTTGGGTCAACATGGTGTACTGTCTGCGCTAGCCAAGGAAATCATACAAACGTTTTTAGTCTAGAGTATATTTGCTGGCTAAAACGAGGAACATGATTTCTAGCTGTGCATGCATGTGTTTTCAAACATAATTCCTGATGTTTAATGCACATGAAAACATCATTATTCACTCATATGTTCCTTGGGCTGTATTTTTGTTGATGTGGTATTGTGAATTAAATCATTGTTCTGTTGTCACGCTTGGAATGTTCTTATATGCACGTTTATGGTCAATATTTGAAGTTTTTCTGCAATTTTTACTGATTTTGCTGTTTTACCAAATATTTATGAAAGGGAGAGGTGTTGCCATGCTGTTTTATTGTGAGGCATTGTGGGAGGTAGGCAGAACATTGTTATCAAATTTTTTAGGTATACTTAGTTTTTGTTAGAATGTGCAAATGGGAATAAAGCAATTGCGTTCTTACAGATCAAGGTAGTATCAAGCAACCGGAACTAGCTGAGTACTCATTGTAGCAATAGAAGAGAGTTAATCACTTTTTCATATTGCTTGTTTTATTCAAGATAAGGTGGATGGTAGATACTTTGGTCCATATGCTGTTTGTTACTACTTGACTTCTGAACTGTTGCCTCAGCAATGCATTTGATATGTTAAGGGGCAGTTCCCTTTACTGTTAATCTGTGTTCTGACTATTTAAATTTTATTAGCAACATTGAAACATTATTACTCTCTGTGGGGGCAAAGAAAATGACATAAACATGTTTTCAGGAAAACAGGTATATTTTCTTTCTGTGAGTGGGTTTCCTTAGAACGCTGAAGACTGCATTCACTTGCTTTGGACTTGGCCAAACTAAATTCAGACAGGCTTCAAGAGAGCCAAGCTAAACTAAGAAAAGCTACCATCCAAAAGATTAGAAAGTCTCCATTTTAAGAACTTAATATGTACTGAATATTTTTTAAATCTACTTCACAGGGTGTGGATGTATCACAGATGCAAAGGAGGCTGTGGACCTACTACAGTAGTAGGCAGTACTGCATAATGCGATGACATGACATACCTGGTTACTTATCCTATAGATGAGATTTACATAGAAAAACTCTTAAAAATCAATTCTAGACACTTGAAGCTGGAATATTTTCTTCCTCTAAAATGAACTTTTTCATTTTCTCCCTTACAATTTGGCTTTTATTCAGGTAGTCTGGAGTTTATAGAAGAAAATCTGTTGTATTTATTGAGAATATAAATTTTCAATTTTAATTTTTCTTTACATTTGAAAACTGTTTTTAAATACTATCTGAATGAGATCAAGATAGTGCAGTATCTAAAATGAGAATTTGCTGATCTTTGTAGTCATTTTAAAGTTGACTTACAAGAGTTAGCAATCTAACTGTGAAAACTTGGTATTTTTATGAGGCTAAGTGGTTTCTGGATTGTGCCAGTAAACTAAGATCTTTCTTCATACAGTAACAGACAAAACTTTTCTTAAACCTGACTTCTGTTACCATAAATTTTCTTAGAATTGGGAGGGGAAATTTTGTGAAGTCTTTTTTTTACACATCTATATATAATATGGCATTAATATTCCAGTTCTGTTGCTTGTTGGTCTTAACAGTAGTGCAGTTCAGTGGTGGTAAGGCCTCCACAGTGTGTGTATCACTTTCCAGCTGCTATGGAACACAGTAGTCTCACACCAACTACCTAGTGACAAAACTGATTATTTTCAGCAAGCCTCTTCTGCTTTGTCTTTCATGTAGGGAGAACATTTTACACAATGGGGGACAAATGTTAAATACTAGGTTTGGTAAATGGAAAAGGGGCATCCTGTAACAGCCACTGAATCTGCTGATTTTGAGCAATCTTTTTTGATAGCCATGTCTTAGCTCTTTTCACAAAGGCTTTCATCAGAAGGTTACTTTGGCTTCAGCATAAGTCTCACTGTGATGCAGAGTAAGCAGATAGCATATGCAAACAGCCATAAAACAAAAAAAAATAATAGCAAATGTAGGAATCATTAATGATTATTCTCAGTAAGTGGGACATTTTTAATGCTGAAGTATAAAAGAAAAAAGGTAGACTTGATATATAGTTGACTATATACATATAATAAATCCTGTTTCATTTAATGAACTTAATGGTCTCTGTCTCATTCCCCTTACTGCAGCAATGGTAGCTCCAATACCACAGTCTAATACTCCATCTTGTTTTACACTCTGAAATTCCACTTGCCAAGTGCAATTATATAGTGTTTCCTTCCTTTGTCTTTTTTCCCATCATGTCATGTAGAGTGAATTGTATACATTTTGGGTGCTTTCGTTGTTTTAAACTGTGGTCATTTACATTCTGTCTTAGGGTATGCTGTTTCTCATGTTCTTTTGGGAGTTCTGAGATAAGGATTTTTACTTTTGCTTATTGGAAGAGTAGAGTTCTTTCAAAGAACTCCACTCTGAAGTATTTTGTTTCCTTTACCTGCAAAAAAATTTCTGTAGTTTAGTGTCATGATCATTAAGCCTCTGTGAGAACATTTCTAATGTACTATTTTAAGAAGTTAATTGGAAGTTTTAAATTACTTTGTTGTTTGCAAGGATTTTTTAATACTAATATTTCACTGCTTGTCAGATAAAATATAGGTTATTATAACTGAACAATAATTAAAGTATACTCCACACACTCTTACCAGGTTCCTAAACAGGTTGACTCAAAATAACATTTTGATTGGTTGGACTGTACCTTGATAAAATACTGCTGTTCTTGAGACATATCTCTTTCCATCTTCTCCATTCAATGTATAAGGAGGTGTCATCTTGAATTACTTCAGTTTTCCTATGTCCTCCATCTGTTATTTCTTTTTCTTCCTTATTGGATTTCCATCTTTCAGCTGACTGACTTGTTTTCTCATCCAAATGCTCACTTTATTTTTTTTTTAATGTGTGATTTTTGTCAACGTTATTTTGACTATTATTTGCTGTAGTAAGTGAGACTAGCTGTTTCCCCCTGCAGCTTTCAAACTTTTTTTCCTCTCTCACAGAATCAAAGTAAGTATACACAATTTTTCAGGCAGGCTGATGAGTCCAGGCAGTATGTCTAACCACTTTGCATGATGACTTAGCTCCTGTGATGAAAATTACACTATTGTCATTGGCTGTTCTTCCATTGTTAGCTATCCCACTGCTTTTTATGTATCATGGTACTTCTCTTTTAACAGCAATATCCATTATTGGTTTTCACACATGGTCTGCTACAGCCACCTATGCCTTTGTTAAAGAACTACCTAACTCCCATTGATACTTCACCCTGCTCCCTGCTGAACTGTTGTTTATTTCATGCCATTGCTTTTATTCATTTATTTTAGTACGACCTATGTCCGAACCACTGTTCAAACCATTTAGACCATTAGATTCTGGTTGCTCCACATTCATCTGCATCCTCTCTTTGTACTTTGCTTTCCTTTAGCACCAAACTTTAATTGATTCTCAGACCATGCATGAGTTTTCTTTTTTTTTTCCAAGCAGTATGTTTATGAATGCCAAAGTATACTCAGGAGCACTGCACGATGAGTGCAGCCCAATTCCATTCCCTGTTTGGTCTTCAACTGTGTATTTGTCATTGTGTACTTCTGCTGCTCTATACTACTGCTAACACCTGACAAGGGATTTATAATATCATATCTAAAAGATGTCAGTCTGTCTTTGTCATAGGCTACACCTACATTTTAATGCATTTTTTTACTGAAGACCAGGTAACTTGTAATTTTTTTTCCTGCATGTCTTTCCCAAAATCAGGATGTATAAACAAACTTTCTCTTCCTGGCTCCATGGTTTCAGGACAGCAGCTCTGGACACTTAATAATTCTAGAAAAATTACTGTTCCTGTTCTCATTACTGTGGCAAATGAGCATTCTGGTTTTGTGGAACAGGTCGAGCAATTTATATTTCTTTCCATGTTTTCATAACTGAAAAAAGGGGACCTTTTTTCTGATGCTGATTTCTCTCATGTTCTAGACCTCAGTAAAGGCTGCTTAAATGTTCTTAAATGCTTCAATGTTCTTTGGAGTACAAATAATGGTATCTCTTGCTCTATTAAGAGGATGTAAATCTTTAGTGAGAAAATTCATGCTTTATGGAGACCTAGGCTTTTTTTTCTGTATTTAGCTTGGGTTTGTTTCATTAATCTGATAGATTTTACTGTCTGACTTGTTCTTTCAACAGGAGAGACTCACCTGACTTAGGTCTGCATTCAGCTTTGTCAGTTCCTTACCACAAACTGAATTTAGACTGGGGTTTTGCAAACCTTTCTTTCATTGGCTGTGCCAGCTCACCTGCTCACCATCTTCTGTTTACTGCCATATACTCCTTTCTGTCTCCACTTCTAGGCATACATAAAGGGCATCTGCTTCTGTCTTTTATCATGGTTTATTTGTAAGTGGAGCAGATATCTTCATTTGGCAGTAGCTTTTTCTTCACTGATGACCAACTTTAGACCTGCTTTTCTTACTTCATGCCTACCAGTAGAAATGGCCTTAATTTAACATTAGCTTAGGACTTCAAATCATTTCAAAAGCATAAGCCTATGAGTTTCTATCTGGGTTTGAATATTTTATACCAGCTGCCAAGCTATTAGTAATGTGACTGCATTCATGTTTTTCCAAGCAGGTCTTATGTAGGTATTCTTACTGTTCTCACTTTGTAGCTCGGGGTAGAATATTTCTAAATTGTGGTCCTAGGAATTAGAATAATGAGACTTTCACATTTCATATTAAAATGCATGCATACATTAAGATGCTTACAGAAATCAGTCTTGTCACAGACTCCTGTTAGCTAAGGTGCAGAAATTATACCTGATATTTCACTGACACAGCCTTGCCTTCAAAGTTCTTTGTTTCAAACTACTGAAATCTTGATTATTTGCTTCAAATTATGGATTATTTTCCTGTACATTAAATGGAAGCCTAACTGAAAAATTCTTGTCTACAAGTTTTAAGAATGCTTGTTTTTCTTTTGTGTCATGTTTTCTGTTTGGAATGGAGGCTAAATTTTGGAGGAAGCAAAAGAAGTACTTAAAGTTAGGTTTCAGTGTTTTTATTGGGGCATTTAGCATAAATTTCAAGACATCCAGTAATTTTTTAACATTTTAAGAAATGTATTTACAATACAAGTAAATATTTAAGATACTTAAGGTATTCATTCTTAAACTGGTGGTGATTGTTGTTACCTGCCTTTCTATTTTAAAGTTTTAGAGATGTGTGTTGGAAGAAATTAACTTTTGAGTATCCTTTTTGTTGTTGAGACTTTTCATATTTATCAGTTTACTACTCACAGCTGTTTTTAAATTATATTTAAGTAGTAGTAATCTCAGAAAAGGAAATTACTTACTTGCAAGTTATTGTTTGACCTTCCTTAATTCAGAAGTCTGGCAGGTTATAAACCACCCAGGGACTGTCTCATCATATTGCTGGGATGGTCTCCCTTCACAGCATAATTGCATTTGTAATGTCAAAAAAATATTATGAATTAAAGATTTGAGATTAATCCAGCTCAAGTGACAGGACTTACATGGCTGCATTCATCACAGTATTGAGATCGTGGCATAACTAGTTCCATAACTCCAAGCCTTGGCCTTATTGTACCTCATTTAAAGCCATTTTAAATTATGATTAAGTAGAATAAACATAGCAAAAACTTTTCTCTTATAGCATGTTTCTAAGGCAAATGCAACAGTACTTATCTGCACAACAGGTCTTTAGGGTTTTTTAATTTATTTTCTTTCATGGAACTGATGATCAGAGGCAGACTGATTTCACAGTGATGCCTAGATGCTAAGAATTCATTATTTTGATCATAAAATAAATTATTCTTCCTTTCAGTTGTTAGCTGAAAAAAAACAAGATCTCTGTTTCCAAGATCTTTCCAGACAGTATGCAGTGAATGATTTGACTATTGATTGATAGGACTATCTTTTTCTTTAACAGGTTTAATACTATCATCACTAGTAAACTATGCCCTAAAATTTTGTTCTTTTTTCATGCCCATTTCAGTGACAGCTTACAATAATATTTTGCTCCTTTGTTCTTTAAGAGCCCTGTGCCTTCTGTGGACTGCTAAATAATCTGTATTACCACAAAGCATCGTGATTCTTGTCAGAAAGATCACAGTTCTACATAACTTTCTAAGTCAAGCTGCTTTAAATAATTATAACTTAAAAAGGGGTCAGGAATGTTGTCTATATTCAGACTTGTCAACATATATTCAATTCTGTTTTGTATCTGGGGGAGCCATCAGGACTGAACTCAGTACTTCCATGGCTGTGTGAGTCTGATTAATTATTTTATTTCATTTTTAATGTGTTTCAGTTCCTGATTTCTGCAGTGAAGTTGCAATTTAAACCTTTCATGTTGCCTGTGACCCATTACATTTAAGAGAGTGAGAGCATTTTCTATAGCTGACTGGTTCTGGGGAGAAAGTCACATTACTTCTGTGACAACACTCTGTCGTCATCTATCCCACTTGCCAGACTTTTACCTGAAGATGTATACAATATGCTGTTTGGTTTTATTATTCTGCTGTTGACAAATTACTGATGTAAAAGGAGCAACAAACATTCACTGCTATATAATTTTGTCTCTGTGCAAGTTAAACATAAAGCTTGAACAGTGTGTGGATATTTCAATGTATAGGTTCAGAAATTAGCTACCATTAATTAATCCTCTTTCACTGATAAACCACAAGTGCTCAGCAGATTCCTACTAGTCTCTTCTAGTTATTGTTACGTATTTCATATAGATGTAATTCCTATTTCCTATCTTCTTCCCCCTCTTTTTTTTCCCCCTCAAACCAAGAAAACATTTCTGACTTCATGTGAAGAGTAAAAGAAACTTTTCCACTATAATGTCAATCTGGGGCTATGGCTGGTTCTGACTTCTTACCCTGTCTTTTTCACAGAATCATAGGATTGTCAGAGTTGGAAGGGACCTTAAAGATCATTTAGTTCCAACCCCCCTGCTGGACAGGGACACCATCCACTAGATCAGCTTGCCCAGAGCCCCATACAGCCTGGCCTTAAAAACTTCCAGGGATGGGGCTTCCACCACCTCTCTGGGTAACCTGTTCCACTGTCTCACTACCCTAACAGTGAAGAACTTTCTCCTAATGTCTCATCTNTTATGGGCTGGAGGTCCACACTGGTGGCTCATGTTGAGCTTCTCATCCACCAACACCCCCAAGTCCTTTTCCACAGGGCTGCTCTCAAGCCAACCTTCACCCAGCCTGTATCAGTGCTTGGGATTGCCCCAACCCAGATGTAGGACCTTGCACTTGGTCTTGTTGAACTTCATGAGGTTGGCATGGGCCCACCTCTCCAGCCTGTCCAGGTCCCTCTGGACCATTCATATCTCCATTCAGTTCACCTCCTGTCTTGATTCTGTCTTGTGTACTGTTTATTTGTCTTAGTGCTCCAGCTGTGTTAAACCCAGCTCTTACATGTAATTTTTAAGACTTCTTGGATATTGCTTCTCTCCCCAGCTTGCTTTGATCTAGCTAAGTATGCTGTCTACTTCCAGGGCATTTTTTTCTTTCTCTCAAATGCCCAGATGGGAATCCATCCAGTCAGCTGAAAAATATTATTTCTTATTAAGAGAATGCATTTGATGGAAATGAGACATAAAAAAACCTTTGTAGGTTTTTTTGGTGTTGTCTTTTGCATTGTGGAAAGATGAGTCTACATTTTAGAAACAATAAATCTGACTGTGTGTGCTTGGTTTACTTTAATGTCAATGAATCTTGCATTATCAAATCAGTTGGAAAGCACACTGAGGCTACTGTAGGCATTGTAGATTTTTAACCTAATATATTCCACTGTTTCTTTTTCTGGAAATGTTTTAATGATATGTACAGAGAAAATTTATGCTGCCAAAGTTTTACTGTTTCTACTCAGTATTTTTGAAACCTTTCTGTAAATGCCTCAAATCAGTGCTATGTATCACAAATGCTCTCAGGCTTTCCAAGCTATCAGTTTGCACATCATTGACAGTGGTGTATAACAAGTGCAGTTGGCAGAATTTTTGTCAGACAGGATGGTAAAAACCACTTTGAGCTAACTCTCAGCTAGTTGGCAAGGTGTTTTATCTATCAAGTAAGTGTTGCAAAAGATTTAGAGAAACATAGCCCTAGAGTGGTACTTTACTTTCATAGTCACTTTACAGCATACAAACACACGGCATTTGATGGGAATCTCTTTGAGAGGAGACACCTAACAAACAGATAAGAAACATTTATCCCTATTCCTGCTTTTTCTGCACAGCCTTGGCATGTCATAGACAAAGATTAACTCAGCAAATCAAACAAAGAGAAGGAAATGCAAAATTTCACAAAGAATACCTGTAGTGAAGCAGTTTTAACTGAAGTGTGGAAAAAAAGAGGGTTTTCTTTGGCTCATAGCAGCATGGGAAGGCCCCTTTGTTGCTTGCTTAGTGAAAGGTTGAATTCAAAGACCTTTCATTCTTTTTTGTTTTAATGATAGAAGGAAATTTTTGTGGAGGGAGATGATCCTTTTAGGTCCTAGCAGGCCTGGAGACTTAACCACACATAGGGTTGTCTGCTTAGGCAGGGGCAACTAAATAGGACTTCTGAGTCAATCAGCATTATCCTGATTTGGCTGCTACAAGTTGCTAGAATAACACAGGCAATTGCCTTTTTTCCAGCACTGTTGAAAGATTAATTCAGAGATGATCCTGTAATGGTGATTTGGGAACTGAGAGTTGCAATGCATTGACAAAAAAACGTGCCCTGTCACAACCTTCGTGTGCCCACATCCTCAGTGTGGTACCTGGTGCCTTCTGCCTCTCTACTAGTTGCCATAGGCTCACTTACAGAGAAGAGTCAAACATCTTTGTGAGACTGAACACGTGCCTTACACAGAGCAGTGATACTGTGCCTGCTAAAGAACTGCAGAAACACACAACTTAGGTCCCTAAAATGAAATAAATTTGCTGCTGTTTCAGATGAAACAGGTAGAGTCTTGTTTCCATGTACTTTTTAATTTTATTTTTACTTTCTAAGAAGAGGCAAGAATAATGAAGATCAGTTATTTTACACTCTGAAATATGAAATCTCTTGAATTAAGCAGTAAATATGTTACCAGCACTTCATCAGTAGTTAGAAGACAAGGGCTGGTAGATGGTAATGTAATTAAAGATGAGGAAGAGCATTGAAGTTTCAAGAAACATCACCAGTTTATCATTAAAAGAAGTTTTAAAATATTGTCTACTTTTTCACAGAGCTTAGTTGTAAAATTCACTGGTGAAAGCAGAAGTATTGACTAGATCATGGCTGGAATTCATTGTGTCCATGCTACAGAAGCAGCTGAAGCTGACTTCCACACATCACGTGTCCAGAAGCTGATTAACTGAATCAATCCCAAGTGAATAAAACCAAACCAGATTATAATTGCTGGAACAGTAAACAGATGGCTTCAAAATTGGAAGTTCTAACCTTTTTAGAGGCCATTATATAAGATCTGTAAATGCCTGTTGTCTAGGAAGTTAAAGGGACCTCCATCCTCCTACTGGTGCAAGCACCGGTACTGGCAATCTCCAGGACAATGTAGAGATATTTTACAGGCTAATTACAGGCTCTCCCACAACAGGCTTCATGGCTTATGGTAGCATCAGGCTGGATCCTGCAGTTCTTCCTGGCAGGAGGGTTGCTGTATAAAACCTTTATTTTTCTAGGAATGCTTAAGGTACAGTGCACCTTCTGTAAGCAGGGCAGAATAAAATTTAGAGTAGAATTTACTGCTGTGTCTGGCTGGAGAAATTCAACTGCTTCTATTTAATTTTATGCTTTAATTACATAATCTGCTTTAAAAGTACTGTTTAAATACACCTTTTTCATACCTTGTTATATGAACAGCTAGAAAATAATTCCAGACAGGTTAAAAAAAAAATAAATATGCTAATGAGATGAAAGACTAGGTTACTCCTGGTTAATGAATGTATTCATGCAGATCTGTAATCATATTATTTTTCCATTTTATTTTTATCAAGATAAAATTTCCTAAAATACTTGAGCTTTTTATGTTGATGTTACCCATGCTAGGGAACTGAGAGAAAAAAAAACAAACCACAGAGTTTCCTTGAGTTCTTCAAAAAGAGGTAAATTATTGCAGGACAATTACCAACTAGTTTACCAACCAACCAATTACATACCAGTTCTTGTTTTGCACCTTCAGTCCTGCCTTGTGCACCTTGTGCAGACATCTGTACAAGAACTAAAAGATAAAGACAGACTATTCTGAAAGTGCTGTTGCGCAGTACTCAAGCACTCTTGAGTTTTCATTTGCAAGTCCAAGCAACTTGGAAGGACAATTAGACCAAATCCTAGCATACAGTCTGTTACTGCTAGCAGTGTTGTTTGGAAAATGAGCCACACTGACTCAGTACAGAAGTAACATGGCAAATCAGTTGAGAAGCCTGAACCTTTAGCTTTGTCTAGCTGACCCTTGCCCAGCATTAAATAAGGTTTATGTATCTACTACTTTAAGGGCATTAGAAATGCTGTTCTTTAGCGCATTCTGCAGGTATATACTATGTCATGGTCTGCAGTTTTGTGATTACCAAGGCCTTTTATGTCCCTTTCAGACAACAAACCCCAAAACAACATTCAAGACCTAGCTCTTCATTTAGGTGTTGACTGTTTCTGTTAATAGTTTAAGTCTTGCTACCTGGTCATGCCTGGAAAGCACATGATCAGTAGCAGTGAGGAAAGCTGTAAGATGTCAGAAGTCAGCCCTAACACCGTCTCATATAGTTAATACATATATCCACTTAATCCCGTGGTCATAAGAAAAGGCTTTGACTTTCCTCACAACAAGTGAGGGCAAAGGTTCAAGTCTGAGAGGTTGTAAAACCAAGAAAGTAACCTTGCTGAATTAAATTCTTCGCTGTCACCTACACTTGTACTCTGTTTCCTATGGGAAGGAAAAGATCAGAGCGACAAGAAGATGTGCAAACCAGAAAAGAATGCAAGAAAATGTTACAAAGCAAAAGCAAGACAAAATATGGAAGCAGATGAACAAGGACAGAAGGAAATGCAGCATATGGGAGCAGTATGCCAGTTACAGAGGGTCAGGAACTAGGGTTAGTAACTGAGACCCTGTCAGGAAGGCACACAGCCTTCTAGAGAGCCTGCATTAAAGTGTAAAGAAATTAAAATTGTGTTTCAGATGATCAGTGAAAAATAACAATGAATTGTCACTTTCTAGCTGTTACACAAGCTGCCTTTCCCAATTGCCATGACATTGAGAAAAAGTTCAATCAAATTCAGTGAATAGTATTTGAGTAACATGAGTTTCAGGTTGTAGTCTTATAATTACTGAGTATCATCAGCTAGAGTGTTCACCCATGCAAACACAACTTCAGCAGAGTCAATACTTCATAATGTGTACCTAAGGTCTGTGATGGACCTGGTTTCCTGAAATGCAGCAAGCAAGAGTCATAAAGAGATTTTTTCTACTTAAACACCCTTTTAATGGGAGGAACTGTAGTGTGATCACTACATCCTACCCTTAATTAGAATACATACAACTTGATTTTTACTATTTCAGTAATCAGAAATATTTCCAACTTTGTATCATTCTTGCAGTTCTTGAAATCTTTGAAAAGGATGATGAATGAATTGCACATAGGACACATCACTGCAGGAAGCAGGCAATAAAACACAAAAAATAAAAGTAGAAGGGATGGAGAAGTTTGAAATTAGGATTTCCAAACACTACCTTCTTGTCTTCTGAGTGTACACAATTACAGTGCTTTATATATTAAGGACGAATTTTTTTTATTATGAGGGTGATGAAACAATGGAACAGGTTGCCCAGAGAGGTGGTGGATGCCCCCATCCCTGAAAACATTCAAGGTCAGGTTGGACAGGGCTCTGAGCAACCTGATCTAGTGGAAGATGCCAACGCCCTGCTCATTGTTGCGGGGACAAGGGAGGTTGTTCAAGTCCCTTAGAGCACAAACCATTCTATAATTCTGTCATTCTGTATGGCAACTTATTTTCCTATATTTTAAAAAAAAAAATTGAACTGTTTATATATTAATCACCTTATAGCTGTACTAAATCATCAGCAAAAAACCTTGCCCCATTCCCACTCTGTCATCCTGCAGTAGGCAGCCTGCAGAGCACACCTCTTCCTGTGCAAAGGAATAGCACCAAGCAGTAGCAGGACATCAGCTACTTCAGCACAGACAAGCCTGATCTGCTTTTACAACACAGTGCACCACAGTCAGGTTCTGATCTCAGTGTTTCTAGAACATAGTGCAGTAAAACAAGAAAAAGTACCCCAACAACAGTATATGCAATCTGCCACCACCTCATGTTACCTTTTATCAGTTTACTTGTTTGCAGGGGAAGAGGAAAGTGTACTAAACTTTTTCTCATCTTTTTCCCCCCTCTCCCACCCCCACTTCTTTTCTCACAGCATGCTACAAGTGAAAGTCTCGGAGCCGCAGAATTCAATAGACATGAACACAGAAAATGAACATTTGAAGTCCATAAAGATGTGCCTTAATCAGCCCACTGAGTGGAATCTGAGTTTTTCAGCAGCATCTCTCGCCAGCTGTAAAGTTTTTAACCAAACTCTCCAAACTGATGAGAACAAATAGATTGCAGCTGTTCTTGCACTATTATTTTGTACATGGTTCCTGATTTTTTTTTTCTGCTGAATAATAAGCATTTATTACATTGATCTTGAAATTATCTTGTGTGATTTGGCTTTATATTACTACTAGCATTATTCATTTGATGTACTTTTTCTAAATATATAAAGTTTCACATCTGACCATCATGAAATTCTTGCAGTACAAATTTATATCAGAATCAAAGGTTCCCCTTTAACAGTATTGTGATTTTTCTATGTTCTTTAATTATCTCCCAATTTTATTTTTGTGCACGAAAGTTAATATATTATGTACTTTGTGGCATAGGTCACCCTGTGAAGATTTATGGTAATAACAATTCAAACAAATCTGTAACAAGTGGAGACCAACTACCTCGAAACAAAGCAGTAAAAAGAAAAGGTAAATTATCTGAGATCTCCTTCACAAATCAATTGAAATGTATCAAACAACCAGTTTGTTTCTGCAGTACAATTTCATTTCATTTCTTCATTTCTCTTGAGAACTTGTGTGACAGTGTTTAATGACCGTAATGTCTAGGAAAGGCCAAGCCTGCAGGAGAAGCTTTTGAAAGATTGTCATTCAACAAATCTGTATCTGCACTTTTGGAGGTTTCTGCTAAATGGTCTTTCTTTTGTTTTTTAATGAATTTATGCCTGCCACCAATTAAAATGGATGTAAATGCTCTTTTTACTTCTTTTTTTTTCCCCTCCATGTACTTTGGAAGTTCGATGTAAACATCATATTTTTAAACTCTACTCAAAGTGGTAGTAAAATGGTTGTAGCAGAGTACATTGTAGACATTCCATGCTTAGAACAGCATTAGCAAGGTTCATGTACTTCATCCATCAAAACTATAATAAATAGAGCTATAACAAAAGTGTTGAATAAAACCATATGATATATTTCTCTTTTCTGGAGTCATACATTCAATAGCTAGTGTAGAGGTTTCTTAATTCAACTTATTAAGAAGTTATCTGTCCTTTACTTGCCAAGAACTAATGTTCCAGAAGAACATGTTTTCTTTGGAAAACACTGTATTGTGTAAGACAGAGGTTTTAAGGATTCACTTAAAAATATCATCTTGCTTAGCAAAGCGAAGATGCAGTTCTTCTTTATGGAAGATTGTTGTTTTGCAGGTACAATCCAGTAAAAAGATTGTTGTGAATTCTGGTCTCACAAGACCCCACAAGGATATTGTCACTTGACGTGTCAGGTAGTGCAGAACGTGATTAAAATAATGAATATCCATCATTATACCACCCTTCTAGAGGTTCTTTATGTATCTCAACTATTTAATGCACTTGGGTTCTATGGGGCAAGAAAACCAAAAAGAGAATTACACTTCCTTAGGGAGAGAGACTGAAGTTGACTTCTGTGGAGCCCCACCAAAGCACAAGGAACAGTAAGGAGTCAGGGCTACGCAGAGAGGGATGTAAGCAATCTTACAAGCAGTGAAACTAATACAGCTGGTATCTGGTTCGTGTGCCTGAAGGAGATGCCATGTGGATTTTCTCATTTCAAAGGCTGAGTAAATACCAGAATCTTTCTGTTACAAACATGTCTTACCTCTAAGCAGCAGTCTGGTCTTCTTTGAACAATTATGATCCCTTCCTTTGTGTCATACTGAGTTTCAACTGGCAGATGAGTTGGAAAGTTTTCTGGTGGGAGTCAGGTAGAGGCATAACCCAAGCTCACTAACCATTTCTTGAAGTCAGACCATAAACAAAACTGGGCTGGGGGGGGCGGGGTGTGGAACAATGTTCTTGGTGCAGTACTCACCCTTCTTCTTGAGACAGTGACCAGCATGTTTGATACCCCCTTTTGTGTTCAGCCAGCAAAAAAGAGAAAGGCACAGTAAATGGTTCAGAGCAACAAAGAGGCTGTTTTTAAGTCAGAATATTTGGAGGATTAAAATTTTATTTCTTAATTAAGCAGCCAGGAATGTCACATCCCACTCAAGGAGTGACGTCTTTAAGCGGCATTGGAAAACTGAATAGTCTAGAAGGACACATTGTAGGAATTCCTATTCCATACTTTAAACCAGCTTGGTCAAACACATTTAAATGTGTATACATCTTTCCATCAGAACGTCCCCATAACACCCAGGGGTCTGTTAATCGGACTGGGACACTTACCTATACTGTAACAATGACAGACATGATTGATAGTATGATTCCAAAACAAAAAACTAGCATTTCAGAGTGAATCTGCTTAGCCACCAGTGACTACCTATGTATTAAAGTTAATCTTCTATTCTCTCTGTAAAACACAAACTACTCCTAGATCAATACTGGCACCAGTCTTGTTTAACATCTTTGTCAGCGACATGGACAGTGGCATTGAATGCACCCTCAGCAAGTCTGCTGACGACACCAAGCTATGTGGAACTGTTGATAACACTGGAGGGGAGGGATGCCATCCAGAGGGACCTGGACAGGCTGGAGAGGTGGGCCCATGCCAACCTCATGAAGTTCAACAAGAACCAAGTGTGAGGTCCTACATCTGGGTCGGGGCAATCCCAAGCACCAGTACAGGCTGGGCAGGGACTGGCTTGAAAGCAGCCCTGCGGAAAAGGACTTGGGGGTGTTGGTGGATGAGAAGCTCAACATGAGCCGCCAATGTGGACCTCCAGCCCATAAGGCCAACCATGTCTTGGGCTGCATCAAGAGGAGGGTGGCCAGAAGGTCAAGGGAGGTGATTATCCCCCTCTACTCTGCTCTTGTGAGACTCCACCTGGAGTACTGAGTCCAGTTCTGGAGCCCTGTTACAAGAAAGATATTGAAGTGCTGGAGCGAGTCCAGAGAAGGGCCACAAGAATTACCAGAGGACTGGAGCACCTCTCCCATGGGGACAGACAGAGAGTTGGGGTTGTTCAGTCTGCAGAAGAGAAGGCTTCGAGGAGACCTTATTGTGGCCTTCCAGTATCTGAAGGGGGCCTACAAGAAAGCTGGTGAGGGACTTTTTAGGAGGTCAGGTAGTGATAGGACTAGGGGGAATGGAGGCAAACTAGAGGAGGGTAGAATTAGATGAGACATTAGGAGAAAGTTCTTCACTGTTAGGGTAGTGAGACAGTGGAACAGGTTACCCAGAGAGGTGGTGGAAGCCCCATCCCTGGAAGTTTTTAAGACAAGGCTGTATGGGGCTCTGGGCAAGCTGATCTAGTGGATGGTGTCCCTGCCAGGCAGGGGGGTTGGAACTAAATGATCTTTAAGGTCCCTTCCAACTCTGACAATTCTATGATTCTATATGTCATTAGAAAAAGGTTTGTGAACTTCAAAGCTACAAAAAAAGAAAAAAAAAACCCACACCACACCCACAAACACAATTGTATGCCACTTTATGAGGTGTCTGTACTGTCTTTCATTATTTTCCCTTTCTGTACCCAAGTATTCCTTTCCTTATTGGATCTTATTTTGTACCACAAATATTTTTATGCTTTTCTAAAAGCACATTACTGATTTAACATACCAAGGACAAGATTGGTAGGAGACTTCCAGGCTTAGGCTTGTAAAATCAGTAACTCAGTTTGACAATTTTCATATTATTTAAAATAAAGTGACCACATACCTGCAAGAATCAGAATTCAGTTAAGTTTAATAAGATTAATTCTATTTTATGTTAACATGAACAATAGAACCTGCTCAGCATATGCACAGGCTAATAAATGATTAACATACATACATTAAAGATAGGTACTTTCAAAATTGTTTCCATCACAAGCAACCACTCTAGGTCAAACATTCTTCCTGAATAACGTTAAATATCAAACCAGCTTTAACTATTAAGTACTTACCAACAACAGCAATTTTGTTTGCAGATAAAAAGCATTGTTATCTATAAAAGTACCAAAAAGATCAGGTATATTTTAGTATGTTTTTATTACATGAATGATAGACCTCATATCAGGGAAAACATTATAAATGATCATTATATAAAAAGAGTTAAATATGACATCAAGATCTAATTTTTCAAGTCTCCTGTTAAATACCAGCACTAGCAAAGGACACTTCTTCCCTTTTGTCTTCACTGATCTGCTTCCCTATCCAAAAGTCTTGAAAGATTCATTCTTGTCTTTTCAAGTGCCACTGTTTTTGCTCGTCTTGAAGGCCTTGAACTTGATATTGGGACTGATTCTGGGATGTCATCACCACTGAAATGTAAAATATTTTAAAGTAAGGCCAAAAAAAAAGACTACACAAACAACAGAGTTTTTATATTAATAAACTTGAAATGTGGCCTTAAAGAGCAAAAGTACTTCTTACTAATTATAAACCTACTTTTTGAGAAGAATACATTAACATTTATGAAGTAATATAGCAGTATCAGTAAAGATAACCATGGGTTGCAGTTGCAAAATACACAAAACCCCCAAAAGATTAAGTGGTATCAAGCACACTGGATAAGCAAACGGGATGACTGACTCTGGTCATCCTGAAGCCATGGATTACTTACCTAAAAAAAAAGCAAGCACAGCAGAAAACTACAAAGACAGTGCCATTTTAGTGCTTATATCCTACAAGATCATAAGGGAAGGAATGCATTGTGGCTATTCACTTATCAGTCATTTCCAGAGGCTTATCAACTACATATTGAAAAGCAATAAAGATGTGAAAATAGGAAAAAGAATTTAAATTAAAAAATTGGAAAATTGATTCCTCCATAGAACAGTTGTTAAAAAGGCAGAAAAGTGACTGGAAGAAGAGTAAGACAAAAATCTAATTTTTGTTGGCTAGAACACATGTTAATTCTACACACAAAAGGTATGCTAAAAAAAGAATTACAGGCTCTTAGGCAATAGTAGTAAAATGTGAAGCTGTCAAAGCTGCTATTGTTTCAAAAGTGGTAGTTCAGACTTTTTTTTTCTTAAATATTTATCTGTGTATTAGGAATAGAGGACATTAAAGATGCAGGTTTTGGGAAAGAAGAACATTAAGTTTCCTTGCTAGAACAGACATGAGGATTTTGATGGTGGAGAGAAAAGAATTTACCTTTCACTATGACGTTTTACAGTTGTGCCAGTTTTTCTTCTGCTCACAGACCTCACTTCTGCTGCTGTTTTCTGTTGACCTAAGTATAAGCAAAAGTCTCTTTCCGTATCATGATATCATCTCTTTTCTTAAACTAGTTTTGTATCTTTGTCTTCAGTGTTTGATTTTGCATTGGAACATAAAAATATGCAGGAACCACAGACAGAATGTGGTGACAAAATGAAACCAACACCAAAAGCCCCACAGTGTACCACTTCTCCCACAAACACCTGTATGTTACCGGAAAGGACCGTGCCCAAATTACCTTGAAATCCTGTAGTTGGATGGGTTTTATTCTTTTTAAAATCTGTGTTGCTGGGAGAGGCTAACAGCACAAAAATTGGCTCAGAACAGACTACTTTAATCTTCTAACAAAATTTTTAGAACTACAAAGGAGTACGAAGACTGAATGGGTTTTACATCTATGTTCACGAAGAGTTGGCATGGAATTATTTTATTAAACACAACTAGTGTTGTAGCCAGAAAACATCAGTGCATACCTTTGTCAGCTTTATTTCTTGTGGATTTCAGTTTTGCAGTTGCTTTACTTTTAACTTCACTAACTGTAGTACAAAGAGCATCTCTATTATTTTCTGTTAAACAGAATAGTGCATGCAGAAGTAACAGATAATACACTTTTAATTGAAGTATCGGTATTTTAATTGAAGTATCAATATTTATATTGTTATATAAAAAAGCCATACCATTTTAAGCCTACTTTTTCCTTAAACTAGAAATGGTAGGGCCAGAAGGAAGCTTAAAATGTCACTCAGCTATAACCCTTCCCCAACATAGTTCAATCACATTAAGCTATTCCTGGCAATTTAGTAGATTAATTTAATGGAGTAAAACTAAAAAATTTATTTTCATAACATCTAAAACAAGTTACTCAGTTATATACCTACTACTAAACTACACATCTCCTGAATTACCTTCTTCACTTGGAATAGTATTTTCTGACAATGTGATGTCAGTTTCCTGTGTCCTTTCAGAGACGCCCATTTCCTCAGTCCTTTCAGAATGGTCTTTGCCCACATTAGGATCTTTGATCAAGTTCATCTTGATCTTCTCAATAACTCTTTGACATAGTTTATCTTTCACTTTCTGAAGAAGAGAGATTTAATGTTAAATGCTACTTAATTTTGCAACTATTTATTTTACACATTGTTTCCCCACTAATAGGATTAGTTAAATTTACAGCACATGCATGACATGAAGATTATCAGTGAAGCTGCTCGAAGAAACACTTTCTCCATCAACTCCAGGCCCTGAAACTCCAAAATACTTTTCTTAAAAAAAAACAAACAAACAAAAAAACCCACACACTTAAAACAAACCCCAAAACAAATAAAAAACCCAAAACATTAAAGCAACTGGACCTTTCCAGCTGAGTCCTAGAGCATTGCTACCTCTGGATGATATGCCCATAGTGGCCCTCCATTCGTTTTAACATATCTATATACTGTTGTTTTCCTCTATCACATTCCCAAATCTTACTTTTTTTTCCCCCCTATTAATAAATACATCAATGTAAAAACTTTCCCATCACTCTTGTAAGCCCTTCCCACTTCATCTTAAATCAAGCACCCTTTCCATGTTGCCTAATGATCTTAGTTAGATCGTAAGTTTAGGCATAAAATTTCAGCTGTTAAAAATTAACTAAGATATGCCATCCAAACAGGAGAGGCTTAACACTGAACTTTATTTTAACATTAAAAAAATCAACTACAGCACAGTTATCAAAAGAACTGTACTGAAATGTATCAAGTTAGGCACACTGCTTCACACTGGTTTTACTACCTATGGTAGCTGAAATATGTAAATTATGCAGTGATAGCACCTCAGATTTTTGTAAATGACTCAAAAATTGATTTTTCAAAGACTACTTAAAATAAGAAATTTAAGTCACATCATAGTAAACAAAAGGCATTTGTTTTCATTTGTAAGCATATCAGAATATTAGGTTGCTAATGATTAAAAAATTCAGAAGCATATTATTTCTGTCCTACCTCTAAAATCTTATCGAGCAGAACGAGAAGATTCTCTGTGGAAGAACTACTGAGTTCTAGTGAATTTAAAGCTTTTGTGTAAATACGAACATCTGGTGAGGTTGGGTCCATCAAGATTTCGTTACAAATTTTCACTGCTAAACTGTCATGCACTGTTGAGTCCTGGAAAGAAAAGAAATTAGCCATTTTCCAGAGAACTTTCTGATATTCACAAAAGACAGCAATGAGATCATTCTGATTCAAGCAGCTAATGACTACTACTACATTTTCCTAAAATACAATATTTTCAGTTACTAAACCAACTAATTGGACAGGGATGGGTTGAGAGGTGGGGCATGAGTGGAAGCTGTCAAGTTAGATTTCATTACCTGAACAGTCCTTCATTTAATCCAGGTTCTGACACTAGGAATCTCAGACAGGCCCAGACAGCTAGCATTAAGTGAAGCGAGTCAGTTCTTAGACTCCAGATATAAACATTGCCTTCCTCCAGTTTAACACACTGTACCTCATAGTCCTGTGACTTCTTAGAGTGAGGTTTCAGTCCACTTGGTCTGGTCAGGTCCACCAACAGTTCAGAAACATTACTGATATCTATTTCAGTCAAAGGTGAAGTTGCTGGAGCATTGAACAGTGTCTGCAGAGTTGGAAGATAAGCTTCTTCGAAGCATTCCTGGTTAGACCTGTTTCAGTTGAGGCGAACATTGGTAGCATAATGAGACAAAATTAAACCTTAATTCACCCCTAAGTTTTCTCTTCTATGAAAATGTTCACAGATCTGCTACAATACACCTATCAAAGCAAAGTAGGAGCAGCCAACCTTGGTAAAGAAAGCCAAAAGGATCAAGATATTGAAATTATTTCACAGAACCAACTTCTCTTTATGTTTTAGCACATATTTCAAGTGAGTTTTAAGTAACACTTCCTGCCTCTGAACAGTTTGAAAGTTCCTCTGTTACTGAAAACCTAACTGGTACATATTATCTCTTAAAGGACAGAAAATACATTTTTCTAAATCTTTTATTTAGATTAATCTGTCTTCTGCTCATTCCACCTTTCTGCTAGAATTTTTGTTCGGGAATACTTTTCAATGCGTAAGAAAGCAAGGAACCCTGGCAAAAAACCCTCTGTGGTTAACAAGATTTTTGGAAGAAATACTTGTGCTTTCTTTTCTCAGAAGAGTTGATAACTCCTGCCAAGCGAGTCTAAAAATTATGTTGCACTTGGTTCTGCAGCAAGTTGTCCAAAAGTGTAGTTCCACAAGAAATGTCAAAACAATTTAGAAGGTAAGGTGTCAAAAAGTACAATGTGCTACTTCATAAAATGAAGCCCTTTTTGTTTCTGATGCTTGTTATCCTCCTATGTGAACCTAAATAACTAGGGAAGAAAACTAAGAAAGTAAACACGTTAGAAAAAGCAGATTGATTGCTGCTGGATTATTGAGCCAGTGACAAACAGACTGCGTTTTGATCACTACAACTGGGGCAAGAAAGAATGGAAGAAAAGAACTCTCTCTTTCAGCAGCTTTAAGGCTTTAGAATGGGTCAAGCATAACTGAAGTATCATTCATATTATTTCCTGTAAATTAAAAAGTAAAAGAAGTCTAGAAGCAGACTAGTTTAGCACAAGGCAGAACTGTCTTCTCTTAAGCTGCCAGAAAGTTTATTACTCTTTAGAAAACATTTCATGTATAAGAATTGTTCAAAGGCTAGAAGATCCTGTTCCTGTTATTAGTATACCATGTCACTCTTCTGACGTGGAGTATTTATAGAAGTCAGCATCAACATTCTCCCCCACCCCCTGCCCCATACAAAAGTTCAAATATAATCTTACTTTTTGAATTTAAATATCTGTGGCCAGATGGAAAGATTAACAGAGCAGCATGCAGAAAACAAGTAGAATTTTAAAATTCAGCGAGAAATCAGTACCAAAACTAGGTATGAACCTCAGCCAAATCTCATTCTTTACCAGAGTTTTCTTTTTCTGAATGGCAACTTTGCAAACAGTTCTGAATTAGACATGGTAATTAGTAATTCTCTTCTAAAAATACAGAATTGGTAACTGAAGACATTCCATGATTCATCTTAAAATGAACCATTTGTGATCCACAATTCAGAGAATGTTTTGAGACAGAAAATTAATGAGGTTTCCTAGTTAAAGATTCCAAATCTATGAGACAGAATAAGATCTGGTGTTTTTCTCCCCACTGTTTTTCCATTTTTTGTTTAAAGCATACACCATGTTTTTTCTTTTCAAGAAAAAGATCATCTATGTGGTCCCAGAAGGAGCTCCCTTATTTGCATTGATTCTGAAATACACAGAATTACTCAGGTGGATAAACATTGGAACTCATAATAATAATAGTAATTCAAAAAATTAAAAAAAAAGAACAAGAAAGTCACAGGGTTAGACAACATTCACAGGTAAAATACTATCAAAGTTAAAAGCTTAAATTCATTATACAAGGTCAGAGATACTGGAAGCATATGAAATTTCTGTTACTTATTTTCAAAAGAATATAAGTAGGGAAAAATCACATTCTGTAGGATACGGGGTTTGTTGGTTTGGTTGGTTTGTTTGTTTGTTTTTCTTTTTTCTCTTGACAACAGCAAAAGTACATTTGCTGAGGGTTTTTTTTTACCCTCTCCAAAGTCTGAAGTACTCCTCTTAATGTGGTAATTTATAGGCCACAAGAAAACTAATTCTATTTTGTTTGGAAAAAGAGGTAAGGTAATGTATGAAATGCCTAAATTAAATCTTAACCATAAAAAAAAAAAAGGCACAAACTCAGCTAGTTCAGACTGGCTAATATCACTAGCACCAACTGGAAATCAAGTTAAACATTTTTTTTTTTTCCTTTGAGCATATCCCTTTAAATAACCTCTCTACCTCCTTTGTCCACTACCAAAATAAACAGGAAATGTTGAACCTGCTGTGAATTTAGATTGGTGTTATTTTTTGGTTTAAAAAAAAAATAAAATAAAACCTAAACCCAAATCACAGTGAACCTGCATGCTGCTTTGATATCTGCTGGGCACCCATTATTTTCTTTTGAAGCATTCCTGCTAGCTACTTTTTAGTCACACTTCAAAGTCCACCTGTAGCGCTCAACAGCATCAATCAGTAAAGCACATCTTTTTTAATTAATCTTTTCTTTGGTATCTTGAAGAACAGATTCAATTATAGGCTTAGGAAATTGAAAAATAGTGGAAAGCCACAGGGATAAGAGGGAATTAATGGAAAGTACTCAGAATAGTCATAGGTTGACATTATGTATGTTCAACAGGTAATATGCATAACAAGTTGAACTAGACCTTTAGGTCTAATTTGTATTTGTGAAAGATCAAAAAAAGATTCCCAAAGCTGCTAGACCAGTGTATATTTTCAAGTAATAATTTACAAAGGCCATACCTATTTGCATAAGCAAATAAAGGGAAGAAAACTCCTAGACAGCGTCTAAGCCGAGTATCCTCTTCAGTCACAGGATTATACCACAACAAAACAAGATGAGAAAGAAGCTTGGCACTGATCAGCCTCCCAGAGAACATCAGTTTGGCTATGCCTTCTGCAGCTTCTGTCCTAAGTTCTGGAAACTGAAGAAAGAATTGATCATCACTACACACCAAACAGCGTTTTTCACTGATGCTTTATAACAATAGTCCACATGCTATTTTTGCCAATCAATTCTTTACATTCACATATTTGCATGCGCACAGAATTCAAAAGGTAGCTTAAAAGTAATGTTAATCTGTATCAGTGACAAAGTTGTGGTTACTTTCTAGGACATCTACTTTAACATTAGAATATTAGTTTCAATTACTCATCATGTAATATTCACATGCAACTTAATGGGATAGTAAATTTTCTGTAAAAATCATTTTAAAACAAAACCAAGGCAAAATTTTATTGTATTTACCTCACTGTCTAAGAAACCAGAAATAAGCTGCAGGAGGCTCTGAACCGTACCAGTGTTGTCTTCCTCCTCTATTTTTTCACTTTCTTCTTCTTCACAGTTTTCAGTTCTAGTACATGCATCTTCACTTTGAGTGACATTGCCTCTTCTGTCTTTAAATGGCTCAATTCCAAACAGTATTAGTTGATCAAAGACTGCCTTTAAAGCACTGAGCTTTACCTGTATGTTATCTATTTGCAAAACCTAGGTTTAATATGGAAAATACATACATCACCTTACAGTAGACCACCAATGTTAACATTAAACAGAAGGGGTTTTTGCATTAATAAAGATTGTTTCATTTGGGAGACTTGGGACAAATCCGTAAAGTTTATAAAAGGCTTGATACAAGTTCAAACCTAAATTTGTAATGCGGTCTGAGAAAATTAATCAAGTCATCTGTGCAATTGCCATTACAGAAAATCAACTGAATTTCATTCATGCAGTAAGCACATATGTAAGAGATGTAATTGTCTCATTCAACTTCTAAATAGACGTTGGACAAACAAAGCCTATTTGCCTATAGTGCCTCCATAGTTAAAAACAGACAATCCAAAATACTGCTCTGAAATACTGTGTAGCTTAATTAAAATAAACAGTATGTAAAAAGACAGCAGGGAGCAAAAAAGTAGTAAAACAAAGTTGCAAAGATTACTATATGTATTATAGTTCAAATTAATGTTCAGATAAAACCACACATCATGGCTTAGCCTAGAGATCCTAGATCTATTTAGCACAATATTCTGGCTTTTGATCATAGCCAGCACAAAGAACATAGGATTTAATGCCTACAGAAATTAATTACTTTAAGCCTGAAGTATAACTGAAATCCTCCCTAAACAAACTCATTTTTAATGATGCATTCTACAAGACAAGTTACAAACAAACAATGCTATATGCTAACTTTCTAGAGAAACTCAAAGTTTTTCCACTATGGTTACCAACAGCTCTATCATCTTGTCTGAGACAAGAAAATAATCTCAACATCTGCTGTCAGTTCTCTTGTGTGTAAACGAACACATTCCTCATAAAGCTCGATGGCCATACTTTTCTCAAAGCCAGGGTCTGAAAAGTTGACAATACTATCTCTTTTCTATGCTGTAATAACAGAAATACATTACTAATTTCACCCAGATCTGGAAGAAAAAGTGAGACCTTACAGATAAAGAACTCCTACAAACTTTCAAGACAACAGGTGACCTTACAAAGGAAAGGTATGTTACTGCCAAGACACAATATAAGCTTGAATACTATTAGACATCAGAAAAGTCTACATGAAACCACATCCTCCAGATCCAGATCTTTAGAAAATCAAGAATCACTGTTTCTCAGATAATGTAACCATGTAGAATAGCTTCTTATGGATACAAGACTAGTTTTATTGACTAAGTTATAAAGACCATTGTTCAATTTCCCATCAGACATTTTACCTGTAACAGCAATGGAAGCTGTTGTTGGGCAAATTCTTTGCTCTGAAGGGTACAGCAACCCAAACACAGAACTGCCATATTTCTCACAGCTGGAAGGACATTAGTTATGCCAGGAAGTATCTGGAAACAATAATATTAGACTTTATAGCTGAAATACGTAAATTGAAAATAAAAAGCTGACTATTAAAACATGCTTACCCCAAAACTAAAAATAATTTGGTTCGATACAGGATTGGAAATTGGCAACTAATATATACTGTGTTTATCTAGACACAAACAGAAGCAGATTGAGTATTCTGTTTGAAATCAGCAGTAAAATATAAAAAACAAAGCAAGCTAATGATTTTTGCCATTAATTATTTGTTTTCAAACAAAACAGAGTGGACCACTCATGAAATTAAAAAGTAACCAACAAACCACACTACAAAAAAACTACACGTTTCTTCATAAGAGACATTAGCATTCTTGCAGAGATACAATACCCAGTTCCAAGTTGCAAAATACAGGTGACACTTTCATGTACTTGGAATTGTTTTGAAAAGACAGTGGTAAAAATCCACACAGAAGAAAAACCAGACTAAATATGCAGATACAACGGCATCATTTTATATTTCTGCATTTACTAAAGAGTTCAAGTTTAAATAGCAACAAATAAGATAATCCAAATCATGCAATGTGGAAATCCAGCAGGAACAACAATATGAAAGTGAGGTCTTGGAAAAAGAAAAGTGGAATAAACAACACATGTGAAAATTAAAGACAGACCTAAATGAAAAGATTTCTGGGGGACAAATCAATGCTAATTAGGATTTCTAAAAATAGTTCTATACATCTGGAAGAAATTAGGTGTGGTTCCACTACATTTAAGCTAATCTAAATTGGTGTTGCAATTTTCTCTGCAGTTTGAATTCTAAGAATGCCCACACTGAACCAGGTCATCTAGCCCATTGTTTTGTTATCAAAAAAAAAAAAAAATCAAATTCTTATAAAGTAATAAGTGAACAAACTAAATAGATACCTCTCAAGAATTCTTATCAAGGTCTCAACAATTTGCAGCTGAGACACCATATCTGGGAGGCTGTTCCTATCTACCTAATCACTCCACAATAATTTTACTTTAATCTGCTCAGTCTTCCTTGTAATTTATGCAAATGCTCACTGCACATATATCCTGTGACAAAGAATTTCACGTTACATATTATATGACGAAATAACTCATTTGTTTTGAGCTTGCTAATTGCTAGCTTTATGGGGTGATAACCAATCCTTATTCGCTTTCTCTGTAATGCTCATCTGTTATGACTTCTACCCTCTCTCAAACCTCACCCCCCTAAGTCCTCTCCACATTACAAACAGGTAACCTATTTAGCCATTCTTCATGAACAAAAACCATTCCATACTTTTCCTTGCAGCCCTTCTCTTGACCATTTGCAATTCAAATATAAACTTTCCAGAGAGATTGGATAAGAACTGCACAGAGTAGTCAAAGTGTGTGCTCCATTCATACAAAGGCATTTTACTTTTCTCCATTTTGTCTGCATCCTCAGTAACATTTTTAAGTCTGATATTTAGAAATATTCACCTTACATCCCCATCTTCAAAATGAAAACTAGCAAGTGTATCTTGCAGACAAAGGACTAGAACACTATTGCCTTATTTTTCAATACAGAAATATTTTGCTCTTCAAAGGTGTTAAGAAAATAGACAGGGGCAGGAGCGAATTCCCCCAAACATCTTTTCTTGTGCATGGAAGGGATAAAAGAAAAGTGTATGAGTTCCACTCTTTCCTAGATTAAAAGTTTTTAGTAGCAAAGGCACACATACACACCAAAAAAAAGAAAAAATCTTAAAGGTCTCTAATAGAGATCTCATAACTTCAGCTGACAGAAAATCCAAGTAATTGAAGTACCAGCAAGAGCTGTTAAGTAGATGTTTAAGCACCTCACTTGGCACAGTGTAACAGCACTGTCCAACACTGTCATACATTAATCAAGTATTTACCATATTAGTATATCTCTGCCACAACTATTTCTGGCATAGGAGCTATGAACAGCATATCTTAACTGCACCTCCAAGACACTTGGTTCTGGGAAGGCTTAAAAGCACCATACACAGCACTACAGATACAGCAGTGATTGTAAAAAAAACACAAACAATCCTGACAGCACCAAAGAGTAAGCTACAATGTATCCATTTTTATTATAAGGTAAAGAGTCTTTTTTCTACATACCAGAGAGTCAATGATTTCTTTAATGGTTGGACTAATTCCTTTAGAAAGGGACAAGATCTTCAGAAGCTCGTAACACATCATCAGACATTTCAACAGTGTTTCAGGATCATTCTTCAAGTGGCCAAGGAAAAGAAAAGAAAACATGATTAATAACAAACGGTGGCTGTGACAAGGAAAGCAGGGACATTAATCATAATTTTTCCCTACCCAAATGAACATTTCCTGTCCAACACACTATTTGTTGTGCACGAATATTAATCAAATTCTGTCTATAAACTGTGATGAAGAGAGATTCAGGTTCATGTTTTCAGTCAGTTAAGAGTAAACACAGCATAAACAAGACCCTTTTAGAATTCTTTAGCTACTCAAGGACAAAAGAGCAGTTTAACTGCAATTCATTTTTTGCTGGAGCATACCACCAGCCTCTATGCATGCAGAAGGGGAATACTAATACCATTAATGTCCATTTTCAGTTTTAAAAATTTAGATGGTACAAGGCCAAACTACACTTTCCTTTAAAACTATGAATAGACATCAAGACATAATCATCACTTTGGAAAACAGGAAGGGCAGACACCTTCTCCACACGCATTTCTTTAATTTCAGGTTGCTCTGCTTCCTTCATCAGATCATTTTTAATGTGTTCCAGGTCAGTTATTTTCTCTTTTAAAACTGATGCTCTATTAAAATCCTGCAGTGTGATGCATTCTTCTAAATCTTGTTTTGCTTCAAAAAGTTTCACTTTTATTTCAGCCAACTGAAATACAAAGTAAAAAGAAAATTAATAACATACCATAACCTCAGTGGTACTACCCAGCACAATACTATAGACATTAGCCAATACTCCATTTATTATAAAAAACTCCTACTATACAGATATGCTTAAAGTATTCTTGTTAACTAAAATGTTCTTACCTTAAGCTCCCGCTTTCTTATTTCAGCGGCATCAACAGGCTGCTCGACTGTAAGAATTGGCTCACGAACTTCTGATATAATTTCTGCAATCTATTGTTACATACAGTGTATTAGTACCATTACTTTCAGTTCAGATGTCAGATACTAAGCATTTAACTTTTCCAAATTTAAAATACTACCCTTCTGAAAAAGTTGAAAATATCTATGCAGTTCCCCTTTACAGCTATCTCACTGCAAGTAAATCCTCAGTTTGACAATACATAGTCTAACCATGAAAGTCTACTGTTTTCTACCACTTAGCTAAGCTAAATACACAAGAAAATAGAAGACTGTATATCCATGAATAAGTTAAGCAGTTTCTATGTCCACAGTTCATAGGCATCTCTTCAAAATCGGAACACATGCTTTAAAAAGAAATACTGGTAATGAGAAAGTTTTTCATCTGTTACTACTTCAATCAAAATACAACCAAAAATGCTAAGATTTAGATGTCTATAAACCACCAAATGTAGTACAAGAAGCCACATAAGCATGCAATTTCAAGCCAAATACTAGAACTAGAAGCAGAACTAGGCTGAGTTTTTCAGTCGGTTGAAGGTTTTCTTTAAAAGTATGACACATTACATTAATAAGAAAAGAGGAAACTGAAGACTGAATGAGACAGGATAGTCTTAACTTAATTTATCCTGTATGAGATTAGCTTAACTTCCTCTCCAACTTCACAAAATCAATGGAACATACTGAATCAGTATATTTCACTGGAATAACAGGAATGCACATTTACTATTACTACTGTACTATAATGCCAAGATTACCATAGTTCTTCATTCTGAATCATGTAACAAACCTATAACCTAGCCTTACTGGATTGAAGTTTTCCGAAAGTGGTCTCAATCCTTAAGTTCAGGGTTGATTTAAAATTTTTGAGCAAAACCAATGGTCTATTTTTCAGGACTCGATCTTAGATAATTACACTGTCTATAAAGACTCTACTATATAAAACATTTTTCTTCTAAGGGTTTTGAAACCATTCTCAGGGGTATCTCAGCTGAAAGGAGGAAAGAGAAATTTGAAACCTGGAAATGTACATTTTCCCCACTTTAACTGTTTTGGTCAAAACTGTTTGGATCTAGTACGACACAGGGTTCTGTAACAGGCTGTCAGAGTGTAATATTTTCCTAATTTGAGGATTACATTTACAGCACCAGCCAGATCTCTAAAATAAAGATCTTTAAACAATCACAAAATGCAGCTATCCTAATAAAAAAGGGAGGGGGGACAGAGGACACAATGAACACAAATGCTTTTCTAAACTAAAACTATTTAAGCTCCTGATATTTCTGTTGACAATGCTTCACAAAGGCTGTTTGATATACAAGGAAGGTCAAACCTAGAAAACAATAAGCCTTTACAATTACTTACAATTTCAATCCTTCTGTCATCATCCTTAATGATATCAAGTAATTTTTCCACAAGCAGAGATATAAGGGCTGTTGAAGTTGCAGGCAGAATGAGAACCTTTTGTAAAGTAACTAACAGATGCTTTCTGTATGGCAGAAGAAGGGGGGGAGGGGGGAAATCACAAAATAAAAACCTAACAATTAATATTTTACCCGCTTTGGTTAGTGTGATGAAGACTTTATAATACATTAAAAGAGAAACTTCTCTATAGTTATATTAACTGCTGAATATATTTTGTATTTTCTTACTTAATTTTTGTCTTTTCCTGATTTTACCTGATTTTTCTTGATTAGAAAAAGCTGGATTTTTTTTATCAGGTATCACTAAGGTCCAACAAAAGGCAATACCAGCAGAAAACAGTCAAAGTACCAATACTGTAGAATGCCTTCACAGAAATTATCTGGCTGGAAACTAAAAAACTCAAAACCTTACAAGTTAAACTTTCCAGTCTGGCATACACACAATGCATTCCACTGAGAATTTGAAGTTCCTGCTGTACTTGTACTGTCGCAGCTGCAATTTTTCATAAAATGCCTGTGACGGTATGAACTTCCAAATTTATTCAGTCTCAATACTTCACATCAAAAGGTTGTTCAAATTATAGGAATGACTCAGTTAACACAGTCCAAATCAGACTGGCATCTAAAATATCTGTAACCTTTTAGGTCTTACCAGACTGGGATTGAAAACACAAGAAACACATAGGCTACTTACTACAAGTCATCTGCTGAGAAGTAAACCATTTATCTCCTTTTGTTTTTCATATATTACAAATGAACAGTCTTGTAACTTTATTATCTCAAGAATACATTATGAAAACAACAAAATTTGTTCTCTCCAAACTATATTGTACCTGCATTAAACCTCATTTTTCCATAGAAACAAGCAGATGATATTTGGCACACTTTGGGGAACAATTCCATTAAAGACACCATGGCTTTTTTTTCAGCTAGCATTAGATTTGTATTTTGTCTGTTTGATCAGGTTATTTTCCCACCAGACACTCTATGCCTGTCCACAGGCATAAGTGCCATAATCTCACTAGTAGCACAGCTTTTATATAAAGTTTACCTTCCTCCCTCTTCTGCGGTATCCATGCAGTCTATGATAAGAACCAGTTGTTGGCCTATAAATTCTTTTGTCATCAGGCTTTCAAAACAATTAAAGTCTTCTCTTTGTTCTTCACTAAGAACTGGCATATTTTGAAAGTAACTGAATTCAAATAGAATAGATACAACAGCAATCAGAATCATTGTTGGAAAGTAACAAAAATAAATGCAACAAAACACAAACCAGAACACTACAGACCATCCAAAAAACACACACACAAAAAAACCCCACAACAATAACCAAAACAAAACACATGCCTCTTTTCTATCTCAAAGAATCACTGACTATTAGGGGTTGGAAGGGACCTCTGGACATCACATAGTCCAACCCCACTATCAGAGCAGGTTCACCTTGAGTCCTGTATAAACAAGTGGTTACCTTAGTTAAAAACCTGAAAATTGCTGTTTGTTCCAGAAAGTTATTTATACCAAATAAAGTACAGGTTGTAAAAAATGCACTTTATTAAAAAAAAAAAAAATCTCTCATCTGAGAATGCAAAACAGTAAGAAACAGAAAATAAGTTTTGCTTGTACAGGTGATTTCAGTTCTGTCGCCCTGCATAAAGGCAGCACCTAAAGAATAAATGCATATATACCTTTTTCATATATATTCAACTAATTTTTTCCTCATATTTAGGTACTATGTATTATTCTACACGTTCAAAAGTGTTATACTGCCTACTAAACAAAATGCAAGAAAATCATTAAAGTATGCAGTGAATTTTAAATTCTTTATCTGGTCAACTATGCCATCAGGGAAGAAAAAAAAAAAAAAAGTCAGCCACACAGCATGGAAATTGTAAGAGATTTGTTCTGTTAGTTTATTTTTCTAGAGTCATTGTTTTCCCACCAAAATTTTATCCACCAATAAGAGTATGCATGTTAAGAAAATCTGATGTGAAACTATATACAAAATTCAGTACTGAATATAATGTAATATATAAAATTCACATACTGATATGAGCTGTGGAAAAAGATGCTTATTTTCACCACAGCATTGCAGATACTTTACAGCCACAGCTCATTAAATTCAGCAAACTTTCAAAACTGCTTCAAAATTAGGACAAAAACTTGGCATGTAGGTGAGGTGGTGGTCTAGTGGTTAAGATTTGGCACTCTCACCACCAGGACCTGGGTTCGATTCCTGGTTAGGGAAGAAACCTGCTCTGGCAGGGGTGTTGGACTAGATGATCTTTTGAGGATCCTTCCAACCCCTGACATTCTGTGATACTATTAACAACATCTGAAACTACAATGTAGGTAGCTGTTACCTACACCAGATAATGTTACCTGCACCAGATAATAGTGAAATATCTAAAAGGAACTTATAATCCTGCATTTTTTCTTAAGTTTCAATGACTTGAAGTTTCCTGCTCCTCCAAACCGATACCTTCATAGGGCAAGTAAAGACTTGGATTGTACAACTGCAAACAACTGGTGGCACAGTTCACCAATTAATAGTTTTAACAGTTGATACTACAAACGAGTACTAGCAAACCTAGTTAATTAATTAGGAATGAACAAATTTACAGCCACCAGACTGGATCCACATTTCAAATTTCAGGAAGTGCAGATGCTTCATTTATGAAACATGTTAGCACATTCCACACCGAGAAGTAGCAATGATTTCTCCAAATATTACTAATATACTACATCAACCAACATGAGAAAAAATATGCATATTTTAAATTGGAAACATCTGTCAAAACAATGCATTTTTCAGCAGATTTGATTTACAATAATTTCAGGAAGCTTCTTCATGTTTTGCAAGTACAGTATCTCAGTTAATATTTCTCAAACTCCCTGTGCCCAAACATAAATTCTGCTAAAATTTTACTTTATTCCTAAAGTATCCCACCGAAACAAAAAAAAATAAAAATAAAATTTATCTTAATTTTTGTTAAAAAACTGAATATTCTTAGTACTGTCTTCTCCAATAAGTTGGCTCATTTAGCAGCTCTATCACTGTCTTCAAACACATGTTTTTGGGAAGCACGCCTGCCTGAGCAGGGGAAGGAGAAAGGAATGAACTTCCAGTTTCAAAAATACTTGTCTTGGGGATAGTAGCCAAATTTTACTTTATTTTCACAAATTACAGCAATGAAAAAAAAAAATTAAGTTTCTGCAAGCTCTAAAAACTAAAAACCTCTTTCAGCAAGCTCTTTGCAAACACACAGTGATCTAGATAACAGGTGGACAAAGCATAGCTGCATATTACAGAACAATTATTCTATGATCTTAAATGGCAAAGAATTACATGCTGTTGATCTAACAGTGCATATTGCTGATAATTCGTAAGAAAAGACACTCCAAAAATTGGGTTTAAGTTATACATTTGCTTTTTACAGTTTGTTTAAAAAAAAGTAAATCCTCTCAGAAAAATAAGTTTAACTTTTTTTTTTTTAGAAAAAAAAAAAATCCCTGTTCAAGCACAACTCTGGGTTTGAAGGAAATCTTAACAGTTAAATAAAATTCTCTGCTTTAAAAAAATAAATAGAATAATCTATTTTAGTGGCAAGATATTTATTTTTAAATGCAATGTACCTTAATAAATAATCTGCATATACAGCTGGTTCTGGCAACATCTGTTCTAGTAAATTTTCACCTTCTTCACCCTTTGAGTTTAGATATTCACAAAGACATCTCCAATATAACACATTCTCAGCTGTTAAGTCTTCCAGTGGAATCACTTTTCTAAAAAAAAATAAATACATACAGATTGATAAATATAATCAAATCAAAGATAAATAATGCACCGAAATAGATGATTTCCCAAGATCAAAATAAAATCCAAGATCCCAGATGCCAAGATCAAAATAAAATATGTCAAATGTATTCCCCACAGAAACACTTAACTGACAAAAATAACTTCCTCTTTCTTAGGTGAGGACACAGAGCTCCCTGACATTGCACTTCTCAATATTTTAAATGAAAGCTGTTTTTACTAGTTTGCAGAAAGATTCTGTTCAGCCCTTCAGATCTCCTAGAGCAACTACCCAAGTTCTTTATGAAACACTTATCACTGTACAAATCTGGAAAACTGACTGCCATTATTACACAGAAATGCAACAACTGCATTAAATTTTCAGTTTCTGTTTCTTCTGTTCTTAATTCAGGCCTTTCATACAATATTCAGGTAGCAATCACAGTCCATTAAATACAGAAAGGCAACAGAACTGCTTCTCAGAATCTGTAAGCTCATTCACCAGTCATACTACCAGTCATTTACCAGTCATAGGACCCCCACTTCTTTATATAATTATAGTCCTTTCCATGCTAACCATGGCATATAATCTTTGTTTTCAGAAGCAAAAGATTAAGTTGTGCATTAATTCTACCTCAAAACAAAAAAAGACAAGAGTATCACTGTCAATAGTACTTTTCACTGCCTTGCATGCTATTTTACTTGAAAACTATCAATAACAAATTTGTTTCTTTTAGGTCCTTCATACACACAGAAAAAAAAAATTCAAACAAAGCAACATATAGAAGAAAACTGATCATTTTACAGCTTCCTATTAAACTGCTAAGTCTTTATTTAGAAGTAAATTTAACAAACAATTCATAGACTTCAAAAATCTAAGCATTTATCATACTGATACTACATCACTCAAACTGTAGTCAGAAACATCTTACAAGAATAAGCCAAATATTTTTCCATAAATCAAACAACCTCATTACAAGCTGAATAATTTCACTCACTTCTCAAAATGTCATTAGTCTAACAGACCTGCTGCTTAAAAATAATTCTCTGTTAGCCCAGTCTTTCAGAATGGAAGCCTCATTTTGTATAGGACCAAAATCTGACTGACAAGTCCATACCTATATAAATGTTTCCTCTGAATCTCTTAAGATATCAGCACATTTCCAGAGGTTGTGAGAAAGTTACTACACCATTATTGATAATTTTTAAAGCAAGACAGGCCCACATCTATAGCTTTGGAGTGCAATGCATGTAGCATCTACTGGTTTTAAAAACATCTGTCATAAGCTACTGCACCATGCAAGACACTTCATATGATGACATTACACATTTCCCTCCAATATTATCATACTCAAATAACAATGTCATTTAAGTTTATCATCTGAGATTAGACTCCTACTACTGCTAATAATCATTCCATTCTGGTTGCCCCAATTAACTACAGCTGTTTCATCTTACATTTTTTTGCCATCCTTAGCAATTTCCTAATTTCTTGTTTTCTTCCCTCCATATTTGCTTCATGGATTTTAGTATTCATCTCACCATCTTCCTCATAGCTTAGGAACTCAGTCAATTTTTACCAAGCATCACACACAGGAAAAGAAGCCTCTAAGATAACTTCTGTCAAGCTGTCAATACAGGTAAAATGCCTCCAAAACAAGGCTGAAACAAGCCAAATAATTCCATTCTGACTGATTCTTCAAACAGTTCATGGATAATTGAAACCATCTCAAACTGTGCTGCCTCTAGCTCAGCAAAAAGGATACAACACAAGGGAGACGTTAAGGCTTACACCACAATAACAGGTCTTATCACAGGGAATAGTTACTCTGTTGCCTATTTAGATGCAGCCTTTAATTCAGTATTCTTATACAAAACATTCATCTCTTGGAAAACTGATCTGCATACCTGCTGTCAAGGTTTTTACAGTTCTGAACAAGGTCATGAAGTGGAGATAATGAAAACACAGCATTTAGTATTGGAATGGCCAATTCTGGGCTGTTTTCCACATCCAGTCGATGAAGTAATTCTAAAACATCCCCTTCAGACAGTCGTAACCAGGCTTGAAGCAGCTTCTTTTTCACTACCTCCTTAACAGCATCTAATAATACAGGAATTAAAACAATTTAAAATGTCAAAGGCCAAAAAATACAAAGTTTCCAACATAATTTCCCAAGTCATTTTTCTGTAGAAGGCTTTTTGAAAATAAGTTATTAAACAGTTGAACTTAACATTACCTTAAAAAAAGTAAGACTGAAGCAAAGAAGGTGTTAAGTACCTCAGCACCTCCACAGTACGAAAGAAAATTACAGTGCATAACTGAATGCACCCTGAAAAGTTGAATTAAGCAGAATCTGGATTATGTCTTCTAGGTCTTGTTCAATTATAAACCCTTGTTCTGAAGCAGATATGGAAACACATCCCAAAACTTCAACCTAGCAACCTTCAACAAGCAGGTTCCTCTATTTTTAGCTTGGGATACACAAATTTGATAAAGAGATACATATTCAAGGTTGTAGAAACAGATGAAAATGTTATAATACTAGTGGATGCATATACAAGTGCAGCCAATTGGAAACATATGCTCTTTGGGCAAAAGAGGTTTAATGTATCAATGACATCAGTGAGATGAAGTATCCTAGCAGATATTTTCTTCTCTAAGCATCAAGGAAAAGAGCAAGTCCTCAATAACTGGAATAAGGAATCATCCTAAGGAAGAGATGGACACAGAGAGAAAGTATCTGCTCTGAATCATAAAAGAAGTTTTTTGATCTTTTAATAATACCACCACACACAATTATAGGTACATTTTGAGTGGTTCTTCATATGAAGTAATAAAATACAGAAGACATCAAAAAAAAGAAAGCTGCTTCATGATGGAATGAATGAAAGTCAATCAAAAATTCACTAAAAACCCAAAACTAGCCAGCCAAGATTTCTCTCCAAAAGCACGTAAGAACCATGTTCAAACAATTATCAAACTGATATTGTTTACATTTCAACTCTTTAATATATTAGTTACAAAAATATCTGTAATTATATATGTTCCAAAATGCACCAAATTAAATAATTAATTTTTCTACTTCAGTGCTTATTTACATTGTTGTTTACTCATTTTAATAGCATTTAGTCCTACTGCAGAGCTCACTGGCTTTTAAGTTTTTTGCAAGTTCAGTCCTTTTCTGCTTTGTCCACTATAAGGGGACTGGCAAAACAAAGTGGCAAGCAGAATATCTTGTGCTTAAATATTTCCTGGCACCCTTTGAGCACCTTATTATTGCCATCGCAATCTCCATATAAATCATCCCCAAAACAGTAGAGATTATTCTCTCTTAAATATCTGTATTAAGATGTTAAGATGAACTCTTACCAGATCTGTCATTAAGTCCTTGCTGCAACAATTTTACTCTCTGTGCTATTGATAGCACTCTCATGTCAACTTTTTCTGCCAAAACCTTAAAGAAAATTAAGACAAAAATGTATTTTTACAAATGGTAGCAAATGAATGCATTAACTACCTTGGGTTTTAAACTCAGTTTTACCCATCCACAGAAATCCTAAGTCAATAAGAGCCTGTAATACCTATACCATCAGGCTTATACCAATACATTAACAAGCTGATCTTTATGCATGGAAGATGATTTAAAATGGAGTAAGAATAAAGTTAACAAATTGCTTAGAAGCTTGGCAGCTCTGCTTGAATGCAACAGCTGGATATGAAAACTATTCTTCCTCTTTAAAGATCCAAGTGCAATGAATACCTGCACCTAAGGAATGTACTTTTCTTAAAGCCTACCAACACAGAGATTTAGTTAAAAAACAGAATTTAATCTAAGTTTAGAAAGAGCATTAGATGGTTCTGTGTGAAAAAAAATGAACACTTTGTTTAAAGATCTTGCCTAAGATGCCTGCACAAGAAATAAATATACATGGTAGTATAGCTTCTAGCATGCCTAGAGGTAGGTATGCTACCTACCTCTACATGTAAACTTAAGTAATGGTTGGTACTTCAGGTATTTTAACTTGAAAACTTTTATTAAATCACTCTCACCCTCAAAATTTTGATGAGTGTAAATAAATCATTTAACCATTCTTTGTGTTCAACCAGTGGAGTTTAATCAATGATTTAATGCCTTTTTCAAAATCAGTCTTTGAATTAATATTAAGTAACCCAATTTACCTCATATGCCAGCTTCCTGACAGCATCCTTCACATCCATAGTGCGGCCTATGATTTTTGGCAAAGTTATTGCTGATGGAGCAATACATGAAAGGACTGCACGCCTCACTTCTGAATTTGAATCATTTTCAAGCAATGTGTTGTAAGCTGAAAGTAAAATAGTAACAATAATGTTTTTGAAAGAATTTGAAGTATTACAGAAAACCAGAAAATAGTGAGAAGAAAAAAAAAAAAAATCACAGTAGCTGTTATTAAAAAACATCCCCTGTCTCTACAGAGCCCATCCAAATTTAGGGAACCACTTAGGGTCACAACTCCAAGACTTTACGGCAATTACATACTGAATGGTAATCGCAAAAGAATGGAACCATAAGCAGGATCTTCAGTTAACACCAAAAATCACAACTCAAGATCTCACCTAATAAAAGAACACCTTATCATTTACTAAACACACACACACACACAAAAAATGCTTCCAAATCTTGGTTCCTTCAGACCTTTATTCACTGGCTAAACATTTTGGTTACCTTTGAGGTGGATCCTCAAATTTTCCTATAAATGGAAAACTAATCTCCATTAAGTCTACCAAAACCCAAATAGTAAATCTCTCATGTAAGACTTCTATATTCTTGTCTTCAAAATTAAAAAAAAAAAAAAACAAAAATCATTTAATTAAAGAATAACTGAATTCATCTTCTTGCTCTGTGAGACAATGATCAACTAGGAATTTTTACCTGCTCCTAAACAAGCAACTTAAACACTTAGAAAATGTAGTTTTAAAGAAAATACCTTAACAGCAACAACAAAAAAAACCAACTAACTTACTCTTCACAAAAGACAGATGTAAAGGTTAATCAGGGCACAATTTTCCCCAACAGCTGTGCTGGTACAAGTCTAATCTTAGAGGCTTAGTCAAGAATCATATATACACAAAGAAACCAAAGACAGAAAAACAGTATCAAGAAACCTGGGTTCTAGACATGCTGATCTCAAAGGAAGTGACCTGTGAATAAAATAAGATTCAGGAGGAAAATAAAAATTCAAAACCGAAAAAAAGCATATGTCAACAATGTTAGCAACAAGTTCACCTCTCATGGGGCAGACAGCCATAATTTAACACAAAATTAATTTTCTATTGTCATCTCTAACTGGTTTTGTACAAATTCAATTAATTGAAAAGGCTCTGTAGAGTGTAAGAACTGAACAAGCATGTATCATATCTCCACCTCAATTCACAATACATCATTATTTCCATCATCCTTCACCTACATTCGGTTCATAACATAGCGGAAGCCTCGTGATTTGTCATTCAATCCCCAGAAGATCTCTCCCTCAAGCAGTTGTCTTTTCCCCTTGAACATACAAAACTCTTACATCTACGACCTCCCATAGCAAACGGCTCCACAATTTACAAGAACATTAGCTAATTATTGTTTACTTAATGCTTAAAAACAAAACGGGCTTAAAATGTTTTAAAGTAACGTAAACCAACAAATGTTCTTAAAAAGAAAAGCAATACTACTTACTATTAACAACAGGGCAGTTTTCATCCTTAGCATCTTGAAGTCTTGACAGCGCCAAGACAGCTTGAATTCTCACATTTGGAAATTTATCTTTAAGTCTAATCAGCATAGTTTCACTAATTTTATCAAATAAGTCATCATCAATCTGGGCATTCTCTGGCATACTTCCCAAAATCCTGTTAATAAGCTGACATGTTCGAAACCTAACTGCATGGCTCTTTGCATTGTGAGACTTCAGGAAAGAAGAAAAAAAAAATTATAATCACACCTTTCTCATTTCCAACATGAGTCTATTAATATGCACATGTAAATAGTTAATATTCTATGTAGTATATTAAATATGCACTTAAATATTTCAAATGCTTTTCCTATTTATATTTAATAACATTTAAAAGTCACAGAACTGGAAAACAACTATGGCCCATCACCTGTATCAGTGAGATTCTGCATAACTAGCAATGCCTTCACAAAGCAAGAAAGATGTTTAACACTCCATGTAAAGACTACAGTACATTAGCTAACTTACCACTGTCTCCATAATACATGAGATGAAAACCAAAAAAAGATACTAGCAATGATGACTAGTGATCTTGGCCTGATTAATACTCTTTCCACAACAAAACATTACTTTAAAAAAACGTAATTCTACTTGTATTTTCATGCTGTTGGAATTGTTGGTCTTCTTTCTGTACAACACTTGAAATAAGCAGAAAGGAATGATACATATGCAAATCATACTTGTATGAAAGATCTTTTAATATGTTTACTTATCAAAGAAACAGTATATATTAATTTCCACAGCACTTCCACAATTTCACTTATAAATGCATCTATGGGAAAACCAATAATGATGTATCTGACAGTCAAATAAGAAAAACAGTCCATATTTCTCACAGGCCTAACTTTTGCAATCCAGCTTTTGGATTATTGGGAGGTAGATTGGTGGTGTTACTCGTAAAGCACTAGTTTTGCCTTGCTTTCACTTCTAAATTCTAATTTGTAGGTGTCATCTCGAGCATTAGCAAGTTTTCTCCACTGCATGAAGTTTCCATTTATTACGTTAAGGATTTAGTAATATTTGTAAGACACTACCGTACCTTCAGCAGGAAGTTAAACACATAATTCAGAAGGAAATTATCTTCTTCCTCACCACCATCATCTTTCTCCATTTGGTAAAATGAAGTAACAAATTTAGCCACAAAATTAATCACTTGTTCCACTGCTGTTTCCCGCCTGTAGATTATCATAGCATACTTAAGGAAATGAATGAATTTTTCATGGAAGTCTTCCTTATCTTCCAACTGAACAAAAAAAAATTAAATAAATAAATCAAGACATAACAAACCACAACTATCCCGGTCATCTAAACACAACTATCCGGGTCATCTTTCAAAAGCAGTACGACAGAAAATAAATGTTTTTAACAGACAGCTTCCATTTTCATTTTTAAAGTGCTAAAGCCAGCGGTTAGGGCACACCCTCTACTGCACACTCTCCACCGAGTATTTTGCTTAAACTCCACAGCAGTCATACGTTTTAACCGCTGGGCTCTACTCTGAGGTTTACATTTACCTGCTAACAGGTTTCAGAATGGCAATCGACACCTTCATCCATTATTACCTTGTGTCACACCTACTTCTCGGATATCAAAACACCTTCTAGCAACATCGTTTAATACTTGCCGTGGGCTGTTCTTACACCCACGTTCGCAGGAACCAGCTGTGTAGGTCAGCGCCTGGCTCGTGGAGGGTGTGCTGGGCTCAATGGTTATTTTAGAGAAAACAAGGCCGAAGAGGCCCCCTGCCCGCTCAAGGAAAAGCGGAGCAACTGCTGAGTACCCTCATTTTTCCTGGCTGGTCGCCTCTCCTCCCAGCCGCTAGCACGGTTGGGGACAGGCTTACCCGATTGTAGGTGTTCCTCAAAGCCACAACAAGTTTCACGTGATTCTGGTGAGGCTTCTGGGCCAGCTGAAAGGCATCTTTGATTTGTAACAGCTTCTTTTTTGCTCCCATGGCTGTAGTGAAAGGGAACAGCAACGTAGTAACTCCCCTTCTCCGGATACCCTTAGCGCAGAGCTGCCCTGGGAAGGCGGAGAACTGGTCCCGCAGAGGACCCTAGAGCAGCGAAGCCGCTTCCCACGGCAGTCGGAGCACCCACCACGAATTGACCGAGATTCCCGCTCCACAGCCCAGCGCCTCTTGGCCTCCTCTTCCGGCCGTAGCACCAGCAACAGCCGCCGTGCTCGCGCCCTCAGCTTCAAACTCAGCGCGAATACCCCTCACAATCTCGCGAGAAACGCGGTAGGCGGAAGCGGGGGGGGGTGCGTGTCGCCTCGGTGCGCTGGAGGCGGGCCGGGTTTGGTCGTGTCGCGGCGCGCGATGGCGGGAGACCCGGTGGAGTATCAGAGAGCGCGCGGGAAGTACTGTGCCTCCATCTTGAGCTGAAAGTGGAGAGGAAAGTGTCTGGTAGAGTGCAGAGCTGCGGTCGGCCAGGCCTCTTGGGGCTGTTTCAAAGCTGATTCGGTGTCAGCCCTGTTGTGGTTGAGGAGTGTCGTGCAAGAGGATTTCTAGAATGTATGTTGGTTGAAAGTAGTTGAATGGGTCGGACAGACTCCAGTACTGACCTCAGCCATTCTCCTGTAGTCCTCTCTGGACGTGATGGTGTGGAAAAATGAAAACTGATCCTGTTTGCCTTTTGTAAGTAGGAGCCTACAACCGAAGCCGTTGGGGTAGCAAACCAAGGAAGCTTAGCCTGTGTCTAAAAGTAATAAAAGCCCTTTGGAGAATGGACATCCTGTTGTCATGTAACAGGGAAAATCAAGATGTTGGCTTTAGAGCCCCAGGACTTTTACTGAAACTGTTCAACAAAGTCAATGTTTCCCTCTTCTAGAACCTCATACTGAGACAGTTTTGTAAAAGTTAAAAAATATATACATTTAATTTATTAAAGGAACAGATACAACAGACTCAGAATTGCAATTCATAAATGCACTAACTGCAAAAAATATTGAGCTCGACTTAGTAATTCCCAGGTAACATTCAGCAAAATTGGAGGTGCAAATCTTTGCAATAGCACTAATATATAACATTAATGTTAACAAAAGTTAAGCTGTATGTTGAAGGAGTAATTCTTACCAAGAAAGAATCCCTGTCTTGGGTTGGAGGAAGAGGAGTACATCCTGTTGACTGTCTCTGCTAGATCTTCAGTCTCTTCTCCCAGAGAGGTACTTCCTTCATGGGTTTTTTTTTTTTATACTCTGATCCTGTCTCTCCCTGTCTTCTATGTGTTATTTGGCATGATTTGGGTGGACAGTTCAGTAATATATAAGTTTAGGATATACTTTGTTTGGCTCATTACCCTATCATGGGATGTACACTTTAATATTTATTTTGCAGTTTAGTAGGCAAAGGTCTTCACTCAGTCACTATAGCCCTCAAAATCTGTGTTGAAGCTGCTTGGTTTTGTTGGTTTAGCCTTGCTTCATTAGTTTTAGCTGAAACAAGACCATCTTATCTTCATAAGACTCCTCAATTGGCAGGCCAGCTGAGTGGATCTCCGCTCCAAGAGATAACATAAACATGTCTCAGTTGCACGCATCCCACCCAGCCTTTCTACTGAAGCACACTAAATTAACCTGCATTCTCGTTACATGGCAAGCTGGGCAGTTATCCCACCCCCATGAGGCAAAAAATGCTCAGATGCTGTATCTAGAGCAAGACATGCTTGCTATTTTAAAGTTCACTTTTGCCTGTTTTTAAGATCTAGGTAACAAAGAGGATTACATTGACTAGTTATCAGTTAAGGACTAGTTACTTAGTTCCCTGGTTGAATACCTAAGCTGAATCTAACTTGCAGACCGTACGTTTCTTACTGACACGTCCTCCTGCTTTATATCAGGTGTAAGCAGGGTTGGAAAGATGGATAATAGTACAGCTAATTTGCTGGAATGCATATTTGTCTTCCTTCCAGACTGAAATCTTTTACTAGTGGAAATTTTCCCCAAATTTTCAAGCATTTGTTGTGAACCTAATGTTTTCCCAGAAATTCCTTGAGAATAGTAGTAAGTTACTTATCATTAAAACCCCTAAACATAACCAACTCCAGAGACATATTATGGGTTACAGAACATACTGTGATACAGGGACTAATACTTAATGAGAAGCAAGGCTGAGAATGATTAGTTGAGGGGAAAGATTCTGAAGGTATATATATTAATTACAGAGTAATAGCATTCAAAAATGTGAACAGAAGTAGTTAACTGCAGACACTAGAAACTTAAGGTATTTGACATCTACATGTGTTTGGGCTTCAAAAAAACCTGTCCGATTACTTCAAGTGATGACAGCTATTTCGTAAGGACAGATGACATACCATCAAATGACAGTTGGTCAAATAAGCAGAACCTGTCCTGAAGAAGGGTCATTTTTGGCTGAGGAAAAAAAAAAAACCAAACCAAAAACCAGCAAACTAAAACAAATTGAAACAAACCCCCACCACATAACAAATGAAGTAGATAAGCACTAGGGGTCAGTATTATTCCAGATCTGAATCTTCCCAGTGTTTAAGAAGCAGATTTTTATCAAAATAATAGAATTATTTTTCTCTTCACAATTGTATCAAGGATTACAGAGTATGTGAACTGGATGTGGAGAATGTAGAGCAACAGCAGGAGAAAAAATGTTCTATTTTAGATAAAAATAAATTATAAAATCATCTATACATGTGGCAGAGGTTTTTTCCCTGACATACTGTACTACCATACATTTGTGTATGTTTAAAAGAGATACCTGCTTTTTAAAGGTGTGTTGTTTGTATTTTGTATTAGCTTTTAAAACATATGGATTTGACCTAATCTCCTACTCCCAGAAAGCAGGAAATGGTTTCCATATGCACAAGTACAGTACTAACATAGAATCTTACATGTCAACTTTTTACTGAAAGTTTTTATTTTGTGTTGAAGAGATAGTCACTCTACAAAAACAGTATAATCAACAGCAAATCCTCAATGAGTTGGGCTTTTTTGTAAGGTTATATTTTCTAGAGAAACACAATGTGTAGCCATCTGTCTATTGAAGATATTTTTACTGGACAACTAATTTTATCTTGACAACTCAATTATTTTTAATCACATGTGTTTGGCAGCCTATTTGTGCCTACCTGCATCTCATATTTACAGAGAAGACTTTTCCTTGGTGAATACCTTACTGTCCCTTATGATGGATTTAATCCAGAACATGACATTTATTTTTCCAGCTTACTTTAAATATTTCTGCTAGGCTTTGTATTTCTAGGTATATATGGAAGTCAGGCTTCTGTTGGGACAGATTGAAATCTAACCCAAGTAGACATAGTGGCTTTCAGGAAAAATACGCCACAGAAATCCAGATTCCCAGTATTGTAATTGGTATTTCACATGTGTAGGGTCACAAAGGTTGGCCATTTAGGCTTTATTCCACACAGACTACAACAGCCTCCCTGTAATACCAGATACTTCATTCAACTGATAGAGGTGTTTGCTGTTACAGTCATTACAAATTATATTTCAGGGCCTTGACTGCAGTAATAAGCCTCAATGGCCCCTGACCAGCCTCACCCGGAGCTTCTAGCTGCACCCCTTGTCCATGAGCCCAGGAACCCTATTTCAGCTTAGCTCTGGACCTTCAGTCCTTGTCTGAGCTAACTCTTGGGGCTCAGTAAGGGTCAGTTACTGCCTAAGGGGTGACCGACTAGATGACCAACTGGAGGACAAGGATCTCAGTGGCAGCACAGGCCCAGAGGTTGTGGCAAGTGGGTTTCACAGCTCTTTCCGAAGAGGAAAGAAAGGAAGAAACTCAAGCTTGGATGGTGTTCCCTTGTCCTTTGAAATAGCGACCTCATGTGCTATGCTGTGGTCTACTTCTGTTCATCTCTCTACTTATGCCCTACTGTTGCAGACATAATTAAGTTCCTACACTTTTTTCTCAAACTGATGACCATGTAGAGAAGCTATAACCATATTAACTGAGTTAAACTTAAGTGTGAGTACTTATCAGATACCAGACAATTGACAATGGTATGGCCCTATGCCCTAGTCATAGAAAAAGTTTCATATTCAGGCAGCAGCATCTTGGACACTAATACCAGTGAATGAGGCAACTATACTTAATTATTCCTGTATGCAAGGCTCTGTTTCTTACCTTTCCTTATTAATAGTCTGTGATGTGCTATTGTGGGCTGCAGGGTCCAGGCTTCTACAGAGAGGAGGCTGGATAAGGCCCAGGTCAGTTTCTCACAAGAAGTTAGGTAGCCTGAGAGCGAAGGTGGGAGTCAGCTAACCAGGAGCTTTGCAGCTGGTACACAGAGGCCCACAGTCTTGGCATGCCGCCCTCCCCACAGCTCACAGCATCAATCTTACCACATTCACATGTTTTTGTTGTGTACTGTTTTTATCCCCATTTATGGTAGTTGTTTTTACCTAGTAAGTGTTGCTTCTTAATTGGTCAGTATAATTTGTATATGTAAGTGTCACCTGCTAATTCGTCAGTATACTTTGTGTATGAAGGTGTTACTTACTAATTGGTTAGTGCCCTTACTGTATGAAGGTAATTGGTCATTATCCTTTCTGTGAAAGTAGCTTTGCCACTAATAAAATTGCTATCTGCTGGCTACCTGCTGGTGCTGTCTGCATGTTGTGTCCGTCCCTACTAACGACAATAGGGACAATAGGCTGAACTTCTCTTCTGTGCTTAATATTTCCAGCAACTGTTACAATCTTTATTTTCCTTCCTGGCCTTTCCCTTCTCCTACATTGCATTTCTCAGTCAGTCTTCATTTCCTTTCACTCTTGGAGTGAAGACTCCTTCAGGCTCTGGAGATTTAGAGTCCCTCCTTTTTTTCCCAGCAACTGAAGAGTTTGGTTTCTGTCCCAACGTCTTCTCACACCTTCTCACTCCTCCCCGCTGCCTGCAGGCATTCTTTTTCTGCCCTTCTTCCTTTTGGAGAGCTTATTTTTAGCAGTGCTTTATCTCTTTTTGCCCTCATTGAGGATTTACCTTTTTCTCCAAGTTTTTTCCCTTTTTCCCTGCCATTAGCTGACACCAGATAATCTTCCTTTCCAATTCTGATAGTCCTGAGGAAGCTCTCTTTTAAACCCACCACCAGCAATGGAATGGAAGCTGCTTGCCAAAGAAGGAAAGTACTGCCAGGAGGTGAGATGGGAAATCTGCCTTATTTGCATGAGGCAGAGGGAAGATGCAGCTTCACCTCCGCTCTAGCTGGCTGCAGGGACTCTGGCCTGCTCCATGGTGTCTCTTGTATTGGCTGCAGGGACACATCAAAGGGGTGTTGAGCAGCTCTCAGAGTCTCTTACCTGTTCTTTCTCACTTTTGCTCTTCTACACCTCTCTGACTTCACCCTACTTTGCTTTCTTCTCCTTCCTCTTTGTTGTCTAGACTTGTTTAAACATGTCCACTAACCATTTTCTACTTGCATAGCACTTTATTGAATCATTCTTCTTTAAAATTCCATTATCTTAATAGCATGTTGGTTTTTGTGCCCTTTTTTCTGCCTTTTCTGTCCTTTTATTTATTTTTACATGTACAAGCCTGGGTTTTTCTAAAGAGAGGGAATGGCTTGAAGATGAAGTCAAAAAAACCAGCCTGTAACATTGTCAGTTTTCTTCTGGGACCTTTCCAATGCATTTCGTGTACCTGAGGGGCACTGGCCAGTCTTTCCAGGTAAGGCAGGTGCTCCTCTCAGCTGGGAGAACGGCTCCATTCTGCTTTCAGCACAGCAGCAAAAATGGAGCAAGGTTTTCTTCATCATTTGATCGGTCCATCTGGACTTGGAGAGGATTGCCAAAACATCACAGCTTATGAAAAGTGCCAACGCTGTCTCTGGTGACTTCTGCAAATTCTTCGGCAGCCCAAGAAGGCAACATGACTTAATCTGCAGACGATCTCAATAACAGATTCCCAGCAACGTCTGTGCTGCTCTCTGTATGGCTGGCTCAGCGTCTCCTGTGGGGAATTTGTAGCATCCAGCCGCAGGCATCTTCTCCTGGCGGAAGCTCAACCATTTGAAGAGAAGGGGAGGGAAAAATAATCCCGGCCAGGATGTTTGCACATGCTGTTCTCTGCCTTCTCGCCTGAATATTGTGCTGAAGGACTGGGACATCTGCACAGCACGGAGAACAGGGGCGGCTGGAACTTGCCCTCTTTGGTGCTGAAGGGGTTTGAGGGCGAGAGACGCGCTGTGGGAGGCCAGCGGCAGGGACAGGACGGCACTACCCGGAGCGTGCATAGATAGAGTTGATTAAAATTCAAGCCTAATGGCCTCTGGCATAAACAAGATTAATCAGCTCGGAACTTGCAATGGATCTAAAGCCGCTCGCAGCAGCTGGACAGAGGAATGCAATCGGGAAATGCACGTGAAAATGTGCAAGAAGATTGCCCAGCTCACTAAGGTAAGTCTCGCTGTTGCAGCTTCCTGGGGAGGTGAAACTACACTGGGCTGGGGTGGCGGGGCTGACTGGGAGCTGCCTGCTCCGATGGCCCCTGTCTGAGGGAAGGGGAACTGATCATCCCTTAGAAGGAGAGTACTGAAAACATCGGTGTGCGCAAACTTCCTTTCAAACATTTCCCCGCGGGTGCTACAGACCAACCTTAGCGGCTTGCCTTTGTGGCTGGCGATTGACGTCTCGCATTTAACCGCTCTAATTAGCGTGCAACAATAGCGAGAACTCCAGCTCTGCGAAGACGCAGGGTTTGTCTCTGTGCCGCTCGGAGGGATTGACGGTATCCGCTTTTTTCCCCTGATTTACGAACCCGGCAATCCACCTGCGTTTTATGTAGTCCCAAGTAATATTGTTATAAAGCTGTAGCCGAACTATGGTAGTAAAGATAATTACGTGTTGCCTTGTACTTAATTGTTCCTGATGCGCGTAAGTAGAGATACTTTAAATGACATTAGTGAAAGGCAGTAGTTGGAAAAGAGGCAGGACTAAATTACGTGGTATATGGCAGTAGAACTTTTAATCAATACCGCACTACACTACAAAATACTTTGAACATTTTCCATACCATGTTAAGAAACGAGCAAATGTGTAGGAGGTGGCAGTTATCTTCTAAGCGATTGTTATGCTGCACCTGCGTCAGTGAGAAAAACCTACTTCCTATCCTTGTTTACTATCCATCTTTTATATGTTCTGTAACTCGTGAAGACATTTTAACAATGAGTTTTTTTCATTCCCTGACAATGAAAAAATACACACTGAAAAGATAGGTCAAACAATAGGAAGTCATTAAGATATTCAGGTTAAAATGGATTACTATAGCAGTGCCATTATTCTTATGTAATGATATTGTATGTGATAATGTGTATTGCATGTGAGTACATACAGAAGTGCTACACATATACTTTACTGGTGCTTTGATTGTGTAATAGTGTTTGTTCACAATCTGACCCTTACTTTTTGCCCATGACTGCACACATTACTCTTCAAGGGACATTTTCTTTCTGTACTTACTGGAAGAAGCCTATACAAATAAACATAATTTTTTTATTATTTTGAACACAGATAACATTTGAGGAATGAAACCTGTAAGGAATTTTTACAGAGAGAAGCACTTTCTGTTTACTGATAACATTCCTGATTCTGCAGCCATAGTGAAATATACATGAGAGATGACTGTAAATTAGATAAAGAGGTCCTGAGTTGTTCCCTTATTTTCTGTCTGGTAGTCACTTGCTATCATTGATAATTTTTTACACTAAGTAAAATCTATCCATAAGTATCACTCAAAAGAATCCCAGTATTACCTTTTCTAATAGAAAAGCAATAGATGAGTCTCTGTCCTGTATACTTCACAGTAACAGGAGTCCCTCTTTCTGCGTGATCCATTTCTCAACAGCAGTTTTAGAGCATGTTGAGATTTGAGCAAAGAAATGGTTCTTCAAAATTTTTAGCTCTCAAGCTAAATTAATTTTCTGTCCTTATATATCAAGTGATTCTTTTTAAAGTCTCTCTAATCTTAGTTCAATTTTGAGGAAAAAAACTCATTCATTTCTGAAAAGTTTTATGTTACTTTACAAAGCTTGTCTTTGGGTTGTGAGTTCTGCAACTTTAGCAACAAAAAAGGGGGGGGGGGAATCACCCAAGTGCAAAGGCAAAATTTCAGTGCATTTTTATTCTTGAGATGCTTTTGCTGAATTTTTATTGTTAAAATGTGTGTGAGGTGATTTTGCTGCTTTTAATAGAATTTCTGGTATGGATACTTTTCAGTCATCTGAAATAAAGATGATGTATACCTGAAGTTCCATAAAAGTACTTCTGAAAAGCAAATAATGCTGTTTTGCACTGTGGCCTTTAAGAGCCAGTTTTCTCTGCAATAGAACTACACTTAAAGAGAACTCATTGCGGAACAGAAATTTTAATCATAAGCTTTCCCTTGTAACTTCTGGGTAGACTAATGCTGTACCAGCAGGAAACATCTGAGAAGCAAAATCCGAGATCAAATTGGCTGAAAAATGGCCATATTGAAAATTTATTATAACCACTTTTGGCCTACGAATTTGGAGATCTCTCTTTCAAATCACTGTTTTCTTGGCTATATTACACTCACAGAATCACAGAATGTTAGGAGTTGGAAGGGACCTTAAAAGATCATCAAAAGTCCAATGCGCCTGCCAAAGCGGGAGGGTGTGGGGGGGTGTTAATTAACCCCTCTTAACTTTAAAGTACTTGTAGTGTTTTCCTTTCCTGTTGCTAACCCAGTATGCAGTACTGCTGTCTGTTGTCACACAACTGTAACTTGCTCCTCCAGTGATGTTAGATTTTCACTTATAGGGAGGTAATGATCTACTTACTCATCCACTCCACTTTGTGTCGGGAAAAATTAATACAAAATGTTTATAGTAGGTGTAGAATACAGAACTTGACTTTCATTGTGGTTCCTTGTAACACAGTCAATAGTGGCCACCTCTTACTCTCAAAGGCAAAGAAGGGTTGTGCAAAGCCATCAACTGACATAGGTGAAGTGATCAAGTTTCCATGGTTGCATGATGTGCTGATTATCTTGTCAGACATGAGTTTGGTACAGGGAAACAGGAATTTAGGAACCTTGTTGTAAGAAGCACATTTTAAGTTGTGATATTTCTGGTGAAATAAGTGATTAGTCAAAAAATCTAGCAGTCTGGCAAGAATTTTGTGTATGTATGTTGGATACCAGGAGTCTTAAGAGAGGACGAGAGTGCCAATGCAGGGAAAAGTTAATTGCTGGTAAAACACAATTAAGAATGCTTTATTTCTTCAGGGAAAATAAATGTAAAAGGGGAGCAAATGTGTTCCTCTTCTAGAAGCAGCAGCATAGGCAGATGTTCCTTAATGACTCTTTGTGGAGCAGTTGAAAGTATTACATGTACCAGCTGCTTACCACCACCAGTCACTGGGAGGTTAATTGCCCCTCAGCTCAGTCAGCAGGGTAGAAAATATGAACATTATGTAATAAACTTCAGTGTAAAATCAGCCAGATAAGCAAAACCCACTTTCATTAGTTATTTAAGAAATGATGCCTGACTTGTACACAGAAGTATGTGAGATATATGCTCATATTTAATTCTATTAGCTTCACTCTAGGGGTGGAAATTTATGAAATTAGCAAGTGGCCTGGTAGGTGTGTGAGGGCATAGACTGTTTACACCACTCCAGTGTGTTGCAGCAGGGCTATATATTGGATCTTTTAACCTCTCCTGTTTTATTTGCCATTTTAAAAAAAGGCTAATAGGTTTAGGAGTGCAATATGATCAAATTCTAACGGCTTACTCTGGAAGCACATACCAGCTGAGCAACTGTAACAGAGCACTCCTGTTGTCTACTCATGTTCCTAGTTGACATATGTTGCCTTTTTCACACAGTCTAAGATAACTTTATTGATGTTATTTTCTGTGATGTTAACAGTACTCAGTAACCAATGCTTACAGTGGCTCAGCTGATGTTCTCTTAGTTGTTATGCTACCACAGCTCTCCTGTGTGCTTGAGGCTTTTTGATCTCAGTTCTCTGGAGAGGTATTCTGTATTCTGCAAAAATGAAGCAAAATGGAACAGCGTAAAAACTAAGACGATGCTTTTGGAGCAACAATATTTTTCCTTGAGGCAAGAAATATAAAATTTCCATGTAGGCAAAGACAAAGAATCTTTTTATAAAGCTGTTTACATTACGTACTAACAAGACTAACAAAGTCAGCTTTCAATATCCCCATGTACTTTATTTGATGATGTATTTGTTTTCATGATTTTTGTGTACAATTTTCTATCAAGATTTTGTTAGGTGTTATTTTTGCCTAGTAGGTGACAGAAATGTGCAGACTAAGATTTCTCTAACTTGTAATCACCACCTTTTCCTTACAGAACTAAAAGGAATTCATGGATCATAAAATCCATGTGCAGCGTCATATAATTGTGTTGATCAACTAGTCAAAAGCAGTATTAAAGCCACTATTTCTGTTAGGACGTAACTCAGAATCTTATTGTTTGGATGGCTAAAATTTGTCATTGAAATTCATTCAAGATGTAAGAATGACATCTGTATATTGGAATTACCTTCTTCCTCTACAAACTTGTTGCAGAGTGTACCAACTTTACAGCAAATCTGACAGCCTTAGTAATCAACAACTCAGAGCTACTTTGTAGTTGAAACTATATGCTAAAGTCACTTTTTCAAGGAACCTTAGTTAATGTTTATATACAAAAGATTATGTGGTTTGTTACTGTGCACATTACAGGCAATCGGTAATAAAGTATCTAGTGATCCATTAATTGCACAAAATAAATTGCAAGGGTGTAGTTCTTTCATGTTCTCTTTATCGATAATGTATAAAAGTACCCATTTCAATGACACTGTAACTGTACCTCTCTCCTAACATTTTCTTCAGCAGTATGAAATTCTAGTATTTTACAACTGAGAAACTTATACTCAAGTTAGAAGTCAGTGCCAAGTCATCTTAAGACATTCTCACTTAAATATTCTAAAGCTGTGTATTTAGGCTTTTGAGCACTTCAGCATTGTGTTTGGTATATTACTTTTTTTTTTCCATACAGTATCCTGTTATTCTTCCCTGAAGTCATATCTTCATTAGGTAAAAGAGTGTTTTATTAAAATAGCTGTTACACTGAGGTAGCCACCTGTACAGTCAGATCTTAAGAACATTAGCTGTCCGACTTTAACAATTCACTTGTTCTTCCTGCCTGTACACAAGCAGACTTTCTCTTTGTGGTGCTGAACACCACTTGACCTGTGCTCTTAGTAGGAACAGAGATGCATGCAAGTTTTTCTTGCTTGTGCTTAAAGCCATCAGGAAGTGTGTGAGTGTAGTTAGTTCAGTACCAAGAGAGTTAATTTATCTTGCCTCTTGCTGGGGCACTGTAGCTCAGGCTCAGCTGTACTGGTTCAGACTTGGCATTTTATTTTACTCAAATGTATATTTACTTGTCTTCCAAAGGGCTCAGAGGCAGCAGAAGACACGTTACCCTATTACTGAGGAAGTACTGCCTTTATTTAATAAAGAAACTACAAACTGGCTGTTGTCATGTAAGGATTTTTTTCTTAAGTTAATGGCCTCAGTGAAATCCATCTGAAGAAAGATTGTATCTTTTTAATGTAGTTGTCATTCAGAACAGTGTCTGACTTGGCCCTTGGGCACTTAAAGAGTTTTAACTTAAAACAGGTTACAACTAGAGAAGTCTTCTGTTTTGATTATATTTGGAAGCTACAAAATTTGGTTGTGATAACACACTGACATTTAGAGGGTTATTTGGATGTAAATATGAGACCACAGTTGAATACTTGGGTTTTTCATTCAGGAGGAGAGAACTGCTAGAATTTGATAACAGGGGTATTAAGAACTATATCTGGTGCTTTTGAATATTTTTAGTGTTTAAATGTTTTTACTAAGATGCTGATACAACTTATTTCATAAAAATAATGAATTATCTCAAAACTACAGGACATTGCAATGTAACTGCAGTCCATTGTCTTAGCCGTGCACCTTACAGTTCTTGTTCCCTGATTTTTGGATGAGGAATGTGTATTGGAGAACAGCACAGCTCCCTGTTGGCTTGTGCACTTGGATATGTGAATACCATACAAAATCTACAAAAAATGGTAGTGCTTTTGATATTTAAGTTTTGCAAAATCATTTCAAAGTTACATAGAAGAGGGTTTTGACAGGTAAGTTACAACACGAATGGACTCTGAGCTGCATAGAAGGAAGAGCTGGGAAGCTGGGCATGCAGAAGAAACAATAAAAAAGCAAGCAGTAAAACACCTGAAGGAATTAACTTCATTTCTGTTACCTGATTTAGGCACCTGTATTGGAAAGGGAGACATTGTCCTTTGGAAGCACCTGTCTTTCTCCATTGACTAATCTAGATTAGATGTGCAATGACGAAATGGGTGATGTTAGGTGAGATGAATCTCGTCTCTTGTATGCAGGAAACATCTTTCTGAGAATGAAATGCATAGGGTTTTCTCATCATTTAGTTGGAGTAATTACTAGAGGCCTCCTTTGACCTCCTTCTGTGGTAGCTATATTTCAGAATTTCTCTCGAAATTTCCATGTCAGAACTGAAGGAATCTTTAAGATTTCTTTAAGTATCTAGGAAGCCCTGTTTCTTGAGATGTTGACGAGGCACTTGCTTACAACCAGAGTTGTAGCAGGCTCATTTCTCACCAGTGTGAAGGGATTAAAGCCGAGGAGATTTTATAGAAGAGTTCCAGAAAAAAATTCAGTAATAAACTGCATGTGAGCTTCCCAGCAGAGGAGTCTCTGACCAGAATTAACTTTTGTGATTTAGCTGAAATTGTTGAGATGTGGTATTTGTGTCTTTTTTAGCACCTGCTCTGCTTGTGGAAACATTCTTGCAGTATAGTTTTACTTCTCTAATTCTTAAGTTGCTTGACAGTTAACTCTGCTTAGCTCATTAGACATTTTCAAATACAAAAGAGGGACAGCTGGATGTCTCTTCAGTAAAATTTAGGCCAGGGCTAATTTTATGCTATATTGCACTTGAGAGATCAAATGCAATACATAGATCACTAAAGGTTTTCTGTGTTCAGTACTGCACCACACTAGGCAGAAAAATAAAAAGGTAAAAAATGGGAATGAATAAATGTGTCTGTGCAATTTCGTTGTATAAAATTTAAACTAAAAAGGGGGAAAAAACAAAGAGGGAGGCAGAAAGAGGCAAAACCCATGCCAAAATAGATTCTAAACCTGTAGACATTTTTATGCTTATGATTTCTTGATATGTTTTAGTATCTCAGTGTATTTTTGGACTGTTATACATGATACATATAGGGAGAAGGGAAATACATTCACATTTTAAGAATGTAAGAACAACTTTCCCTCTTCTAGTATGAATCTCTAGGTAAGGAAAACTACAAATACTTTGGGATATTCAGGAGGGTAAGACATTGCACAGTGACCTTGTGTCCCAGAGGCATCAAACCATCTAAACATAAGTGGATTTCATACAGAGTCATTGCCTCTGTGCTGTGCCTCCCTCCCAGATCTGAAAGGCTTTATTAACAGGTTTGGAGAAAAGAATGAAAGGATTTAGATTGACTACAAGAGAACCTCCTGAAGCAAAATCGTGGGTTTAGTACAGTAACTAGGATTCATTCTGGTGCAGGACATAAGCAATGCAGTTCTTCTGAAGCCTGAGGAGTTGTGGAAACCAGCTTGGGTTGTTGTGGCTGACCCAGGTGAGAGCTGATGGAGCTTCCTGAACTTGAGCTAAGGCTATGTCAAGCCAGTTGCATGTGTTTACAGTATCGATATCTGATCTGGCTTTTTTGTGGACCTTGCATCCTCAAAACTCGTTAGTTTCTGGTTGTAGTTTCCAGAGCTAAAAGCACAGATACTGTTTTCAGCGAGAGGTTAGCAGTATGAGCTGTGGCTGGGTTCTTAGCTCTGAGCTTTCATTTCAGATGAAAATATATTACTTTAGCTTGTGTTTTTGCAAGGTACTGAAGGCACACCTGCAAGGCTAAAAAAAATAAGGCAAACTTGAAAAAACCCAAAGCCAACTTAAAAATATGAATAAAATTCCATGTGATTTTAAATACATTTTTGTAATTTTAAGTTTTGAAACACTTCTAGATGTATGGAATGTCAATTTACACAGAAATGGGTAATGTTATCAACAGTTGCTGCAACTGTTTGGATGCATAAAATTAATGTTTTAGTTTGAGTCAGGAATTCAAAATGTAATCCTCCTTACAAACTGTCATTTATATCACAGAGTGATTTTGGTCCATATGAACTGGATGTCAGGGCTTCAGATTTCACTCTATAGGTTTGCTGCTACTAGTCCTGAGCACTTGCTAATGCTAAAGGCAATGTGGCAGGTAGTTGTCCTACACTGACGGATAGGTGAACTGGACTACAAATAGTCAGTTAGCTAGTGAGGGGCTCCGTTTCCTTTCTTGTATCAGAGAAACTGGAGGCATGAAGATACAAGAATGAAAAAGGAAATTTCTGACAAAAAATGAAAAAAATATTGTTTCTCACAGTATTGTTCTCCGTTCCTGTAAAATTTTTCATTTTGTAATTGTCTCTTGTGTTAGTAGTGGGAAAAAAACCCACAAACAACAATAAAAAAGTAGACTGTAGCATTCTTTTAGCATTTAACACCTTGATAAATATAGTAACTGAATTAGTAACTACAGTTTGTCAGATACTTCAATTTCCTATTATTTTTCCTGTTCTTTAGGTGATATATGCCCTGAACACTAAGAATGATGAACATGAGGCTAGTATCCAGGCTCTGAGAGAGGCTCATGAAGAAGAAATTCAGCATATTCTTGCTGAGACAAGGGAAACAATTCTCCAGTGTAAAAGCAAAGCTGAAGAAGAACAATTGCTGAGAAAACGTATTCAGGTCCTTGAAACCGAAGTAGAGCAACACAAGAGACTAAAGGAAGAAGTCTTGACAGAACTGACATTGTGCAAGAAACAGATGGAAGAGAGGGAACCAAGAGCAGAAGCAAAACAAGCCCAGACAGTTATTTCTGCAGACACTGTAGACATGGACTATGCAGACTTTGAAAACAAGCTCCTACATTTAAATCAGGAGCCTGATGGACTGCTAAATGAATGCAAATCATCTAGCAGAGTAAATTTAGATAAAAAAGCAATATTAGATGAAAAATACAGTGTCAAAAGACAAGGTCTAATAAATGAGATGGAAAACCTAAAGAGTGAGAACCAGAAAGCAACTGAAGAACATACTCAGGAACCAAGCAAACTTCAGGCCTCTTATGAGAGAGAAAAAAAGGTTTTGAAAAATGCTATGCAGCAATCTGTGCTAGAAACAAAGGAGAATTGTCAGCAAAGAGAAATTGAGCAAAGGAAGAGCTCAGAGGCTGAGCAAGGTTTATTGCGACAGCAGGTAAAGAAACTGGAGGCAGACCTGGAGGAGAAAAGCCAGAAGATAAATGAGAGGAAGAAGCATTCCCAGAAGCTGAAGGAGAGAATACAGGTAGAGAATGAGACTGTGATCCCTATCTTTGTTATAAAAGTGCAAATTATCAATTCTTCAAAATTCACGTGAGGAAAGGTCTTTATATTGTATTCAGTCAAATGCTTTGTAAGTACTAGAGCAGTTTTAGAGGCTTAGAAGAGAAATAGGAGGGATATAGTGCTGAGAGTTTTAAAGAAATAGTTAAGATGATTAGTAACTCATTAGGAGAACTCTTTGAACATTACCTTGTATTCCCTGAGGGAGGAGTGAGGTAAAATTTGTCTGTTGTTTGAACAAAACTTTACCTTTCCTACCCAGAAACGCAAAGAGAACAGCAAGCAGGCACTAACGCTAGCAGTGAGTATTTGCAGAGTACATTCTCCTTTTCCCTTGTGGTTGCCAACAGCTCAGTGCATGGGTATGAACAAGGTGAGGTAAGAGACTTGGAACTGTCAGGTTAGGAATCAAGTGATTTGTATTGTATGATTCTTGCAACAGTGGCTTGTACCAAGTGATATTTGATGAAGTGTCCTTTACACCTGTGAAATTCTATGTGCTGAGCCATGAGACTTTTGCCATTACTTCTCACCTCAGACTTTGCCTGTCTACCCTAGCTGTTGTAGAACTCATACATTTGCAGCACAGCTCTGCAGCCACTTTCTGCTTAATTGTGTCATATGTCAGACGCAGCTTCAGAGGTTGGCACATCATGGGCAATCTGCCAACCAGCTGCATTTGGTACATAAGGTCAGGGTGTGAGAGGGACACTGATGAGCTGTGCTGAAACCAAAGCAACCACCTACACTCTGTGCTTAACAGAGCCACCATCTTCTAATATTATTGGTCCTTACCATCACATAAACTCATCTACCAAACTTGCTCCCAGCCCTGTAACAGCAATCTTGCATATCAGATAAGAAAACACATTGAAAGTATAGACTTGGAGTATTTCAGAATAACAATAATTGTTTCTGATGGGAAAGATTATTTATCTCATTTACAGCCAGAGAACCCAAGAATCCTGTAGAGAGAAAGGTCACCCCAGACAGCTCTGAGTCTTTCACCATCTGCCCTCACATCTTGCCTGTCAGTATCATGTTGCTGGTGGTGCAGATTTCTGGGCCACTTCTTTGAGGGTATTTTTTGAGGGAGTTCAGCTTTCAATGCAGTCACTGCCTTTTTGTTTCACAAGGTCACAGGATGAATTGAATATACCTTCCCCAATGTTATTCAGGCTCCATTCTCTCAGTGTGTAGATCTGTAGCAGAACAACTAGTTTTATGCAGACAAGTGGAGAGTATATAATGAATGGCCGAGATAAGCTATTTTTTTAAATTGAGTCAGGGAAACCTGGAATACCTGTTTCAGTAAGGAAGAGTATCCTGGCTCTGTAGAAGTTTGGCGTGATGGGGGTAATAGAGAAAGTAAGATTCTGATTTCTTGTGGGTACTTGAAGTAATATTCAGGATGAATGAAGAATAGAGACATGAATATTTATGCACGTGTTTTACTGGTCTGATTTCTTGTCTAAAAATGCAGTCTTTTAGGAATAAATAACGTAAAACATGATAGGAACTGGAAATAAGGTGGTGTCACTAGCAATTTAATTTCTAGTTTCAGTATCAGCTGGATAAAACTGAAATATTTTCCAAGAGACATACTCAGCTTGTATATTTCAGATCCTCTGCAAGTCTATGGAATAAGGCCGATTTACATATCACCAGAGTACATTGCCTTGAATCTTTAAAGAGATGGCCTCAGTCAAAGATAAATCTGGAAGAAGAAAAACAGCTATGCAATATTATTTTCTGTTTCTTTTCAGTTTAAATAAAAAGTAGAGGTTTCTGCTTTCTAAATTGGATATTTCTGATGCCACCATTAAATACTACATTTTTTCATAAACCTGTGGACAGTGGCACACTGGGAAATAGAAACATTTCTTTAATCAGTAGTACTTCTGATGGGTAGTAAATACTAGCAAGAAAAACTATTCTAAGGTTTGAAAGATAAAAGGGCTGATGTTTAAGCAAGATGAATCTTCTGTTTTCTCTTCAGTGTATGCCAAGAGGTTTGAGGCCTTTAGATGAAAGGCATCACATAAGTGCACATTTATTATTATTACTGCAGAAGAGAGAATACAAAGGATGACAAGTCGTAAGTCAGCTCTGTTCAGTCTAGTTCTGGAAGAATTTTGGCATATGCCAGAGGTAAAAGGAACAAGCTTAGCTTTAAGTTTTCAACTACAGAGTGTGTTAAATACCAGTTAGTTTTAACCCATAGGGTTTTATTCAACTTTCACGTAGGAACAAAGGGCAATTTTGTCTCAGTGAATGTTGCAGTATTATGTTAGACATCTAGCAACTGAGGCTAGAACCTCTAGAAATGGAACATTAAATGCGGTTCAGATGTTTTGGACTAGATGACCTCTAAGGTCCATTCCAATCCTGATAATTCTATAATTCTATGTTTGCCTTTAGTTATGGACAGACAATTCCCAGCAAATTTTGTAGAAGCCATTTTTTTCTGGTTTTAGGCATCTGTATTACAGATTACTTTACAAACTATTGTACTTCAGCAACTAGGTAAAAAGTCCCCAAACTAATATTCATTAACTTTTAGCACAGATTGTCATTAAATTAATGGAAGTATATACTGTTCCAAATTTAGGATAATTTCTGACATCTTTTTGATTATAAATCTTGATGAGTGTTCACTTTACAATGATGCCTACTACATCTAAGGAAATTGTTCTACATTCAAAATATTCCGGCAGGAGAGAGAGATTTAAGGGTATGGAAGAACAAAAAAAGCATTTAAACCAGCTCTGTAGGTGAAAGATTTACATCATGGAACTATACCAAGAGAAAAAATGACAATTTGTTTTGGATGACAAAAAAGAAAAAGAAAAAAATAAAAGAACAACATAAGTAATAAATGTAGACATAATTTCTTGCATATTGTAGGATTTGGAAATGTAGCTTAAAGGAACACAGCAAGAAATTCTAGAATCAAAAAGGTATCATGAAAAAAATGGAGGAAGATCTAAGTATAGTCAAAGACAGAAATACACTTCAAGAGAAGGAGATCCTGCAAAAAGCAGGTAAGATGATCATTGACGGCATTCTGAAGTATTTCCCTTGTTAGTAGCCATTCACATTGGAAATTCTGCAAGTTATTTATGCTATTTGAAATATAAATTTTGATACCACATGAGATACGGAAACTGTGGTGAATTCCCAAAACAAAGTTGTTAATAAAGGAGATGAACAGAAATATCAAATCACACAGCTGCAGCAGATGCCTTGTACCAAACAGAGCCAGAAAAAGAGTGGCTCTGATGATGTGCAAGAGCTTAAACAGGTAGTTTACTCTCAACTATTCAAAGACGTGGCATGTCAAAAGTACAAAATCAATGTCAGTTATGTCTTAAGATGAATGGCTTTTGGGTTATTCCAGAGCAATCAATCCTGTAAGATTCCCAGATCTTTTACCTCATTCAGGGGAACACTGATGTGTTCATAACCTGAAGTACATGAGTTGCTGCAATGCCAGCAAAGAAACTACTGACATCCTTGAGCTAGACCAGGACAAAGTCTTCAGCTTCTTCTGTAACCCGATGTGTGGAAACAAACCTTACAACCCACAAGAGGTTCCAAAGACAGGTATGTTTATTCCAGTGCTGGGGAGCAGGGGAATATCTTTGCCTAGCCACCCCACCCGCACAAGTTTTGAACCATTTATTATACTAAGATATGCATATGCATTACTAGACTATACATATGTATTGGATTTCTGGGAAATGGGTTGGGTTGTTACAAACAGTTCCAGAAACTCATTATCATAAGTCTCCTCCTCTTGGTGCATGCATGTTGCCTGCTGGTAGTTGTGGGCTGGAGTCTTTTGGAGGAAGGCCCGAAGCCTTCTTCATAATGAACTTTTCAACTTTGGGTGATTTCACTGAGTTTGCAGCCGCCATGACCACAAAACTGGTTCTGTCAAGATGACACAATACAGTTCTGTAATTGGGTTCCTGTTATCTTGCCACGTGGGCCTCTCAGTCCTTGTGTCTTACCTTGCTGACATGCTCAGTTCCTTCTTCAGCTATGCCTTTCCTTGCATTGTATCTCAAGTTAAATGTACTATTAACCCTTTATTAGTTCAAATCAAAATCTTAAAGAGAACAAGGTCTAAGCCAGACTTTCTTTTCTAAGGTCAATTTGAAATACTGTTTTTTATTGTTGTTTGTTTGTTTGTTTTTTTAAATATAGAAAAACAGTTCTTCTGAAAAGCTATGCAGATTGGGAATAAACTTAGTCCAGTGAGGAATGTATGTTCCCTCTGTACTGTATCTCTCCTTAAACAATTGTCCGGCCCTGTATCTTTTCTTTAGTTCTCCTATTGTTATGGTAACATTCTGGAAAATTAGACCTGGCATTAGAGACATGATAAAAACAAAATTTTCCTTTGTGCTTTTTCACAAAACTATAAAGTTGTCCTGGAGGAAGTCTGCATGGTTCAAAGTGAGTCACACATGCAAACTCAATCCAGGACAGCAAAAAATGCCCATCCATAGACTGCAGAAGAGGCATACAGCCCCATTCTACATTGTTAACTAGCACAAAGCCAGTATTTTTCAGTGGGGTATATGCTCCTAAGTAGCATTTTTCCTACAAAATAAACTACTGCAACCTCAGAATTCTACCCTGGTTTTGTCATACTGTATAGCTAGAGTGTTTTATAGACTATGGAAACTGTGGCTATTTAAAAAGTGGGTGTGAATAAAAGGTAGAGAGCTTGCTTTGTACAGGCAAGCATCAGTCCAGTAAAGAAGAGTTGTCTAAAGAAATAGCTGTTAAAAGGGCTGGAAAATCTTGTAATGAAGCATACAAAGGAAATCAAGGCAGTCTAAAACTTCATGGAAAAAAATGTGCTGAAGGTAGGAATGTTCTATTTATAGATGTTCTAATTCATCTGGGTTTAATCTTATTGGTCACAGTGACATCATTTGAATTATCCTCACTGGAGGCAATTTGAATTAGCATAATATGCAAGGATTTTCTTATTATAGTCTTACTGGGGGAAAAAAAATAAAAAGTCAGGCTGATGTATTTCTGTGAAAAGCTCCACAGGCAGGAAGGTGAATTTATCCTTGATGTGATAAACTGCCTTCTTAGCAATGCTTATCCTTGCATGCTTTGCATGTGACTATTGGAGTAATTAATATAAGAGCCCTACTGAAGAAAAATGTATTGTAGATGTATTCCAATTTCTGTCTTAAATTCCTATGGATTGCTGTTGTGAAATACTCAGATACATTGATTTGGTCTAAATTTTGCATCGTTTAGGCAGAAGATCTAATTCTGCAGTGTTTTGGTAAATGGATCAGGGTGCTGGTGTTACCACAGAAGTGGCAACTAGTTACAAACAAATACATGCATGTTTATGTCCTTATTTCTCTATAGTCAGAAAGAATGCTCATCTTCTTGTGGATCCACACAGGTTATCTGAGAAATACCTTTTCTCAGTGTGTTTTAAGTGGCTGAGCTGTAGTTTTTGTTGTCAGTATGCATTAGAAGTGTTTGGCTTAAGAGGTTCTCCAAAGAATTCCACTTTCATGAGAACTGCTACCTGTGGCTGAATCCTTTGGCTTCAGGAAAGTTGCAGTCGGTAGTGTTTCTTTGCAGAAGGAACCTAAAGGTGAGCTGAAATAAATTCAAATGGAGAAAAAACTTGAAACACGTTTGGTTTTAAGCACATGCTTTAATGCTTAGTGAAGTTACAATTCTGTGCATGCCCAAGTGGTTTGCCAAATTTGAGCATAAATTAAGGAGAAATTCCTTAGTTTCTGACTCCTCATGTACTTGGGTGTTTGTCAGACATCTTCTAAATTAAAGCAGTTTATAGAACTGGACAATCAGACTACTGGCCCAGTGTTTTTTGTACCCTTCTTGGTGCCAAGAATATAATGCTACTCATTTTTCCCAGTTTTAATGCTGCTATGCCTTTCTGAATTCAGCATGTACTTGAGAATAGTCGAATCACATGCTGGCAAGTTGTGAGGTCATAAAAAGCATGTAGCTCCTATCAATAAATCACAGAATCACAGAATGTTAGCAGTTGGAAGGGACCTCAAAAGATCATCTAGTCCAACCCCCCTGCCAGAGCAGGATTGTGAAAAACGCTGAGCTTTGTAGTACCTTCTAGATTTTGCAGACTAGGAATTGTGTCAAGTGCTCATCGGAAGGATTAATAATATGAAACTGCTGAAATTTATACATTTATGCAGTCTCATTTCTCAAAAATGAACCTGTGTCAGTAAATTGCTTATAACCATCTCTTCTTAGAGATTCATGTTAATTAAGTCAGAAAAATCTTAAATGAGTAAAACATAAAATAAAATTGCAGTATTTTTCATCACTAATTTTATTTATGTTCTCTGATGCAATTCAGGCATGCAACAGCTGTTTGTGAATATTATGTCTATTTTCCAGATAGAAAAATTAAGATCTAGAAAAGGAAATCAATTGGCAGAATTGCAGTGGGAGTGCTGCAAACACCTGATCTTAACCTTTTAATCAAAAAGACAATTATATCATCTCCTTTTCTTATAGGCAAAACTAAAGCTAATTTCTCTTTTGCAGTATTCATATCTCTGAGTTTGATCCATGTTTTAATTGCTACATAACAGTTATCCTGTTTTTAAACAGTGAAATGCTAATGTATTCTCCTCTAATTATGAGTTGCAAGGAATACATCAGTATTGCTTGTGCTTCTGTTTCCTAATATCATGCTATCCACCTAATGATTATCACAGACTTAGTTTTTAGGTACTTTTTCTGTTCTCTAGAATTTTTAAGTCATTGTGCTATAAAAATAAGGGTAAGGGGAGGGCTGTGAGAAAGGACTGTAAAGGCTGGGAGAGGTGTTAACTTGGTTTTCTTCTGTTTCCTCCATTTGTGGTGTCTGAAAATACAGTAAGATATTTTTTTGAGTCAGCAAATTGACACAAACAGGAAGAGCAGGCACACTAATAAGCTTGTAATATCTATCACTTCAGGACATTTCTAGAAATTGCACATTCAGTCTTTCTAAGACAAACAATTGCTCATGTTTGCTACAAATGTTTGCTATTATCACTGAATTTTCAAAAACTTCCCAACAATAAGGTGATTAAATATAGTCTTCAATTCTTTATTTTATTTTTACTTCCTCACTAGGATTTTCTTTATGGATGCTGTAAGATAGTGCTTCCTTTGATTCCCTTTTCCACTAATTGCCCATTAGTTAGTCATCTGGTTATTTATATGGTCAATGTATATGTTTTTTCAGATCTTGTGGGTAACTCTTGCAAACTAACATTAGCACCACTCAAGTTTGACTTCGGTTTGAACACTAACACCACTCAAGGCAAAACAGCCTGGCTCTTCATGCTCTAGTTTTCCACCTCAGGGAAGCTTTCAGTAGAAGATTAAGATTATGTGAGCTGCATTGTTTAATGCTAGTATGAGAAAGAAACAAACCAAACTGTTAATATTTCTTTCATTGGATAATAATACATGAGTGACATCAAAAGACAGTAGCATGTATTATTTTGTAAACAGTAGCATGTATTACTGTGTAAGCTGCTCTATTACCTAAGTTAATGTAGAACAAATGTTCTTTTTCATGCTGCATGTTTTGTCCCAGCTATTGCATATTGTTTGGTTGGTTGATTTTGTTTTGTTTTTTACTTTAGGAACTCCAGACACAGCTAGAGGAATTTAAAAGAAAATCTGAGTGTGAACTAAAGCAGCTAGAGAAAGAGAAAGAAGTCCTAGCTGGGAAACTTCAAAACTCTTCACTTGAGGTAAAATGGACATAAATGTAACCCAGTAATAAAAGAGCTCTTCAGTTTTCTGCTCATCTGAGAGATTCTTGCTTAGATTTTAATTATTTTACTGTCATCCAAGAAAATCACTTGACTGTCATTCATGAAAATACACAAGGACCCTCAATAGAAATTATAGAAATTACTGCTTCTAAACATCTGTGAAAATTTGAATGAGCCTATTTATTTTGATAAATTTCATGCATCATTCTTTGGAGATATACTAAGGCAGTTTGGTGAGGAGTTTGGCTATATCTGGTTTGGATGGTGACTCTGACTGTTTGTCTGTATATAGAGCTAAGTGAGATTAGAATCTTCCTTACAGCTTTTGTTGACTTTCTGATTTAGTTTGATTTGTTTTGTTTCAGGGATTTTTATGTGTGTAGGCATGTAAAAGAGCCTGCTTGCTTGCTCCATTGAGCAAGAGAAATGAATGGAAAAAGGTTGACTCGATCATTGTCTCTGTTTAGCCTGTTTGATGGTAAGGGTGGTAGCTGAAGCAGATTGGAATGTGCAATAATTTAGCATATATTAGCAGTTAGCTTTGTCTCCCTCTATGTTCTCAAGATCAAGAATGAAATAGAGGAAGCATTGTGACCCCAAAGTAGCTTTGAGGTTGTTGTAGCTTGTATATTGTTCTCTACTTTGGTTACACCTAAGTCTAAGAATCAAAGAATCATAGAATCGTTTTAGTTGGGAAAAAACCTTTTAGGATTGCCAAGTCCAACCATTCATAGTAGAAGTCCTAATGCAAATCTTCAGACATGGATTAATCTGGAAATAAATATCTAAAATGTGTTAGTATTTGATTATCCATCTGTAACAGCTATAATGCAGAGTCAGTTGCAGGCCAAGTGATGCAGATTTTCCAGATTAGTCCATCTACCAAAATATTTATACATGAAAATGTCATTATTGGAAAAGCTATAACAGGTTGCATAAATAATTTTCTACCAAAACAAAAACAGAACCACTATAAGGCAATTATTTCTCCTGGTAAACAGTTAATCTGTAAAATTTCTGACAATTGTGAATTCACATTTTCTCCCTCTCAAGTGTTTCCCTTTTGTGTTGTTCAGTTCTTTTTGACAAATGCTATCTACTTTAAAATGTTACATACAGGATAATTCCTTTTCTTCAGTGTGTTCATGTGAAGATTTTGATACTTTTATCTCGTGGATAAGCTGTAAAACAACTGCTTTAACAGAACTGAAATCAGTGCCTTAGTGAAAGTTCTGTTGAAGCTCACTGCTGCATTTTTTTTTCTCCTCCAAGTATATAATTGTGCTTGGTACCTTTTTCAGAAGAACAATGAAATGATTTATGATTGTCCATTCTGGGAGATTATGGGTGAATGTACATATTTTCACCATGAGAATTTGTCATCCATTTCTTTGGGGTTTTTTCCTGCTAATCTAGGTTTTGAGGCTCAAAGATTTTATTAAGGTAAATGAGGATATTCCCCAATATACAAAATTGCTTCAGTCTAGTTCAAGAAAAAGTAATGAACAACAGGAATCAGGTAGCTCACACTGTGGAATTACAGAATTCCGAATAGCCACTTGTTTTCAAAGTCTGTATTTTCTGTTGCTTTATATCTTCATAGTGGGAGCTTGCATGGGAAGAGCTCCAGAAAAGTTGAAGACCTAATCTTCCTCAGCTAGCATTTGTAGGCTCTGAGTGGCCATGATAAGCTCTTTTTGAGTGTCTGAAGACAGCAGAAGGGCAGATAGTGCATCAGATAGCTAAGCAAGATGCTGGCCCTTCCCTCCTACCTGGTTCCGCTTGGCACAGGCTACTACTTCTGCTTGGTGTAGCATGTTCCACCAATCAGGGTTTGTGTTGTGGTCATTTACAAGGTAACACCTGTTTTTTCTTCCAGTTGTGCTGTCCAAACTGTACTAGTTCCAAGTGCAGCATTACCTTTCTTCTGTAAAACAGATGTGTACATTCTAGTATCACAGTTGGATTCTGACATTTTATCCATTTCCCAGTCTTAAAAAAACCCCAGAATTTAAGTTCTTAATGTTCTTAAAGTTCTGGCTAAATCCTGGGTTTAGGTCTCATTACACATTGCTTCATTCTGCCATTTTCTACAGGTTCTTCTCTGAGAGAATTTCAGGTCAATCCAACCTGTGTTGATTTATCCAGAGTGACTTCTTTGCACCAGACCTGGTTTGGGTTAGAACAGAACTAATTCTGTTCAGTGATTTTACTTTCCAGTTAAAGCTCCTCTGAGAAACTGCACTTTCTGAAACTAACATGTTTTTGCTGACACTGCCAGCTTCTAGCAGTGATAAGACCTATTGTTTAGATTTACTACCAGGGATTGGTATGCAAACCAAGGTCACTGCTGAATCTTGTGTCTCAGGTGGGGGGTGCAGGGTAAAGGCTGCACCTTCAGGGAGGAGCAGACAGGACAGGTGACCATAAACTGACTAACTATTCCATCCCATATAGATCATATTCGAGATAGGAACTGGGGGTCAGTTCCCCCTTGCTAGCTTTTTAGGTTTTGGTTTTAGCACTTCAATGGTCAGCATCCAAGGAGAACTCTTGTCTGTTCTGCCCTTGATCCTGATCCATAAGTTCCTGCATCCAGTTCCAGGATCCAGCCCCTGAGCCTGGCTCCCATCTGCTGCATAGGCCTTCTGCCGCAGTGCCAGTGGTGACGTAGTGATTCACATCAAGGAGGGTTTGGGTTCGGTATTGGGTTCTGTACATATTTGCATATATTTCATTTGTCATTATTATTAGTATTATTAAATTAGTTTTAGTTTTATTTTCCAATCCACAAATCTCTCCCTCTCTCTCTTATCCCCTTTCCTTTCTCATGGTGGGGAGAGGGAGTAACAGGGAGCATCTGTCATTGGGTTGGTGGCTGGCCCAGCCTTGACCCTCGACAGCACCTAATGGAAAATACGGGTTTTCAGAAATCTGTCATCTTTATTCTTTTCCAAATTCCCCTAAATATACATGTTTCTACAGTAAGTAATCAAATTACTTTTCCTGAAGTTACATATTAAGGGCAAAAAAATATCTTAGACTCTAACAATACTCCCAAAAGGAAGGAAATTCTCCATCTGAAGTGAAATTTTGCTTTTTTCTTAGTACTCTGTAAGTTGCTTTCTGAACCAATTATTTGACAGTATTGCCCCATAAGTGAAGTTATACAATGCATTCCTTCTGCATAAATATATAACTATTCACAGCCAAGAAACCATTACTTGCTCTACAACATTACATTATACACAACACTGAGGGCGTGATTTCCATCTGGGAACCTTTGCAGTGCCTTAGCCAGAGCTTCCGCCTCAAAGGTTAGGCAATGTGCTGTTACTAATCCAGTTCTAACCTGGATACAATTTCAGATCTAAAAATAGCTTCCTTGGCTTCACAAGGCACACTTTTGGTCAGGCTGACATAGCTGTCTCTGAACACTGTTCAGAGTAGACAGAATCATGATAATTTCATCTCTGGAGGATATTCTTCAAAGTGGCAGTATTTCTGTATTGTTAGGACCTGTTTATCTTGTGGAAGGAAGGATGTGAGATTCTGTGTGGGTTGATCCTTCCTTCACACTTCCTAGTGTGTTCACACCTGTTCCTTTGGTGAGGAGATGCCGTAAATTTAGGAAGACAGTTAACTGTGAGCTTAACTGAGTAACTGTGAAATAAGCCTAAAGACAATAGTAAAATATAATTGTTTTGTTGTTACTTCTTATGCTGTCTTACTGTTTTGATGTAATACCATGATAGTATGAATAAAAATCCTGTAGGATTTAGGTGCCTTATTTTAAGTCTCTGACCAAATTCTCAATTGTGGTGACTCTTCCGTAATACATCAAAAGACAGTTTTAAGTCTTTTATATAAATTCATCCCCTAGCAATGCACTGAGAAACTCATCTCTTTCTATTTAAAAAATACAGTAAGTAAAAATATTCTTTCTGATTCCAATGTCAGATCTTGCCTTTGAGATTTCACACTTCTCACTTACAGTAAATTAAAGGAGAGCAGACATAAGATAGACTTCAAGTATAGTGCTTGGAAGCAGAGTGAATTAAAATAATCAAAGCAGAAGTCAAACAGGGAAGCCAACTGTGATGGCATGCAAGGCCTTATACCTGCCCAATATTTTTAAAGCCCATGGTCTGTCAAAGCCTGAGAGATACTTCTTCAAAAGAATGAAGCCTTCCTTCCCAGGAAAAGGACAGTAATTATGGTTACAAAAGAATGAAACTTGGAAGACTTTTGAAATATTTCAAAACTTAACATATGTTCTTTTAGTAATAGGTGTTCGTTTTTCTTTACTTGGAAGACAGTGGGAGGCAAAATTGGCTGTCACAAGAACAGGCAAGTGCAAACATATCCGTGAAATTTGAAAAGAATTCAGCAGAGCCTAGAAAAATACCATTGCCTAGAGTTTATACTGTGTTAGTTGCATCTTTAAGATGACCTTATGCAGTTCTGGTGGATAAAAGTGAATGAATATTGGTATTAGAGGTACAGTTTTTTCAAGAAGTTTTGTTTTGCAGCAGGAAGACATTATAAAACAATGTTGCTGATCTGTTAATAGTAAAAGGAGCCAAATATATGCTGGATTGATGAGAGTCTTTCACATCAAAGGTTAGTTTTATAAGGAACTGCAGTACCTAAAAACTTCAGTGTTTCCTTTCTTTATATAAGAAAACATTGGCTTGAGTTCAGTAGGCATTAAGACAAAGTAAATGTCTTACTTGTAACTATTTAGTTAAATCTTCAGATTTACCACTTTCATAAAAAAAAAAAAAAGACCAACAAAAACCCACACATAAATTGCAGCAGTTCTGGTAATGAAGGTATGGTTGGCAAATAGCTCTGGCATCTGCCTGTTCTTGGAGTGTATCCAGGCCACAGCTAGAGCCCATCATACAGACACAATAAAGACAATGAATGTTTTTAATTAAGAATAACATTTAGCAATTATTCCTCACTAGTTTGTTCAGACAGATAGTTTTCTTTGTGTTTAATTGGATGACACAAAGGAAAAGCCAATAAACAACTGGATGATTAGTCAACTTGAACTCGCAGTTTGTGGAAGCTGAAGCTAGGTGCTCTGTCAAATTTGCTAATTCAAATCAATTTGATTTGGACAGCTTCAGTGAAATTCAAGTGTACCATGTTGGTTTGAAATTGTTTAACAAGTGGTCAAACTAATACTTCATTTTCAGGTACTTAAAGAACTAAATGAAAAAAACGTGATTCACAAACCACTGGCTGAAGGAATGTTTGTTTTCTTCTTATCTACCAACCTATCATTCTCGTGAGGTGTGGGAGACTGAGGCTTGGGTTTTTTCGTTTTTTCTTCTGTCAGCTTTCTCACCATTTAAGGAGTTCCCTTATTACTGGGTTGTAGGTTAAAACAGGGTGAGTTACAGTATGTCACCTACTGTTACTTCTTCACCTGTGTTGTCACTGGACAACTCAGGCCTTCATCGCTTGCGTGAGTGTCCCAGTTATATGCACACACACATACTCTCTTGGTTTTTCTATGTGGCTGTGCTTCCTTTCTCTCCCACAAACACAAAGTAGAACCACTCCTGCCATCTCTTCTTCCCCTGTGTTCTGTGAATAAAGCTATTTGTTGCCTTAAAATTAGGAATCATTTAAGTTTTAAAAACATTTATTTCAGTCTGAAGGAAATAATTTAATTTTTCATTTTGACATGTTCATTCAAAAATGTTTCCTTTGGATTGATTTGACTACAAGTTTTATTGATTGCTTGTTACAGTCACCAAACAGGAGAAGGTCAACTGCCTGAGTGGACAGTTTTGCTAAAGAGCTTTTTAACAAGTTTCATCTCTGCTTGCAGACTTCTGTCACATCTAATTTACAGATACTGTTGTAGATCTTAGAACATGTGAACATCAGTAATAAACTGATGTAACTAAACATTTACGCCATCTGGTAAGGGAAAACCACTTTAACTGTAATGGTAGTATGGCCCTTCGTGTGCAAGCCTTTGGAAGGGGTTCAGAGGGTAATGGAAATACAAGATCAGTGATAATCAGTAATGACCACCACCAGTCAACTGGAGCAAAGGAACCTGACTTGTGGATTTGAAGTGAAGGACAAGCTCTATTTAAATGGAAGGAACAAAGTATACTGACTTGTGTACAGGAGCAGAAGTTCTGCAGCCATAAACCTACTCAAAAATGGAACAGTAATTTTTTCTTGTAGCTGCTTACAGAGGTACAGAAACCAGATTTAGTAAAGGAAGTTATGTTGTTCTCGTGAGATGTGTTCAAGTAACAGGTTTTGAGTTATCTTCACAACACATGAAGTCCATGAACATCGATGTTTCACAGGAATTGTGCTTACATAGAAATAATCAATCTTCATATCATATTCTGTGAATGCAAACTTTTTACTCAAAATTATAAACTACCAACAGACAAAATAGAGCAAGTTTTAACAATGTTTTCATGCCCTTACTGAGTTGCTGTGTGGAAATAATTAAAATTGGACAAATTGATCCTAGAAACAGAAGAGCAGAAATAATTCTTTTGAAGCTTCCTGTCTCCCAAAAAAGGTTCACATTCATTTTTCATCTCTAGGGCATAAAGACTTGTATAAATTCTAGAGAGAAGGGAGCAGATGGCAGGAAATGGTAAAAGGAGTTGAAACCCTGAAACCAACACAAGCTCTGTAGTTTGCAACGTTTTGAACCTTCAGAGCACAGTGCTGTGCTGGGAACTTGTGAGAATATTAGAGGATTAAAGTACTTGAGTGAAGGCTGTGATGCATCTGGGAGTGAAGAAGACCCTTGGGAGAAGGAAAGGAGAGAATACGTCCTTTGGAGGAGAGAAGCCAGCATGCTGAACCATTGTGAGAAGGAACGGAGCCATGCTAGCGGGAGTATATTTAGTCATCATCGGAAAGCATTCCAATCAATTGGAGAGATGTGGCATAGCTCACTAGTGCAGTGGACAGTGCAATGCTGTCTGTGGCCATGAAGTTAATGAGAAGTAAAGGCTTTGCACAGCGTGTCTCCTTTTCTCTTATGTAACACAAAATATACCAGAAAGTGCTAAGGGAATGAGACGTGGAAAGGTTTGGACACTTTAGCCCACTTAGTAAATATTCATCCAGCTTTTGTGGTGCTGTGTCAGAAAGGACCACAAGCATACAGTTGAAGTTACAAGAAACTATTCAACTAGCCAAAGCTACAGAGCTTCCTCAACTAACAAATTGCAGTATGCGTGAAAAAAAATAAAGGCAACACTGAAGAAGAGAAAAAGATTTCGTGTAGAGAAATCAATGGGGTAGAATCACAGGTTATCATTTGTATCATATCCAATTCAATGGTGTGTGTAACATCATTGGGGTCATTTAAAGTCACATGAAATGCTAAGGTAGCCACCTTCTTCCTTTCATATTCTGAATCCTGTTTCTCTAAGGCTGGGAAGTACAAGTATATAAAAATTGGAAAACAGACCATCTTATTTCACTTGGTCCTAAAAAGAAATGGCGAGAGACTTAAATGTTTTGCAGGAGGCTTGACAGAGCAAAAAAATCAGACTTGGAAATCAGCAGGAAAAATGATAATTGACCTTACTAGTTAGGCATGCTTCTTCAGTGCAGAAGGCAGATTTTCAGAATTTCACAGCTCTGATGTTAGGAATTGCAAATTGCGGAAGAAGAGCAAATAGGAATTTTTGCTAAAACTTTAGAAACCTACCAAATAGAAAGGAGAACAGACTCCTGCTTTCCCTCCAAAAAAAATCCCCACCAACTTATTCTTACAAACAGGTAGGGTTTTGTTACTTCTGTGTTAGCCATTACAGACATTTAGTAATTAAGCTAAGAGGGGGGAGAAAATAAAATTAATCTGAAACGTGATGTGTAGAATTCTTGTTTCCATTGGTTCTTATCTACTGTTTAATATAAATGGGCTCTGTGGTGCTGCGTGTCCAAGGTGATAATTCAAGCACAGCCTTAGGCCTGCCTCCTAGTTTGTGCCATAATTACTGTGTAGGTTAAACTATGGATTGTATGTAGGGGATGAGATTTGAAAAGAAATCGTTTAAGCAAACCACTTGATAGGCAACAGACATTATATGCAAAAGGGATGTCATTCTTCTCCTTGCATGAAACAAGCATCTTGGTATTATTCATAGAGCAACACAAGTTCATAAAATGTGCTCAAATGTACATACTTCCTCTCCATTGTGAATGCAGCCATTAATTCTATCCTGCTGAATTACTTTTCTGGAAGGTGGATCAGCTGAAGCAAATATTAGATCAACAAGCAAATAATTTCAAGGACTCATTAAAGAAACATAACCTACAGTCCAACAAAGAAAAAGAGAAGCTTTTGCAGGATCTTCAAAACACCATTAAAGAAAACCAGAATGTCAAACTGCAACTGGAGGCATCACATCAAAAAGTCTTAAAAATGCTGGAGAAAAGCAAAAATCAGGAACTCAAGGTCAGTTTACTACAAACTAGTGTAAAAAAAATCGTGTTTGTGGGATAAACCATATTAGCTAGAACTGAATATCAAAACTCAGTTATCTCCAGTTACCTTAATGATGGGTTGCCATTGTTGCACCTAATGAATTATTCTGTGGTTTTTGAAACCTCATCAGCTTGCTTTATTTTTTAATTTTAACATTTGAACTTAGACCACAGTGTGAATGAAATGGTTTCATAAAATTATATAGCCTACACTCTGCAGTTAGGCTATGATGAATACAAGCTGCTCTAGCTATGCTCTTGCTTCAGAAGTACAAGGGAATTCCTAGGTGTATTATTAACAAGGACTCGGTTTTATTCTTTTTCATCCATTATTAATTTATACATACATACTTTAAAAGAAGTCTAATAGACTTGTATAATGATGTGTATTGCCTTAGATACCATCAAGAAATTAATTCTGTAAGTGGATAGCCAAAGCTTTTAAAGGTTCCAGTGGATTTATTTCAGTGACAAAATGTTAGTGCAATATACTGAGGTTCAAAAGAATGTTGCTGTTTGAGAAAAAAATAAAACACCTTAAAAAATCTGCATGTGATTGTGATGTGGAGTTCAGATGTCCTTGTGGATATCACAAACTTTAGGGAAAACCTTCTTATAAAACATATCTAGTAAAACTATCCTAAGTAGACTTTAATATCTTGTTTATATATTCAAAATAAAATCCCCTAGTTGAAGGCAGTAAGCTCGTAAAAATGAAACTGAGGATAGGAGTTTGCTTTCAGAGCCACTACAGAGGAACTGGTTCATCTTTTACAGTGTATCAGCAGCACTTCTAACAGCAGTAGAAGTTTTAGCCAAGAATGATATAATGAAAGATAGAAGCCTTTGTCTGACACATTGTCATAAGTAATGGCATACAGGTGAAATCTGGGAGGCTTTGTATGTTGAATAGTAAAATGTCTTTCTAATGCCCAATAGTGCAAATAGGTCAGTGTTATTATTGCAAATACAGTAGACAATATCTTGATAATTTCTCTTGTCCCTATTTTTGTTCTTTAACTTCAGCTCATTTTTATTCTTGTGTTAATGAAGGGTCATGTAAAGTGGTGATGAAAGTTTAAGTTCTACAATGAAAGACCAGGTTCATCCTGGCATTACAAGTAAAACAAGGTGATAAATAGGCTCCAACTACTTTGGGGTTTTCTGGGGGGGGCTTTTGCTTACAGGAGGCAGAAGAGCGTTTGAAAAAGGAATTTAATGAGACTTTCAAGATCCAACATCAGTCTCATAGGCTGGAAATACAAACCTTGGAAGAGAAAGCAAAGAAAGAATTACATGATGAACTCGGGCAGATACAGAAGCAGCAAACCCTGTTGCTAGGTATAATGTCTCATGTCATGCACAGCTCCTACCGCTTGATAATATGCTGAGAAGCACTGACTTTTCTCCCATTAATTTTCATTCCCTTCTTCTGGGAACTCAGGTCTTCCTGAATCTCCTTTTCCATACCCTGCAATTTCAGCAATACTGACACTGTTAACCTAACTCTCAACTGTCAGCAGCAGAATGTTGCTGGGAAAGTATTCTGGTGTCCAACATTAAAGTATGCATTACCAGGAATATTAAATTGCAATATTTTAGTTAGTGTATATGATTTTCCTCTTTTTTTCCTGTGATATGGAGGATTATTGTATGTGGTTCAACTCTGTCCAATTGAGTTCAGCAGTGGAGATCAATTGCTCTGTATATATTTTTCAGTCAGTTTAGAAAGTTCCCTAAACTGTTCAGTACTAAACGAATACTGCATTAGGAGGACCTGTATATCTCCAGATTTGAACTCAGGTTAATAAAGCTTATCTATAAAAGTTGTTTGTTTGTTTGTTTGTTTTAAGGAAAGAAACAACTGTAGTGATTTAGTCTGCAAAACAACTGCCACAGAATTACCTCTCTGATTCCAGTGTTGAATCATTGCTGTTTTAACGTTGCTCAACTGAGTTACTTCTCTAGTAATAGGAGGGCATTAGACTTAATGGCAAAGGGGTTAAGGAACAAAGCAAAATGTCATATATTAATGTTTTAATCTGCATTGTCTATATCTAGCTTCCCCATCCAGCTGGCCTCAACTGCCTTAGTGATTATCTGTCTGATTGTTACTAGGATCTCTAAGGATGGAACTCTCTGAGCAACAGACATCATGCACTAATCTCAAGAAACAAATAGAGGAGCTCCAAATGGAGCTGAGGAGTGTGAGGACACTGAAGAAGCAACAGGCAAGAATCCATTTCCTACTTCATTGTCATGTTGTGTTTTGCAAAAGCAGTAGTATTAAATTTCTGTCTTCAGAGATAATAAAAGTGTACAGAGTCTCTTACAGAAAAGTAGTGGGTTTCTTTCCCTGGTGTCTTCAGAATGCTAACACTTCAGAATGTTAGCATTGTTTGTCCTCTCTTCCCTGTGGGCAGGCTGGTTTTTTTCCATGTAAAATTAGAATCTACAACAGAAGTAAATGAATGAATGGTACAATAAAATAAATTCTATGGAGACTATAAAATATGTCCTGATCACAGATTTTGTCTTGCACATAGAATTGCAATATAATTGAAAAATCAGTCCACAAAAATTGAATGCACATAGTACCACTGAGATCTTCTTGCTAAACAACAAGAGGCTGTGGATGATTAAATTTGTCTTTTTTTTAGGAAGGAAGTAGCCAGAGCCAGATCAGATCTCTTCATGATGAACTGGAAAAATGTCAGAGTGAAATCTCCAAACTTAAGAAAGAGAATTTACTTCTGAAGGACACAATGGAGCTACTCAGTGCTGAAGTGGAGTTGCAGAAGCAAGAAGCTGCACAGCTTCAGGACAGGGAGAAACAGCACAGAAGGTTTGCCTTAAGTTCATAGTTCACAGCTAGCTAGCTAGTCAATAATAATGCCAGCATCAGGGGTGTTCTAAATGTGATGTGTCAGTCTTCTCTTTCTAAAGTACTAATTTTAGAGGTTAGGAGTTTTGCAAAAGCAGTGATTCATTTCACATTTCTCCCCAGCCATAATAAAAGCATTTAAACTAACTGTTCATTGTATGTCAGAGAAATATGTCCAGTGTATCCCCACAGGAGTGACATGAGAGAATCTGCATAATGTCAGCCTTTGAAAGGTGCTGGAAGACATAAACGAATCCCAAACTCGCCCAGGAGCTATTAAGAAAATGTAGAAGTCTCTGAGAAATACCATTTTTTTTATGCATACTCTTTGCAGCTGAAATCAATGGGTTGTTAACTCTAAAGGGGACACTTGAGCATGCTGTATGCATTCTGTGAGACTGCTTTGGTTATGCCAGTCAGCTTTGCACTGAGGGAGTAAGGGAAGTTATAGCAGATATTGATAGTGTGTCTGGGCTGATGGAAGCCTGGAGCTGTAATATAATGTCAGGACACAGGAAAGGCAAGCTGACTTGTAGTCTGGGCTGTCTTTGTAGAAGGGGGACCACATCCTCTTGGTGGCAGCCACGGGCTCAGAGCATGTGTTGCATTGCAGTAATAGCAGTTTTCCCTTTTGTGTACAGAAAAAGTGCAGGACTTACCTTTTACATGGGAGACAAGACTGGGGTTAACTCTCCAGTGCATTGGTATGGCTGTTGAATCTCTTGGAATTTCTGGGTGATCATATAAGACCAAGTGCAAGGTTTTACATCTGAGTCAGGGCAATCCCAGGCACCGATACAGGCTGGGTGAAGACTGGCTTGAGAGCAGCCCTGAGGAAAGAGAGTTAGGGGTGTTGGTGGATGAGAAGCTCAACACGAGCCACCAGTGTGTGCTTGCAGCCCAGAAGGCCAACTGTATCCTGGGCTGCATCAAGAGAAGTGTGGCCAGCAGGTCGAGGGAAGTGATTCTCCCCCTCTACTCTGCTCTTGTGAGACCCCACCTGGATTATTGCATCCATTTCTGGAGCCCCTAATACAAGAGGGATATGGACGTGCGGGTACGATCCCAGAGAAGGGCCAGGAGAATGATCAGAGGACTGGAGCACCACTCCTCCGAGGACAGACTGAGAGTTGGGATTGTTCAGTCTGGAGAAGAGAAGGCTCCCAGGAGGCCTTATCGTGGCCTTCCAGTATCTGAAGGGGGCCTTACAAGAAAGCTGGTGAGGTACTTTTTAGGATATCAGGTAGTGACAGAACCAGGGGAAATGGATGCAAGCCAGAGGAGGATAGATTTAGATGAGACATTAGGAGGAAGTTCTTCACTGTTAGGGTGGTGAGACAGTGGAACAGGTTGCCCGGAGAGGTTGTGGAAGCCCCATCCCTGGAAGCTTTTAAGACAAAGCTGGATGGGGCCCTGGGCAACCTGATCTAGTGGATAATGTCCCTGCCAGGCAGGGGGGTTGGAACTAGATGATCTTTAAGGTCCCTTCCAACTCTGACAATTCTATGGTTCTATACTTAATACATTCTCTTTGTGGAGAGATTGAGGGACGTGGTGCATGGGTACCTTTCAATTCATTTCTGCAATGGTGTAGAATGTGTGCTCTAACTACTTGAGCTTTATATATACAAGGATTTCTGAAGGGTATACCCTTAAATATGTCTTTAAAATTATGTCCTATGTAGTCTAGAGAAAAGCACTCAAGGGGTACAGTGTCTTCAGGCAGGGTCTGAGTGGGCAGAGTAATTCTGTTGCTGTCTACCAGTCTGTGGATATTTAAAGAATGAGAAAGAAACTTTTTTTTCTTCTCTTTGCACTCTTTGGAGAGTTACTTGAAAGTAACTTTCATTTCAAGCTTTTGAAGCAAGATCAACAGAAAGAACTGCAAACCAGAGAGTTTCATCAGTGCCCTCCAGCTACCTTGAAGGAATTCAGAGCCTCTGTTCATGAAGAGAAGAATTATTCACATGTCAGTTATGAGGTCTAAAATGCCTCAAATGCTAAAGCTGCTGCACTGGAGGATAATCTTTACAGGGGATAGATAGTGTAGCTCTACTGCAGTAAGCATTTGAGAAGGAAGCATTAATGAATATTATGTAAGGAGAAATCTTTCAAATAACAGGAAGTAGAACCAAAGAGCTCAAATGCTCCTAGGTACCTGATACAGGCTGCTCTGAAATTAACCCATGGAAGAGCTGGAACATTAACCTGCAGTTCTTGCTTTGCTTTTGCAGGACCAGTAATTTTGGTAGGGGAATAATTAAATTAGTGAATGCATATAAATAACAGGTTTTTTACTGCTATTTCAACAACAGTGACCTTGTCTTATCCTCTACAGTTGTTTCTGATTTGAAAGCTGGTAGTGGCTTTTTATTTGCATGTGCCAAATTTTTATAACCAATTGTTTAAAATTACTATTCCTACTGTTGCCAGTCAAGTGAAAACAGTAATCTGCTTGAAGTAATCATAGAATTGAATTGTATTGAATCATAATCATTGAATTGTGTGAATTTCACCTCCAGTACAGAAACCTTTTGCAAGGACTAGGATGAGAGCAGACAAAGGTTGTTTTATGGCAAGAGAGGACAAGATCCAAAATGACTATTCTGAAGGAGAGCTTTTATTCTGCCCTGAAGATCCATTGCAGGATTCTGCTCCCATTATCACTCTTCTGCTTCTTATTTTGTGCTAAGTCAATCACTCCCGTGGTTGTGCTCTAATTTCAAGGGCAGAAACCTCCTGTGGGCCTTTTGGCCTTTCCTGAAGCATTTCAGAAACAAGTGAAAGGGGCTTAGAAATACTTTTTTTTTTAATTAAAAAAAATAAAAAAGAAGGAAAAGGTAAACTGAACATCTTTTGTGAAACTTACAATTGTTACTGTCCTGAGTTTTACCTGTATTTTTATCAGTAAACAACAGAACATGGGCTCTGCATGGAGTTAATGAAAAAATTTCATTGATGTTTAACAAAAGTTAACAAACAAAAGGCAACAAGCTAACAATCAATAGATGTCTGTTGTTTTGAGGGTTGGTATCAGAAAGTAATGTTATGGCTAGGCTCCAAAAAATGTTAGGCTTTTTCTAGTTTTCAGCTGATGGTGTTAATCAAATAGCACTATCTTTCAAAATATATTGTCTGTTTAAAGACAAAAATTGTAGTTAAAGGCATAGTTACAACATTTCTTACCTTCACTTTAAAAAAATATATTTTTAGGATGGTTGTAGGCAGTATTAAATGTTTCTGGTGTGATGATGTGATAAAATAAAGCATCAGAGCCTCATGTTAAAATCCCAGAGATTTAACAATAAATGTTGAAGTTAAATCAGTAAGTGGAAGCCCAGAGCTGTGCCCAGTTAACTACCTTTGAAGACAGTAAAAGAAACTGCATGCTTTGATCAATGATAATAAACTAGTTTTGAAACATGAGAATTCAGATGTATTTTAATACCAATGAAAGGCTACTGGTTGAAGACCTCCATATCAAGTGTAAAAAAGAACTGGACATACTGAAACAAGATCACCGGAAAGAAATTGAAAATATATTATCTGATTTCAGCAGCACTTGGGCACATCTCCAAGCAAAAATTTTCACCTTAGAAACTGAGTAAGTCATTTAAATAAACTCTAGCACCTACTGACAATGAATTCTCTTTGAAATTATTTGTTAGTACATATAATTTTTTGTAACTCATACATAGGATATTATAAGCACTGAAATAGAAGTATTTCCTTTGCAAACAAAGACCCAGATATATTGTAATTAACTCTGAATATTATTTAATGCAAAGCACTATACATACAGTTTTACAATGCTAAAGTAAAACCTGCACTTAGCATCTTGCAATTTTATGATGTGTAAAATCATCCTTGTCACAGATTATACCGGAGGCCTTGATCCATGGTCTTGTACTTCATTTTGTTCTACAGAGCAGCATCTTTGAGGTTAAGCTCTTGCTCATTCTCACTCCCTTCCAAACTTCCCAGGACAGCTTCCACTAACTCATGTAAATAAATGCACTTTGCAGCCCCCTGTGGAGTTAAGTAGTTCTGTGGTGCTTCAGACTCTACAGTAAAGTCACTCAGATATAATCCCTGGGGTTATATACACCCCTCATCATTTTCTCTTATCCCAACTGTGCAACATAGGTCCAGAGCAGAGACCTGCTCGCATGTAAGCAGGTCTCAGACTGTTTGGATGTGAAGATTTATCTTTTTATCTAAACTCTAAATTAAACACTAAATTAAGGGTGTAAAAGTAGGAGCAAGTCCTCTTAAAAATGTTTACCCTCATGAAAAAACCTGACACCAAATGGTGGTTTATATTCTGTAATGCATTTCTCAGTAGGGCAGGTGAACTTCATAGCACCGTTTCTCAAGCAGCAAAATTCATGAACTTGGCTGACAAAATAATGACTTTTCTCATAGATCAGTGAAGATCAGTGAAATGTATGTTTCCACACTATCTCTAAGAAGGCATAAGTTCTCATTTGAATCTTTTCCCGATTAAGGCATTTAAAATGCTGAACTGACACTACAGGTTTTGATTTACAAGGTTCCCTAAAGCAGCATGTATATCCAAGCCTCTCTTTTCATTGAATTTCTAGAAGTCATAGGAGTTGAGCATTTCCAAGGCCTGTATGGTTGGAATTAGCACGTGGATTCTATAGTTACTGGGTCAGAAAAGAGAACAAATAGAAGAGTACAGACATGCATAGGTTTTTTTCTTTAGAAAACTAGACTAGCAATGTGCAAACCTGTTAGTATTTCACACCAAGGCCTGGATTTTACACTGGACAGCTGTTGTGGGTTAACTCTGGTGGCAATTTATTTTGGAACTCCACAACAGTCTACACTTAAATGTACCTTCTACACTTACATGTAGTCCATGTACAGGTGTCCATTTTTTTAAATGCTGTTTTATCAGAAAGATCTAGCTATGTTCCCTGTATTTTAGGCTTGAAATTTAGGGCAGAGTACAGCCTAGGTATCTCTTGAATCTGGTCTGACGAAGTTTTTTCCGGTCTGCATTTTCTTTGGTACAGACTTAAAGGATTAGAAGAAAAGTCAAGAGAGTGGGAGTCCAGATCAGAAGATACATACCTTATAAGCTGTCTGCAAGACAAGTTAAATGAGAGAGAAGAGATCATCAGGCAGCTGGTGGTAAGATTTCCTTTTATATATACATACATATTCTGGAATCTGTTGAAAGGCTCTATTTGGTGGTTCACACATTGCTTCAGACTGATACTTCTTTCTGTTCTGGAATACTTTGACAAATGTATGTTTCCATACCAACTTCCAGTGAAGAGATGTTTCCAAACACAACTTTTTTTCCCCTCAGGAAGGAAGAAAATTTCAGCATTCACTTTTAGCCAACACTGAATCTTACAGGAATCGATCATTCTCTTTCAACCCTAATACAGGATTCTTGACTCCTTCTGTGAAGGTAAGATGGACAATGCAATTAAAATTGCAAATAGTGACATTTTATTGCTATTTCAATCATACAGATAATCAAGACAATAAAAGTCCTATTTATCATAAAAAATTATGTTATTCAGTAGAATTCTTTCCAGTAAGCAAACCTACAATCAGGTGCTGAGTATAACGTAAGATTAGTAGTATATGCACATAGATACAGGTGTTTAAGCAAACATGAAACACTAGAACTCCAAAAAACACCAGGCTTCCATTGGGATAAGCACAGATATTGCTTTGCAGATTTGGGAGCTGCATGCAGAGTTCAGAGAGTTGGGAGTTGCTCTCTGGGATATTGCATGCATCGGAGAAAAATGATGAATTGTATTTGGGCTGCTCAGGATTTGCCCTTTGTCATTCCAGTCCCACTGTATGATGCTGTCTGTAAATAGTCATGGAAGGAAGGAAGATCAATTTGGTGCAGTGTACCTATCTGAGACCTGCAAAGCTATTGGCTTTGATGTGTCTAAAACCTCAAGGTCAAATACACAAGTAGTTTTGATTGAACTGCTTAATCCATCAATCCTCACAGTGTACCTTGAAAATTGTTTTCAAATGCTTATAAAAAAAATGGTAATCTTCATTTTTGGGTGCTCCTCACAAGATATTTGGGAATTAGGTGTTGTTGAGGTTTTATAGTATAAAGTGTAAAAAAAAAAATGTGTGTAATCAAGTTTTCTGTTAAAATAAAAACAAACAGAAGAAGAAACTGGGGGAGGTGCCCAGTCGTGTTGTCAGTGTTCCGAATTTAGCTTCCTACGCAAAGAGCTTTTTGAGTTGTGACCTGAGATCAAAAAGAAGTGCTCCTCAGCTAACAAAATCTACAAGCTTAGACCGGAGTCCTGGCTGCCTCAGGGTGAGCTCTCCATCAGCACAGTCCTCAGACAGCAGTGCTGCCACAAGGTATTTGTCCATTTTGCAATGATTTGTAAATTAGTTGTTATTCAGAATCTTGTAGGCAATTCAAACACTAAGTTTTTAAGTACTTAACTAATTAGTGAAGATGGCTGTTTAAAACTTTGGGCACATATCAGTGGTTCTGTTAAGGATGTGTTTTCCTTGTTACTTTTTTTAATTTGCTTTGCACCTGGTAGATGTAGATGGTATATTTTTATTTTAGGAGCTATTGGAATGAATCTAGGCTAATCATTTGGCAAGGGGTTTAGAGACTTAAAAGTTGATTAGCATATACTTAACTAAAAACTAAGTTGTTTTTTTTCTCTGAGAAGCTTGAATGTTTCTTCAAATGTATGGGTTATTATTTAAGCAATGTTTATTGTTTTATAAACAAAACTGTGTTTCAATAAATAGTTTAAAATTAGGAGTTCTTATTATACAGTTATAATAAATCTTTTTAAAAAGCCCAACCCCTACCATTATACTTCAGGACAGAAGCCAGCCTTCTCACCTATCTCCTAGTGGAGATTAATTATCCTGTAAATGGTGTGCTGGAGTGCTTTCCTTGAAGGCAGATGGTGCTGACTGCTGCCAAAGACAATACCCAGGACACAGGCTTGGATCCAGTTAGGCAATTCCTACATCTTCAAGATAAAAGCATTCCATGTCATGCCAGATGACTGCCAAAGCAAATCGGATTTGGATTTTAAAGGGAAACGTACATGGAGAGTGAGGGTAGCTGGGCTGCTACTTACTCTTTGAAATCAATTTAAATAATTGAAATTGTATTTGCTAATACAAGCTGACTGAAAATAATATGTTAAAAAAGCATCCTAAATGCTGAAAAATCAGGGTCTGTATAATAGGATTGATTATAAAAGCCAATTAATATTCAGATAAATCTGTCTGTTCCAAGTAAAACTTTTGCCCATTTTAATGCATAATTGTGTTTCATATTTTTAAGAGTGAATTGCAGCTACCATTTTCTGATTTTTCAAGATTTAATATTCTTGAAGCATCCTTTTTTAATTTTTTGAGAATCAAAAATTCAAACACTTCTCCATAGGTGTTTAGCTTTCCTTCACACTCTCCTTTCTGCTACAACCAGTGCTGTTAGCCCAGTCACCTGGCTAGTACAGAGACAACTAGAAATTGTAGCTAGCACCTTTTGGCCTCAATCCGGTTCATGTGAGCACAGATGCATTCACGGGATCATGAGTTTTTCCAGGAAAAAGAAAGTATTAAATATTGGTAAGATTTGTAAGTAAGCGATGCTAATGCTTATTTGTTTGCACAGGACACGTGGCAGTGAATCACCACAAACCAAAGATGGCCAAAACCAAGATTCTCAGCATCAAGAATGGTTTACTAAATATTTTTCATTTTAATGCAAAATATTTCCATATTTCTGAGTTACTAGAAAAGCTGTTCCTGTTTTCTTGTAGGGAATTATGATCTGATATATGATTTAGAAGAAAAAAAAATGTACTTTCCAGTTATTAGGAACAACTGCACTCTCTTCCATCTAGTAACTATGGAGTTACAGACACAGACCAGAAAAATACATTTTTTTAAACAACCTCTAAAAAATGAAGAAAAAAGCGGATTTCTGGATACTGTTATATGAAAAGACTTTTTAATCAAGTGACTGTAACAGTCCACAATTACATTCAATCTGGCACCAACTGAAAAAAGATCTTCTGCAGGTGATTTCTGTAGGGTTTGTAAACTTGCTTCATAAGCTGTTTAAAATAATTTCTGGATATAGTAATATAATTTTGAAGTTTTTAATAGGTTTTTGTTATTTTAAGCTGTACAGCATGCAGTATACCTCCAAGAATAGCATGTTTATAGCAGGCTGGTTTAGAAATACTTTCTGGATTGCTTAATAAACTGTTTTGTACTGTTGGCATTGCAATACAATATTCCTGTTACACCTTAATACATCTATCAGCTTGATAAAGTAAGATAATATTAAGCATGAACGTTAAAACTTGCTTGTAAATCATCTGTTTCTGTTTTGCAAAGCAGTGCTACGGTATGCTGAAGCATGGGTCAGACTGACACATTCAGAGTCCCAGATTTATGGGAACTGCATACTTGACATCTTATCTCAATATTTTTCTTATGCCCACCTAAATGCAACGTGTGTAAATGACTACATTTATCATATCACGTTAGCTAACTCATCACTGGGAGGAAAGACACCCATGAAGAAATTAACCTTCAGATAATTAACAAATGTGAAGTCAGGGAACTGTGCAACCAGCAGCCTAGTGTTTAAGACAGATAGCTCATTGTCACGAGCTATCTGAAATCTGTGTGATTTGAAGCCCCATTTAATTTCACCCAGCAGGGCCCAGCTATGTAACAGATTTTCTGTGTGGGAAGATTTCTTCGTATATTGAACACCCAGGAAGATGTGCACCAGCAGATGTAAGCACTTAATACAGAACAGCCACTTTCACCCCACCAGTGGTGAAAAAGTGTCAGAAGGGGCAGAACGCTTCTACAGGCCAATACATCATCATCATAGAACGGCCCAGGTTGGAAGGGACATCAAAGATCATCTAGTTCCAGCCCCCCTGCTACAGGCAGGGATGCCACACACTAGACCAGGTTGCCCAGGGCCACATTGAGCCTGGCCTTGAACACTGCCAGGGATGGGGCATCCACAGCCTCTTTGGGCAACCTGTTCCAGTGCCTCACCACCCTCTGGGTAAAGAACTTCCTTCTAATCTCTAGTCTGAATTTCCCTTCCTTCAGCTTGTATCCATTCCCCGTTGTCCTATTACAATCTGACCAGCTAAAAAGTCTCTCCCCTTCCATCTTGTAATCCCCCTTTAGGTACTGAAAGGCTGCTGTAAGATCCCCTTGAAGCCTTCTTTTTTCTAGACTGAACAATCCCAACTCCTTTAGCCTGTCCTCATAAGGGAGGTGCTCTAGTCCTCTGATCATTTTTGTACTTTCATCCCAGCTGGCTAGTATTTTTTCCAAGATGAACTGCTTGGTTTGAGAAGACTTCAGCATCAGATTTGCCAGAAAGACACTTTTTACAGATGTAATCAAGAATGGAATAAATTGCTGTAAAGTAATGCTGAGGAGCACTTTGGTATCTGTGAGAGGATTAGAAATGTCTAGGGCTACGTTCTTCATTACAGTTTTCATCCACTCTGCCCCAAAAACCTGCATAGCATACTAAAGTTCAATATGCAATTACCAATTCTTATTTCCAGGGTTACAATACTCTTAGTTAAAACTGTCCCCAAAAAAGTGGCCCAGAAAAGTGTCTTTCCTGCCTAAATAATGACTTGAGCTTGTTGCCTAGTAGCACAGAGACGACTCCTTTGCTATTTCTATGTCCAGAATCTTTTTTTTTTCTCCATTTACATTACAAAATAGTATACCCTAGTAGAAGCTAATTCTGTAGAATGGACAGAGCTGATGACACAACCTCCAGAATGAGTGGTCTTTATGATGGGGGTAGGTATTTTGGACCATCTCTACATGAGTCTGACAAACAGAACACCAGTAACATTAGGCCTACATTACACACCCTCCCAGGGATATGCATTTTACAATTTCATCTCGTCCTGTAATAATCAAATTTACATATCCTGAGACCTCTTCAAGAAGGGAGCAGAAGGAGGTGGACACTTCACCTGAAAAAAAGTACACGCTTGATCAGACCTAGATACAGGCACTTCTGAGGGTCCTTCTGCAGTGGTACTTACAGATAGTTATTGGATCACAATACATGTAAGTTTTCCAGTAAAACCAAACAGCATGTATTCATACCAGCAAAGGTATAGTTAGGGGAAAGCTAGGGCCACTCTTTCTTTTAGAAAGAACAGGATGCATTCTGGAAAACACACTTCTATCAGAAAGCATCCCGAATACCAACTCTGCTTATTTTCCATTGAAATGTAAACCCAATCTATTTTCTTGGGGTGGGGGGAAGATAATATATTTTGCTTCTCTTTATTATTTATATTATAAATTACATTATACAAAAAGCATACAAAGTTAAAAGAACACCTCTGCACTGATGAAAATACTCAGATAAGTAAAATCAAAGATCATGTTTGCTTCATTGGAGCAGGAATATTGGCAGATGCTTGTTCTAGGTATGCTAATGGCCCTTGAGGCATTTCTGCAGGCTTTTTGTGCTGTACACTGATATCTTCCAGGACCTGCTGCCAGTGTCGCAGTTTACCCAAATGCTTCTGAATTAATGCTTCTTTTCTCTGCAATTCATTTCTTAATTCTGAAACATCCTATGGGTGAGAAAATGTGTATTAGCAAATAGTACTGATTAAGAATAGCCACCTCACATAAAAAGCATGTAATTCTTTTAGCTTGAATTTCCAAGCTGATTCAGGGGATTCTAAATAATGGCAAAGTGTCTAATGAAACAAAGGGAAAGCACGGTGAATGCACTAGCTCCGTTTCCCTAGGTCATGTATTTCAGACATCATTATTTCCAGCAAAACTTGACCTACTAGTTTGTTTCTTCCAATGAAACCATCCCGTGTTCCAATACTCAACAGAGCAGCAGGCATCCCTCTTCTCCAGGTAAAAGCTATGTCAGCAGTCAAGTTCTACCAACTAGGCTACAGCTTGAGATATTAAAAATTAACATGAACAAGGCGATTTACTGTACTGGTACACAAGTTACCTGATCTAGCACAACAGAGGTAAATTTATTGAAACATACCTCTTTAATTACTTGCTCTGGTTTCTGAACTGACAGCTGCAGTCTTTTTTGTAGAAAAAAGCATTCAGTTTGTCTTGCAACATCAAGAAACTTCTGGATGCACTGATCAACACCTGAACATAAAAGCAGAGCAAGAACATATTTCACAAAAGAAGTTCCCAGGCTGATACTGGTAGTTGTCTGCATGCTATTAAAAATGCTTTTCACAGTACCTTCTAGAAAATCTTCAGATTTACTAAAATGACATAGTTTTAAAGTGAGGATGTGCATTGTCTATGTATAAAACACTGCTTTGCAAACTTTCAGAACTCCTTTTAAAGGTGCAAGACAACAACTCTTTTTTTCTCCAAGTTTTATTATGACATTTTTGATAATGACAAAGAGTGATAAAATAATTTGTGGAGCTTTTTTCAATAAAAAGAACATTTAAATGCACACCAAAGCAAGAAGGTTCAATGTAAAAGTTCTAAAATACTGGTATATTTAGGAGAACATTCTGCCTTCTTATCTTACACACTACTGTTTGGATAATACAAGCTGTCCCATTCCATCATATGGATACGACCCAAAATCCAGAAAGAAGTTTTCAAAAGCATTTATACTGTTTTCAAAACAGCACTTGAGAGTCAATGTTTGAAATTTTTTTTAGGGAAAAGTACACTTCTAAACAGTACTCCATAGCAACTTCTTAATGTCCTTTTTATATCAAATCAGTATTAATTATACCTGACAAAGATATGCCTGTCACACAAGTCTTAAAGCGTTGCTACTAAGCTTTCTTTTCCCACCTTTTATTATTGCTTCATATAGCTTCATATAGCTTCATAATGCATGGGCCCGCCTTCCTAGTTTTTGAATCGTGTATTTCACTGCAAATTAATCTAATCCCACACAACCCCAGAAGCCAGCTGGCACTCAGACCTCTCCTCCATTCCATGTAAGCCTCCCACTGCTATGAACGGTCCTACACCTGGGAAGGGGAAAGCAACCCAGACTTCAGGAAGAACAAAGACCCTGAAATTGTTTTTAGACCTCTTCTGGCCTCAAATGACAAGGCTCATACACGCCCGGCAAAGCTCAAATGCACCTGTGCAACTTCGCAATAAGTTTTAAGGTAAGCTAGCCATAGCTTGGCAGCCCCAACCGTGCCCCTCCACATTTAAGGCTTGCAGAGTAAAACCGTGGCGTATCCTGGGCTTTTGGGAAGCCGAGTCGAGGCTCCGCGGCAGCGCCCGAAAGCCGCCCACGGGTCAGCCCTGCCCGCTGGGCAAGGCAGGAGTCGCTGGGCACCGCGGCGAAGCCCCCCTCCACCCCCGGGGCCTCACCGGTGCGGATCTCCTCCTGGTCCGTGCCGTTCACGTAGTCCTGGCTCACCAGCGAAGCGAAGCAAGCCTGTGGAAGCAAAGCGCCAAGATTAGAGGGCCGCGAAGGACCGGCGCCATCAGGGTAGCGGGTAGCGCCCACCCGCGGCTTTCCCCATCCCGCCCCACACACCTCGAAGGACGCTTCCAGCTCGTCCACAAGCGTGTTGTTGGGATTGCGCAACCCGGACGGAGGCGGGATGGGGCCCGCCGTGCCGGGACCACCGGGAGGCCCCGGCGGCGGCGGCCCCGGCGGCTGGTTGGAGAACATACCGCTTAGCGAGCCCGCCATGGTTCCACACGGTGGTGGGGCTGAGCCGACACCACGCATGCGCCAAGGGGCAGCAGCCGAGGGCGGGCCCAGCACAGCCCCGGCCCCGCGTCTCTGCGGAAGCGCGGGTGAAGCCTCCCGTCCTCCAGTGGCCGTGGGCCCCTCCCTCAGCACTCCCGCCTCACGCAGGAGAAGCCCGAGCTGGTATATAGCGCCCTTCTGTTAAATGGTGGAGAGCAGCAAGGAAAGCGAAGCCACGCTTCCCAACGGGACCCCCGCCTGTGGCCCCCGCCTCTCCTACTAGACTCCTGCACTGCTTGTTTAACAAAACACAAACTACCCTAAAAACGAAACAAAACCCCATCCTCTGGGCCTGGATCAGTCACACTCTTATGGCGGCGTTCCCCCACGTTTGTAAACTTTTAAGTCTGTCTGAACTGATTCTGGGAATACTGTCCCTGCTTGGAGCCTGACAGCCTCATGCAAGTAGAGGAGCGAAGCAGCAGGACAACAGAAATCAGGTGAGATGGTAGGAATTTCCCCTCAAAAAGCCACACCAAACACTGCAAGTTAAGGTTCATTAGTTTTTTGTAAAACAGTTAAAAGATCACAGAATCACAGAATATTAGGAGTTGGAAGGGACCTCGAAAGATCATCTAGTCCAACCCCTCTGCCACAGCAGGATTCCCTAGACCAGGTCACACAGAAGCATGTCCAGACGGGTTTTCAATATCTCCATAGAAGGAGGCTCCACAACCTCTCTGGGCAGTCTGTTCCAGTGCACTGTCACCCTCACTATAAAAAAATTTCAACGTGTATTCACACGGAATCTCCTATGCTTCAGTTTACAGCCATTGCCTCTTGTCCTGTCACTGGGCTTCCTTCACAAGGATAAAGCGTTCCATCACCTTATCAAGGATGGAGGTGAGGCTGACCGGTCTATAGTTACCCGGCTCCTCCTTCTTGCCCTTTTTGAAGACTGGAGTGACACTTGCCTTCCTCCAGTCCCCAGGCACCTCTCCTGTTCCCCAGGACTTATTAAAGATGATGGAGAGTGGCCTGGCAATGGCTTCTGCCAGCTCCCTCAGCACCCATGGGTGCATCCCATCAGGACCCATGGATTTATGGATGTCCAGATGGCTTAGCTGTTCCCTAACCCAGTCTTCCTCAACTAAGGAAAACTCCTCCAGTATCCTAACATCATGTGGGGGCTCAGGGGTCTGAGGCTCCTGAGCACAGTCTCTAAGAGTATAGACAAAGACAAAGAAGGCATTCAGTAACTCCACCTTCTTTGTATCTTCTGTCACCAAGGCACCCACCTCATTCAGCAGGGGGCCTACATTGCCTCTAGTATTCGTTTTTTGGGCAATGTATTTGAAGAAGCCCTTCCTATTGTCCTTGACCTCCCTTGCAAGGTTTAATTCCAGAGAGGCCTTAGCTTTCCTAGTTGCCTCCCTACAACCTCTGACAACAGTCTTGTACTCTTCCCATGTAGTCAGCCCCTCCTTCCATGACCTGTAGAATCTCTTCTTCCACTTCAGCTTGCCCAGCAGTTCCTTACTTAACCAAGCAGGTCTCCTGGCTCCCCTCCTCGATTTTCTACGTGTTGGGATGCTCTGATCTTGAGCTTGGAAGAAGTGGTCCTTGAATGTTAACCAACTCTCTTGGGCCCCTTTATCTTCTAGTACCCTGTCCCATGAGATTTCCCCTAGCAATTTCTTGAAAAGATCAAAGTTGGCCCTATTGAAGTCTAGGGTTGTGATCCTAGTAGGTATCCTGTTCCTACCACACAAGATCCTGAATTCTACCATCTCATGGTCACTGCAGCCAAGGTTGCCCTCAACCTCTACCTTTTCAACCAGACCCTCCTTGTTAGTGAGTATCAGGTCCAGCAGCGCTCCCCTCCTAGTGGGCTCATCCACCACTTGCATCAAGAAGTTATCATCAATGCACTGGAGGAACCTCCTGGACTGGGAATGGCTGGCTGAGTAGGCTTTCCAGCAAAGATCTGGGTAGTTAAAATCCCCCATAAGAACCAGGGCCTGTGATTGCAAGGCCACTGTCAGCTGCCTGGAGAAAGCCTCATCAGCTTCCTCATCCTGATCAGGTGGCCTGTAATAAACACCCACAACAGTACCCCCCATGCCAGCCTGCCCCTTAATTCGCACCCATAAACTCCCAACTTTCCCCTCATTCACTCCTGGACAGAACTCAATACATTCCAGTTGCTCTCTCACATAAAGAGCAACTCCCCCACCACACCCTGTAGATCTGTCTTTCCTGAAAAGGACATAGCCATCCATGAGCACATTCCAGTCATGACAGCTGTCCCACCAGCTGTTCAAGACCCACTACATAATTTGGTGCTGAAGCTATCCATGCTAATCACACTAACTGCAACAGCCCCAAAAGTCTCATTTCTACCTCAATACATGCTCCCAGCAGTTTTAGTTTTCCAAGGAAAATGTTAGAAGGGAATTTTCATCAATAATTTTCCAGAGTTACCTTTCACACCATGATTTACCCAAAACTGAGGCACAACTATCACCTCCCTCTATTATCTCTTTCAATCAAAACACACACCCAAATAAGAGATTTATTGCTTGCAATAATTATGCTTACTTTACATATAAAATAGTTCAGCTGTTTTCCATCTTCATGTTTTGGTACTAAATATCTCACTAGTTCAAACAGAGTATTTTTTATTTTAAACTGCATAATATGGGATGACAGATCTCAAAGGTGAGATATTCTTACCCAAGTAATGATTTATAAAATGCATTTGTAGTCATTGTCATAGTGGAAATATGCTTATGGCTTTCACTTATGAGTATATTTTAAGACCTTTTTCTTAAGGCAGAGTAGATGATTTTAGAACAAATGTTCTATTGGGTATTATGACTGTCTTGACTTAATCGAGCTGCAAACTCTACTAGCGTTCTTGTAGGCCGCCCTGCCATGCCTTTTCGAAGATAGGGCACCTCATCTTTATTTGACATCACACCAGCTATATCTAAATGAGCCCAGTGAGAAGCAGTCACAAATTCCTTCAGGAATGCAGCAGCTGTGCATGCTCCTCCAGCTCTGTGGGAAGCAGAAAAATTATATTGTTTCTAAAGCAACACCAACAGCACAAACAGTAAACAAATATAGTGAAAGAAAAGGGCACAATAAAGGATATTGGCAGATCTTACCTGCTGTACTTCCCAATGTTACTCAGATCTGCAAGAGGACAGTCTGTTACTTGTTTTGTGTAATGTTCAAAAAGAGGCATTCTCCAAACCCTGTCTCCTGTCAAAATGCTGGCCTGAAAAAGAAACAATGGTAATTTGGGCAATTTTTTTCCCCCTTCAAACTGCATTTATAAGCCTCAATATCAAACATACTAATTTTTGTTTAGCTTTGATCAGTCTAAAAATCTTCAGCCTAATATAGTATTAGGTAGTAGGAAATAAACTGCAAAACAAAACAGTGAATCCTACCTTTTAGGTACTTTAATGCTAGTCACAAGGCAGAATTTATTTTTTCCTAACAACACAAATCCTTCCCCTTAGAGGCTTTCTTTAGCCATCATGCTTCAGCCACTCACAAGGCCACTCTGAATTTCTGTCTCAGTGTTGTTAAGCAAGATTATCTTTTTAACATGAATTAGTCAGTAGTCCAGAGCTTATGCAGATCCTTCAAATGATGTGTACACTGTTTGCTGCATGATATTAAACCTCACTAAAGAGCTAGTAATAATCAAAATTATTTTCAATTAAATACACTACTAACCCCACTCATATGAGAATCCAAAATGCAGTAACATAATTTGCATACAGAAAGGCTTCAGTAACGTCCCCACTTTTCAGTAAAAACTGCTATTACTGAATTATGGTGCTTTAATAATACTGCAGATGGCCTACCTCATAAAGGTGAGTCCAAAGCCAAGATGAGTTTGTGAATACTCCAGTTGCAGCAGACCCCAATGCAACATCCATGGCACCTATAGGAAAATTCCTTGAAGGTTATACCAGCAAAGGCAAAAGGTGCACCTGAGCTATTCCTCTGCAACCTAACTCCTCAAAGAACTTTCCATTTTTAATTTCCATTATCAATAATTTCTAAAGTCTGCAAGTGCACTAAAATCTTTATATTTTGCAATTTTTAGTTTAAACGTTTTTAAAACATATATAAACTAATAGAACAAGAACTCATAAAAATGGTATTTTCTCTCTCTTATGAAACTAGATTTTGTTTTGAGCTTGATACTTCTTAGCAATAATGGTGTCTTCTCAAAAAAGCCCAAATATCTATATTTTATTGTGTTCATGCAGAAAATGGAGTGGACCTTTTCCACTTTATAGACCTCAACAATTTTCGAGCTGATACTTTTCCTCTTGTGAATTTCACTTGCATAGATATTTTGCACAGCATATGTGAATTTACTTTAACTGAAAATAATCCTTATCAAAATACTAAAGCATGCCTAAACCAGAGGGATTACATACATATTTATTTGATGCCACAGAACTGCTTCTCTAATGCCAACACTCAATCCTCAATAAGATTTAGAAAAAAAAGTAGTTTAACAAAACAGTATGTCAAAAAAGTATCTACAGGAGCTCTCCTCCCTCCTGCTTGGTGCCCAAAGATCCCATACACAGAATTATCTACAGAGGATGTAAACTTCTTCTATCATTCCCTTTATATGGGAATATTTTCATGCAAGCCAAAGATCTTCAAATCAGCTTCCCTTCTGTCTACTGAAATTTTCCACAGCATTTGAACTGATAAAACTGATTGAACATAATTTAAAGTACTAGTAAACATACAGAAAGGTTATTATTTTGCTTAGCATATTAATTAAGCAACACAGTGGACTCCTGTCTGAACTACTGTAATTTCAGCTAGTCACATCACAACCATGACAGCTTGCTGCTGCAGTTCATGAGATGCATACACAATGCTTGTTTTAAATTTAAAATGATAACCTCATTCATATACAACTGTAGAGATGAAACCATTAAAGCATGTTTTATTATGCCTGAAAGTATGTAAACTGCACATAAAATAAGAGATACTTCAGTCAAAGGAATTACTGGGAAGACAACAACTCTCCTATTATCTAGAACCATGGAAACCTGAGCCTGGTGCTGGCTAGGTCAAAGCTCAGCACTCAGGAAGAAGCTATTTTGGCTCCAGCATGGCCAGTGCCATGTGGATCTGGCAGGATCCTTCCACAACTGTGCCAGTACTTCTACATCACATAGCCCTGGGAGCTGGGAGGGCTTAGCTCAGAAATGGAAGCGCTGGGAAGGAGTGTGCAAAACCAAAGTCTGTGGAGGTTTTCCCACTCTTGGTAGCTCCAGCTCAGCTGGGCCAGCCCAACTTCAGCTACATTGCAGAACGTGTATCCTGCATGACAATACCCTCCCCAGTCCTACAGAACAGCTGTACAAGTTGTTAGAGCATAAACTGTGCTAACTGTTGTCCTACAAGCTGTAAAATCATCTCAGGTGCTTTTGAATGCAGGTTGGCTTCATACACATAGTGCCACTAATCCACAGCCCAGTTAATAACAGTAAAAGAACTGACTTGCAGGGATGATGAGCAGGGAAGGGAGACTGCTTACCTGTTAACGTTGCAGCATTCACAATAGCCTTTGCATTAAAACTGTGGGCATAGCAGAGGGCATCAGCCAACAACAGTCTTCCTTCTGCATCCGTGTTATCCACCTTCAAGTACAAATTAAAACCTATTTACAGAGCAGCTTGGTAGTGTAAAGACCTTGGTTGTGTCAGTAGGAAACTAGTAACTCTTATAAATCTTACTCCAGATAGTGGGGAAGTGTTGTGAAGGGTCTCTGCTGGAAGCAATTAGTATGTTACTCATTCTGAGCAAGAACCTTCATTTAGGAGCACTGTAAGGACCCTCCTGTGCTAAAACAAGACTTTCTAGCATGTTCAGCAAGTGACCATACTTTTCAGCTTTTCCTAGCAACTTCTAAAAAAATTATAATCTCTTCAATCTGTATTTACTTTTGAAAGAACCCTATGATAGCAATTTCTAATTAATTCATGACATGCTTCTTACATTTTTAAAACAGTACATAGGCACTGCTTATCTTTCTAAAGGGTCTTTTCAAACCTGTACTCTGACTGCAGTCATCTAACTTGATAAAACCTAAAAAGTATTCAAAATCCAAGATTCACATGCTTACCTGTATTGTTTTTCCATTCTTGGCTCTAACTACATCCCCAGGTTTGTTCGCCTTGCCACTGGGCATATTTTCACAGAGGGGTGCCAAACCTCAGAGAGAAAAAAAAAAGTGCATTACTAATTTATTTTTCAGAAAGATGTATAAAAAACACTTAGAAAAAAGCCAAACATCTTCTTAAGAAGACAAGACTATTCTTATCTTGAATTTATGCTCAAAATCCCAATTTTCCTGGTTACTGAAAGACACATGATCCAGTTTTCAATCAGGGGAATTCCTCTGCACGGTGTAACACATACTATCATCTACACCATTCTACCACTAGGATTTACTTCTACTTTATGCCCAGACAGGTGGTATCAGAGATGCAACAAACATCATCTTATGTCTTCCAAATGTGAACAATTACTCACATATAATGTTATTTCTTTCTTTCTGAAATTAAATTTTCAAATTAAGACTCTGAGCCATTCAAGCTGTGGCCATTGTGCATAAACATTGTGTAACGTCAAGAAAGGCCCCTGGACTCACCATAGAACTCCAACCATAAGAAGAACAAACAGAAGAGCAAAAAAGAGTCAGCATCAAAACTCCAACTATAAGTGGGATAACGGGATGAAAGGCACTCCACCACTCCTAGGGAAAACCTGCTCCTGGCACAAGGAATAAGCGAACTGTGGAGCACCACTCTTCAGTGGAATGATGTACAGACACTCTTGCTCCACTGATTGAGCCCTTCCCATTGCATAATTTAAGTGAGGAAAGCCGTCAGGATGTGTTTCGCTGCCCTCTACTGGTTAAAACATAAAAGTGACTAAAATACTTGGTTCCTCAAAGTCAGGATTCCAAACAGAAAGCTTGTCCTAGAATGGATTACATGTTATCACCAACTGCTTTTGCCACGGCTTATTGAATTTTAGCTGTGCAACGTTTCTGCAGAAAAAATAGGCATTGCTTGTACTTAAAAATAGTATCAGCAGACCGATTTTGTTTGTCTGTTGCAGATTTCTGCTGAGATATTCATGAAAGGAAACAAGAGCTGATCCCTCTTCTGGTTCAGCTGTAGCACTCATGGAGGTAGCTCAGCTAAATCCTTTTCATTTTTAATTGCTTTTACAGATATACACATTCCTTCCTGTAATGAAGGATCAGGAATTCTGAAAACCGTGTTGAAAATAAGTTTATTGACAATCATTTCTCTCCCAAGATCTAAAAATCATGCCTTCAAAAATTGAGTGTTGCAATACTTTATTCAAGGAAACCTAGTACTTTTGATAAGCAAGTAAAAGTGGAAGAAAGTTTGAACAAGGGAATGAGAGAAGTAGGTCTGCAAGAGTCCACAACACCTCTATAAGACCATTACCACTGCTGATACTAGAAAACTGCTGTCTAAATTAAACCTTGTAAAAATTAAGATTTTTGGATTCTCACACAGACTTACCAATTAAGTTAAGAGGTAGATTTAAAGCTGCTGCTGTCACAATGGCTGAACAGATAGTTGCTGCCCCTCCCATATCTGCTCTCATTGCATCCATACCTGATGACGGCTTCAGTGAAATGCCACCACTGGAACAAACAGCACAACGATCATCCAACATGTAGTAGTTCAGTGTTAAATACATTAATAATATTCTGTCCAGCAGTATACTTTAGCAACAAACATCAGTAAAGGCTGGACATGGTGTTTCCTGCAACGCCCTAGTAAGCATACTGAAAGCAAAGTATTTGGGTTCTCATTTCAGATAAAATATGTCCCTTAGCATCCTAATTATGAAGTAACTAAGTAATCTGTGGTAGACCAACTCAATAGTCTTCATAATAGCAGAGGAGCATAAACCAAGAACAAAACAGTACACTTGATAACATCAGCATATGGAAGGGGAACAGTGATAAATTCTTCAGCAGTTACATGACATGAAAAGCACTTATAAGGAAATGCTGCAAAGAATGAACTATTTTCTCTTTCCTCTAGCATGATCTAGAAGTCCAGTCATAGACTGCAATTCCAAACATGTAAACTACTCATCCAGAGGTTTGCTCAGGAAAAAATCAACCCCAAACCAAACAAATGAAAACCCCCCACAAAACCAAACAATAGCACATTCATTGTTTTCTTTTGACCTGAATTTCTATTCTCCCCTTACAAGACAAAGGCAATCAATTCATACTGTGCCCAACCACTCGAGTTGGTCTTACCCCCAGGAAAAGCAGCACAATCCACTACTACACATAAGGGAATTACACTGGAATGGCACTGGAAGATGTGCTGAGCACATCAAAATTATCTCCCTGTTGAACATGAACAGCAGGAAGGCATTTCCCCTCCTCATTAAAATATTAGCATACATACCTGTCAAATGTAACTCCTTTTCCTACAAATACCAATGGGGAGTCACTCGTATTTGCACCACCTAAATAGTGAATCTCCAGAAAAACAGGAGGTTCAGCTGAACCCTTAGCTACACTCAGGAATGCTCCCATCTGTTGTGTTGCTATCCAAGACTCTGGTCTGGAATAGAAACATATAGTTTTATTTTTAGAATAGAATTTCTTATAATTGGACACTTTGTCCAAGATGATTTTATTTACTTTTAAGAGATCAGAATTCTTGGAAGGTTCATACACAAACTATTCATTTAATTTTAGTTAGTTATTTTGGAAACTGTCATTTAAATCTAGTCATTATTACTTTTTGGATGAAACAGAAAAATACTTCCTCAAAGTTGTTGGTTTTTGTTTTGCTTTGTTTGAAAAAAAACAAACCAACAAAACAAAAACCACTACACTTTCTGCATCAGAAATATTAAACTTTCACTTTCCCATGAGGCTGTAGTCTCTGAATGTATATGAAGTAATATTGCAGCAGATTACATTTTAGCTTTCTGATATCAAAATGGTTAACTATAGGGAAAGCTGATTTCCCTCAGCCTTTTGCATTTCAACAAAACTGCCTCCAGCACTTGCACATCCAGTTAGCCCATTTCCACTGACAAACAGTTACTAGACATTCAGAGGCAAGAAGCATTAGCTGTGCAAATCCAATTGCAAAGGCTTTTATGGCTCCACTTCAACATTTTTGAGGTCAAAAACCACCTGAACAATAACAGTAATAAATAAAAACCATTTAATTACCACATCCAAACAACAACGCAAAAGTTTGGATAAAATCCACTTGGGAAGAAAAGAAAAAAGGTATTAGGAGAAAGGTACCTAATATTTATGCTCTATTCACTGAGTGTTCATCAGGTTTCCTTTCAAAGCACATGTTAATTAAGCAGTAATTGACCGCATGACTAATTGATAGTTAATCATTTTACTGTGTCACAGTATCTTGCTTACTCTGCCAACTAGAAGCTTACCGTCTGACACTGAGTGTAGCTTGCAGTCTGGGCACTCCTCATACCTTTTCACCAAAACTTCCCCTCCTTTTGTCATTTGATATGGCAGGGTGAAAATGAGAGCCTGCTGCAGATTTCAGTAAGCTGGAAGGTATCTTACCCTCTAGAGGAATCATTTCAATGGAATTTACCTTATATGGACCTTCACATTGCTGAAACTTCTGAGCTTCTGTTCAATCTGTTCAGCAAACTTGATTGGAGTTATATAATTAGCTGGAGCCTCCATAAGGTACCGAGCAAGGTTCTGACCCTCAGCGTAGATAACACCTTTTTGCCAGGCTTCGCTTTCAGCACTAAATAACATCATACAATAATCAGGATCATAAACACGTGCAAAAGTTAGATGTTGTCAGCATCCATCTATCCTCTCCTGTTTGAAAATGCAGTAGCATTAATTTGGAGCAATTAAGAATTTTATAGTAATCTTACTACAACCACTTTTGTATGAGATCCAAGGTGCATCTACTCCAGTAACTCATTTTTGTTTCTAGCCAGTGCCAAATGCTTCACAGAAAACTGGAAGAATCCTAGAGCAGAAAGATCTGTATCTAATACAGTAGGTCTTGTCCTAATCCATAGTAGTCAGAGATTGGCTTAAATCCTTGAGCATAAGGTTTAATATCCTTCCAAAATTTGCAACTGCAATAATTCTAACAGCCCTGAAAGTTTTTATTTACCATATAAAGCTTTCCATTTTGTTTCTCTTTACTGAAATATGATTACATGCTAAGAGTGGAATTCAGATTTCATTTCATACAGTGCTCAAGGCATTTCACTAGTGAATGACAGGGAAATGTTTGAAGAGCTGCCTGCATAGGAAATGGAGATGTCTCCCTAGTTACTTTGCAACACTACCAGTACAAAAACCTTTCATCTTACTAAGAACTGAAAGACTTACTTGCTTTAAAGATACTGCAAAGCAGGGCATTAAGCTGCATTCTGCCTCTCAAAAGAGCAACACAGTGAAGAAGGAATCCAGGGGGAATACACAAACATTGCCTGGATATGGAGGAATGGAGTTAAGCAGACAAATCTCAGCTGACACCAAAACTGAAAAGTGGGAAAGGCAACAAGACTACTTCAACAGGTACATCATTAGGAAAGGAAGGTCAGGAATACTGTTGTTCCCTTGCTACATGAAGCAGGCAATCTAGTGAAGACTAGTTCTCAATCTCTGGTTTGGATCAGTCTTAATGTTTAAGGTCTGCTTCCAGATTCCCAAGTTCTTTGGGCTTAGGAAGAGACTTTGGGGAAGACTACCCATGGCAAATACAGACTTAGGACTGCTTAAGGAAGCTGGACATGAACGAGTCCTTGGTAGCATGCAGGATACACCTGAGAGTGCTGAGGGAATAGCTGGCATCATTGCAAGCCTGGTCTCCTTTCAGTTTGAAAAGTCATGGTAACAGAATGTTATCCCTGATGACTGGAAAAGGACAAATCCCCATCTTTAAGAATGGCAAGGAGGATATAGGGAACTACAAGCCAGTTATCCTAGACTAATCCCCTAAAAGTTTATGGAGAAAGTCATCTTGGAAGCCTCTTTCAGGTACACGAAGGACAAAGATGGTCACTGGGAACAGGCGTTACAGACTTATTTGGGGCAAATGCCTGACCAACTTGTCTGACTTTTATGAGAGGGTTAGCACAGAGAACCACAGTGGATGTCATCTACTTTGGCTTTAGCAAGGTTTTCATATAGAATCCTTGCAGATTAATTAAACCATGAGCTGGAGGGGTGGACTACAAGATGAGTGAAAAACTGGCTCAGAAGACAGCAGACAACAGCAAATGGTCTAATAGGCAGTTGGATATGTGCAGTGTTCCTCAAGGGTTGATACAGGGGACAGTACTTTCATCAACAACTTGGGACAATGAAATGAACCCTCAGAAGTTCAAGGACAACATCACATTGCAGGCAGCAGCTGAAATGGGGAGTGTAGGACTACCATTCATGGGGAATGTAATAACCTGGAGGAATGCACCAAAGGGAACACCATGAAGTTTAACAAAGACTGGCATCAAGTCCTGTACATGAGACAGAACAGCTCTATGCAACAGTCAGGCTGGACACTGACCAGGCAGAAACATTGCACAAGCGTGCATGCAGTTTTATAAATAAACAAAAAGATAAATAAATAGGCAAGCTTTCTTTTAGTCATCACCTTCCATGAAGCTCAGGAGTAACTACAGTTTTTTTTTTTTGCTTCAGCTCATTGTATTCATGCAATCCAAGGACAGCACCTTCTGCAGCTGCCTGGGCATCTCCACAGGGATCTACTTCAACACAGGGGATCTCGAGGTCTTGGATCTGTCTACAGCCAGCTGAAACATACAATGCAGAACTAGTAGGCCAAATGTTGCACAGAAAAGAAAAACAGGTGCCCGAGGCAATCAGTGTGACATTTCAATAATTTTAATACAAGACATCTGAATTTTTATCAATTAAAATGATAATGCAGTAGAATAATTCAAAATGCTAGTGACAGTATACTGACAAAGTTTTACTAAAAATATCACTTGATGAATTGTAATGATTCAGACATTTCACAAGAATAAAAAGAAAAGTCTGCAGTTGCTCTGATTCCTTTAAGATCAGCCTGTATCAAAGAAAAGCCCTACCATTCTGGAACACTATGGATTATGGCTGTCTACATGTATCAGAAACTTCTTGTAATAAATTTTTGCTCTTTTCTTCCATTCTTCCAAACAAGTTTATACACACTTTTATGAACAAACAAAAATAATAATATATAGTTCATGATGAGACAACATGAGCTAACACTTTGAATATACAGCTGTCATACATGTGTGACTGACCTCCAGTATCAGATTACAAACTCTGTGGTAAGAACTCTTTTTATTCCTGTTTTATACACACTTAGATGCAGCAGTCATCTTTGATTACAGCAGAGAGGCCTCACAGAATGTTAGGGGTTGGAAGGGACCTCAAAAGATTATCTAGTCCAAACCCCCTGCCAGAGGAGGAATCCCTGCCTATGACAGAAAACATACTGATTCATACTACTGATATGGTGACATCTCTCAGTTATAAACCAAGTGGCAAAAGTAAATATATTTGCATTCTTAAGTATGTGTGAGCATAAAGTGAATTGTTGATGCTCTCAAGATTTAAAATAGTAATTAAGCAAGTGGCTTTTCAATATCATACTGTTTAGGAAGCATTTTATATAAATAACTGCAATTACTTGTCTACAGATTGATTTCCATGCCCTGTAAATCTGTCCTCATTAAGAAAAAACTTACATGAAGATCAATGACAAGTAAACACATTGACTAAACCATGCAGTATGTTTTGCATTTCAAAGCAAAATCTTGCCTAGATTCACTCTTCAGAAATGGAACACCACTGCAATACTGCAAATATTTGAAAAATTGCACCACTGCAATAGTTTTACAGGCAAAAAGCTTTAGAAAATTTAAAAATAGCTAACCTGCAACAGCTGCACGAATATTTTCTTTGCCTTCATTCCAGTTTTCTTGGTCATTTACTCCAGCATTCTTCTTACCCAACCCAACTACAACCACACTTGGAAAGTCCTAGATGAAGCCAACACAAATGGATTCACTTTCCTCATTGTTACAGCCACAGCAGAGAGTTATTAAAAGGACTGTCCTTTCCAAAGCAAAGCAAGAAGCAAGCACAGAATTAAACTACATTCGGTACTTTATGTTACACACATTCCTTCAGCAAGAGTGCCAGTATGGTGCCACTGTCTTGGACTCCAAATTACTTGCTACAGCCATGCAACCAGTTGTTCTGGTGTCCAGTTAATAGTAATTATGTGTAGTTGACAATTATATGCACTAAAGCAGATAGGACTTGATGCTCAACACATAGGAAACTAACTTCTAAGGGCAAGTCTTGAAACCACATCCAACTTTCCAGCTCCAACAAAGGCCAGAACTGACCTGGAGAAGTGTAATGGGTTTTGGCACACTACTACATTCAAGGAAATAAAAACACTCCAAAGGTTGAACCATGATTTGCCAGGTAACAAACCAAAGCTACACAGAGGTACACAGCTCCAGAAGTCAAGAAAGCAATGTAGCATAGCAAACTAAATACTTGTCTTTCAAGTTGCAAGTAGAAGGCAAAAAGGAAGAAATAATGAAGACTACAGGAGCCTTTTAAAAATTAAATCAAATTTGTATAAAACTCAAGGTTATACATGTGAACAGATTTCCTATAGCTCTGAAGACTAAGTTAATCTTGGGGTTTCCCTTTCACTGCAAATAACTGCTCTGTCAGATTCTAACAATCAGCTTTCAAACTGCTACACCACAATAATCTTCTAGTCCACAAGATGCTGAAACTAGTGTTAGCCTTCCAGAAGCTCTGTGATGCAAGTTAACTTTTAGTTATTATTTTACACACTTAAAAGAGCACATAAGGCTAAATTCTTTTGTCTTCTTTTGCAGAGCTTTGCTACTCACTTCAGACACCACCTTTTATACAGACTTGGGATAGTTGGACCTGCAGTGGTTTCAACTTCCATGAAAATTCCAAGAGCTTTTCTAGTGAGTCTGGCATCATTTGCCTGAATTCTCTGCACAAAAATTTATACATGGCAGGCAATACTTAGTACAAATTATTTAAAATCATCTAAATAGCCTTAAAGCAAGATTCAGTTACTTAAGACAGGGATACCTAGTGTCATATTACATCTGCCTAGCCTCTAGCCACTATACCAATCATACCGTACTTGACAGTTCCATGTAGATGCATTAGAGCTTCTCAGATGGCACCAAAAGCCTACCTTTGAGCAGGTGAATCCCCATCTCATACCTTTGTGATATATTATGTCTGTGCAGACAAAAGTCCTGCTTGAGGAATAGTGCCACATCTTGTTTTCACAGGCTTCAAACACAACTCAAAATTCTGATTAAAGCCTATGATTCAACTACTTTGTGTCTCCACTCACTGCTCCAGAACAAAACTGTTATGCTTCAGGTCATTCAGCTAGCAACTATTTAGAGCATGCTACCTTTGGAGCACACTTGTTTATGCCTTCTCAATTTGCAGCACAGCGGAGGGAGTACAGGATGGTGCAAAAGGCCATGCAAACAAGGGAAGTGCAGAACAGGAGGTTTCAGCAAGCACCACGTTTTGTTGGGAGGAGTGAGAGGGGGAAAGAAGAGCAGAGCAGTTACACAAGCACAGGCATGAACTCAAAATAAGATGTAAGAGCAAAGCTCACACATTAATCAGTAGGAACATGAAAACCCAAAGTTCATACCTGATGCAAACCATGGAATATGCGTGTTTTTCCCTTCTTCAAAGGTGGCCCACATCTAGGACACAAAAATATTCTCTCATAAAGAAATTCTTACTGGTGATAAATCTTACAGTTCTATGTTCATTCCACCACCACACAGCACTCCTGAACACTGTACTGGGACACTTGTCCATTTCTGTGAATTAGCACCAAGCCAATTCACATAAACATGTTGCATGTTTCTTCAGTGTTTTGTTTTTTCTCCCCCACAGGAGTTCCCCTCCAAACCTCTTGGCCTGGTAGAAGTAAATACCAGCCTGAGAAGTAATACTGATACAAACACTAATAACAATTAAAAAAAAAAAAAAAATCATTCTTATTGGTGTTCGTAGGTATCTTAATCTATTTCAGAAGCTTATTAAACACTTACATGGACAGAAGTTCTCTCAGCTTTCCAGACACAAGTCTATCAAAAGAATCTCCCGCACTAGTCAACTGGGCAGCACTGTCATCCTTTTCACTTGAATAGATTCCCAAAACAAGACCCTAAGAAAGGACACATATAAATGTAAACAACACAAAATGAAGAGACACATCTGAAAGGCAGCAAGCACACTGCTCAAACTCTAGCTACAGGAGTATATATTCATCTCAGTTTATGTATTATGTTATGTGCATCAAATATGATGCCCAGAGCACCACTTCGGTAAACCAGGATTAACTACTATAACTACTTTTAAGCGTAAAAAAGAAATGAGAACTGATATAACTAAAATGATAATCTCGGCTAGCACTCAAACGAAGGTTCTTTCGGTCTGTAGTCTGGAAGTGCAGGACAGCCTCTTCTCCCCAGCAAAAGCAGCTCTCCAGCCAGGTGCGCCCAAGAGTAGCACAGCAGCCGCAGCACTCCCGACTCAAGCCCATCGGCAGGGCACCGAGATGATAGGGCGGGAAGGGGGCTCTGCCTCGGCAGAGAACCTCTCCTGGGCGCAGACTCTCGACGGCCCCAGCACAGCCCCGACGCCCGCACGGCGCACACGCCAACGCCGCAGGTTTGCGAGTAAAGCCGCCGGCTGGACCCAGGGTGCACATAGCAGGAGTGACTCCAAAGCTGGGCGCCGGGCACACTCAGCAGCTAAACCGAGCAAGAGGAGGGGACATCAGGGAGCCTGAAGCCGCCGCTGCCTCACTCCTCCTCGGCTCCCCTCAGCATGAGGGGCCCCGAGATGGAGGCGCTCCCCGCCGTCCCCTCACCTTCCCGCCCGCCCCGCGACTGTAACCCCGCGGCGAGGGCCCCTGGGCCAAGCAGCTGCAGATCAGGGGGAGGTCCCGGCAGAGGCGGCGGGCAGCCACTCTTGGCACACAGGAAGGCAGCATGGCAGGCAAAAGGCAGCCCGGCGCACTGAGGGCCTCATCAGCCGGCGACGTGCAGGGCGGTGACCGGAGGCGGGAGGGAACGAAAAGGAAGGCGGGACGTAGAAAGGGTTTACGAGCAAGTGCCTTAAGGATCAGGGGGAGTGGTTTCCTTGTGTGTGAGACTTCAGACCACAAAGGAGGGGGCCGGCTTGGTTTCCCTGTGGGGGTTTACCGCTTGCCGTATGGTGCAGATACGTATTCGCATGTGTTGCTGAGGATGAAGCAGACACATTACAGATTTACATAAAAGAAGGCCTGGTGTGCCTGCGGTATATTTAATTCGTGTATTGGAGATTAAAATGTAAGTGGTTTATGGAAAAATAATCAAAGCTTTATTGCAAATGCAAATACATTTACAATAAAATAATTATTTAAAATTATTTACACTATTTTCCTTGTAGGATGGAAAATTATATTATCGTGTCTGTCTAGGAAGAGTTGATGAGGTTCTAAAAGAAACGACAATTCCAGTTCATTCTTTTTAAGTGGTAAGTGAAAATAAAAGACCCATGAGAATGACTATAGTTATATTTTACCAGGAAAATTCCCACCAGAATACTGGGTTGTCATTGTAATGTCAGAAGGAGATGTATGCTTCTCCAGCAAGAGCACTGTATGTAAAAGAACTGTGGTCCCATGGATCTTATTCAGTAACTAGTTTTTGGGGAATTTTGGGGAGCATTAAGCATTTCATTAGCTGTATGAAAAATGTGTTGTAATAAATGCATATTAGTGCTATGGAAAAGCATTTCTGAAGCAATCACTCTACATGGAGGATTTTAAAGTCTGCTGCTTTTTCACCTCATAAAAGCGAATTATATTTAGTTGAGGCTAAGTTACGTGTTACAGTATAATTCTTTCCGCACAACAACTACTTCTCAATTATATGCTCGCAGAACAATTACAAATAACAAATATTTTATCTTCAACTTGTGTAATTCAACTGCACTTTAAGGTCTTCTATTTCAGAGCCTCTCAGAATTCTCAGGGAGGTGAAGGTGGTGGAACCACAGAGGTCAAGTATTTTCAGAGGAGCCTAAAAATAAGGAATTTTTCTGTATCCTGACAAATCCTGACAATTTGAATTCCTTTGTAAAAGAGTTACTCTTTTTTCAAAGTGCTTTTCACAAGAATAGAGTTACACCAGGAGTGGTCTGATGAAGAGTAACTGACCACAAAGTAATTTATTTTTTATGAGAACTTCTTTCATTCCTTCAAAGTCATTCTTCACTTATGTTTCTTCTGTTATGTGTAGGTTCCTTTGCTAAAAGGTGTTCACTGTATTAGTAGAAAATCTAAAAATGGCACATTCTTTTCTCTGAAATATTCATTACTTGTGACCCAAGAACTGTTTGAATGCCTGTCAAAATTAGGATACTTCCTAAAAAAGTAACTTTTCCATCCATCATTTTTATTCATTTTCATAGTGTTTCATCATACATCACTTTTACTTGATTTCAGATAGATGTAAGAATTGACAAGGTTCTGAAGACAACCTGTCAGATGATTATTTTCTGGGTTATCTAAAAGCACTATAATTTAGATTTTGTTTACGTCACTCCCAGAAGCTGCAATGAAACCTTCATCTTGCAGCTGAATTTTTTTTTCCATTGTCTACTTAGCATCCTATAAACTTTACTTTTCTCAGTTCTTTCCTTTGTGGGGTTTGATAATTTCTGTATCAAAAGCATTTCACACATACTTAGCCTGTGCTTCCCCTTCACTTTAGACTCACAGATAATGAAGTTTTCAGTGGAGTAAAACATCATCAAACATATCTCATGTGGTTTTCTCAATGTTTTCAGTATAATTTTGTGAAGGTAACTGGCAAATGTCCATTCTTTGTTTTGAAATAACCTAATAGTATCAAAGACATATTTTCTTTCTAAATAAAGAAGACACTTGGTTTGGATGAAATTTCACCTTACCTTTCTAAAATATCTCAAAATGTGAATTTTCTGAAAAAACTGTGCAGGGCATATATTCACTGTTGATACTGGTCAGTTTTGAGAAGAATTATAGTTGTTGTACTTGTTTTTCTGACTTTCTCACACATGTTAATTGAGACTGACATCTTTACCAAAATAAAAATATATATATATTTGGTTTATACCAAAATCATCCATCCAAATCAAATGCTGAAGAGCCAATAAGCTGTTTCTATCATGACAGTTCACTTGACCAAAATAGTTTTGTGTAGATTTATTAGTACATGATATCTTCTGCTGTAACATTTGCTTCTTCTGTTTTAGTCTTAATTTTAGGGAAATGAATCCCACTAATAGCTATTAGCAGCAAATTTACTGCATGTGCTGCAGCACTTGCCACACAAAGCCAAAAACAGTCTTCAAACTGTTCTTCTAAGATAACGAATTGAAAGACATTTTCCCGAAAATTGGCAATTCTTTCTGTGAGGTGATGAAGTTTCACAGCAGCCATAAAGCTGGTGACTGCAAGGACTATAAATCCACCTGCAACAAAATGAAAGAGGTATTCACTATTGGTGTCAAAACAAGACAGACATTATGGTTGTGCTTTAGGAGGCTTATTGAGTACAACAGTGAGCATTATACAGGGTAGGGATAGACTTAGGCATGGCTTAAACACCTTCAAAATGCTTCGGCTTTATTATATGGCCAAGCTTCATACCAGTGTTTGTAACAAAGTCCTTTTATCAGCTATAGAGAGCCTAAAGACTGGCATTCATTGCTCCTGTAAAAAGCTGACTAGACACCACCTGCCAGTTCTATTTTGATAGATGAAAATTCACAGCTAAATTCATTTTATTCCCAAGTATTTAAGTCAAGGAGATATTTAGTAAGGCAAGAGAAGGAACTTTCAACATTTTGTATGAATGCAACTGGTGAAAAATACTGGTAAATGATTTTACCTGCAAGGAAGTTCCAAAGGCATACTCCTGCTGGACCTTTAATAGCCCGGTAAGGAACTTTTATTGCATTAAGAATGCAGAATCCAAAACTGACCAGAGAAAATAAAATGGCCACACAGAGGAACATTATAATCATCACGTGCAGGCCTGTATTCAACTTTTTCACCATGTATGGGAAAACTGCCAAGAAAAAAAATCATCTATTCAGTGTGTATTCTTATGTGACAACAGTAAACATCACACTGTGCTGGTGCTACAAACCTAAATGATAATTAAATTACTATTTTTTTTACGTAGGTGATCCCTTCAGGTACTTACACATCTTAGCTCATGATGCTCTGTCACTACATCAGACAAACAAGGGATCTACTACAGGAGTAATCCATTACACAGGGTCTGTGAATAAGAATTCAGGCTTAAGTCTTGTTTTAGTTATCTAGTTGTGTATTTTATCTGCTGCTGTATTGTCTCCTGCATACTTTTCTGTCTCTTTTTCACCTCTGCTCTCCATCCCCAAATCCTTTTTTAGAGCTTCCCATTCCTGAGCCATGCTTTTAATAACATCCCTTTGAAGTGTGGTGGTCCCAGTTTCCTTATGCGGCCCCTTGGCTGCCCAAAATAGCATCACAGCTTTCTAATTGATTTTCTAATGTTTTTCTTCCTTTTCCTCTCTTCAATAGTGGCTTGAGTGAGAGCTGCTCTGGTTTTGTAATTCATAATCCCACAGGTTTCCACTTTCAGATTCCCTTTTTGGTTTCTCATCTAGTGTTTATGGCCCCTTTGTGCTCTTCCAGGTATCTGGAAGTGGTTTAGTTACATCTTTAGGAAGCTTGTAAAGCACTGCAGTCAGGTGGGCTTTAGGTGAGGTGCTCACATGATTTGCTATAGACATGGACTCTTCCTCAGCAGCTTGTTGCTTGCTTGTCTCTAAAGAACAGTAACTTTCTTGGTTTTGTCTTCACAAAGTTACTTCCTTGGAGGGGCAGATTGGTCAGCAGCAGAGAAGCATGCAGCACCTGAGTATTCAGTTTATCCTGCAGCTCTTCAGTAACACAATCAGAAGAAATGTAAGTAGGTAACATGCTGACTGACAGCAAGAGAGAAGCTGATTGAGAAGAACTCTAAAGTCTAATCACAATGATTTAAGATCAAGAAGATCCAAATCTGGCCCACAAGCTGATCAAGAAGAGCACTTTAGATAGCATAGCACTGCATACTCATACTTGTTTGGAAGAACTAACTGCCTAATTACTAGCAGTTGCAGCTGCAATTAGAGCGTGAGTGAGACTTGGTTATTGTAAAAGTGAATAGTCCAAATTCATCACAGCTTAACAACTTGGTCATGTCGATGTAGCAGAGGTTGCTCTGGTTCTCTTCTCCATTCCCTCTGAAGTCCCACAGTCCTGCCTTCCTTTCAGTTTTTATAGTGGCTCTTGTGCAGCCATGATCCAATGAGAAACTAAATTTTTTTTTGTAGGTTAAGTTTTGACCAGCTTAACTTCCTGAACTACCACAACAACTGCCAGAGCCATTGGAAAGGATGGGCTAGGACACCATTGCTGTGGGACAGGGAGACAATGAAACTGTGGCAGCTTGGTTGAAGTTGCAGTGAATCTGCACACTGAACTAGAAATCCTCAATGTGACATACATTTTTACTACAGCACTGTATGTGTGAAAACTGGAAATCATCCAAAGTGCAGCTCAACATCTTAGTGCTTTAGAGATCTCAAGAAAAATCTTTTAAGTGAAAAGGTATATATTTATAAGAGTTTCTACAATTCTTAAGAGTTCAGCTATGTTTTCTATGCCAAGTTACCAGAAAATAAGGTAAAATTTTGTTCAATATATTAATAAAGTTAGGAGCATCTGCTATGGCAGACATCTGCATTAGGACAGCTAGAGAAATACAGAAATGTGGCCAACTAAAGAAATCTCTACTTCTCGAAGGAAAACAAAAAAAGGGAGTAGTTCAACAGAGAAGGCAAGGGCAGAGGCACAGAGATTACAGAACAACACTGGGTATAGGAAAGAGTCAGTCAAGGGTAAAGTGTGATTTACTGGGTCATCTCCAAATGACTTACTCTCCTTTCACAAAACTAAAAGGAAACCCTCAGTCTAGCCTTGGGAACTTTTTTCCCCATCTTTATTCCAGCATTACAGAACATAACTGGAATAAAAAAGCTAGCATGAAATTATATTCACACTCAGATCCCAAAGTATGAAAACCACAAGTTAGCCACAAATACAGATTTAATAATAATAATTTTCATTCTATAATGTTCTGTAAGCAAAAAGAACAGAGTGCTTTTGAAGCTGAACTAGATATTAGACTAAAGATTCAACCAAAAGTGTACTTACTTGTGAATTTGGAGCGCCGCCCACCCAACCCACACTGACGTATTTTGCCACCCCGAAAGAGTCCGTAGTAGATTTCTCCAATGAACTTGACCAGCTCTGGATCTGTGGCATTGACCAAATCAGCTCCTGTTTTGCAAAGAATCTTTCCAGTCATCCACTTTGGGGTCCCCATTGCAACAACAATCAAGATAAAAGACGCAAAACTAATTATAGAAGCCAAGGCAAATAAAGTCTTTTTAAAGCAGCCAGGCATGCTAGTGGTTTCAAAGAATCATCTCCAAGGCCTCTCTGCAGCAATCAGACACATTTCCCATTTTTTCTCATGTTCCAAAATCCACAAATGAGCATTTCAAAATGTATCTCATTGTATTTTGAAGCTCCAGAAATTAATCTGTATGGTTAAAGATCAAGTCCAAAAATATATTTTGCTGCAACGACATCCTGAAATGGTTGCAAGGAACAGCTTCCTTACACTGTAGTGTGGTGATGCTTGTGTCTGCAGAAAGTAATCCTGTATCTATTGCCTGGCTAATGTTTCATCAGAGGTTTAATTATCCTGCTCAGATGACATCCAGTTCTTTACTGTAACTGCATGGGAAGAAAATTAGGCGCAGGGTCCGTTTTTTTTAGATTATTAAAAACGTGGGTGGGTAGCTGTGTGCATCGGACAAAGCATTAAAAACACCTAATTTGGCATCAGGATTCTGCTAGTGTCCCAGCCAAGCTGAGCTGCCTCTCTCAGCGATTACTGCCACCCTGCCTCTAAATGTCACTGCTGCCAAAGCTACCAGGAGAAGTGCCCTTCCATCTCCGAGCCTGCTAACCGAGGCACAGAAATGATGTTTCACGATGCCGAGGTCTCACACACGAGTATTCTGACTTAAACCGGGACGCCGTCAGCCCCTCGCCTTTTCGGGGAGACTCGGCCAAGTCTGCCGTGCCAGCGGCGGAGTTCAGGGGCTGAAGCAAGCACTGTAATTCAAGCTACAGGTGAAGGCTACTACATAAACCTTCCAGGACTACTAAATAAACCTGGCCGTAATTGCCAGCGCTTCTACGGTTACTGCTACTCGAGACCTGCAGGGCCCTTTATAACCGCTAATTAATTAATCCTGGCAGCTTCTTTGGGGGGACGATATCATAGCACGCCGCTGGCGCTTAGGGCCGCGGGGAGGTGAATGCTCGCCCAACAGCAGGCCACCGCTGCCTTTACCTCCGAGCTAGGCCTAGGCTCGGTAGGGGATTTCTGGAGGTAAAACTCTCGCGGTGACACCACCTGAGCCCGCGGGGTCAGCTGAGGGCTGGGCTGGCTACCTGAGTTCCTCCTCCTGCTCCCGCCTTCAGCACCGCCCCCAGGAAGGCCGCAGTAGAGCGTGCCCTCCCCTCGCCCACCCTCACCTACAGCCGGGTGCCACTATCCCGAGCCCGCCCCTGGCGGGGGGTGGCCCGTATTGCGCAGGCGGGGCCGACCGGGCGAGACAGCTCTAGAGCTGGAGGGGGGAGACAGGCAGTGAACATGGCGGCAGCGGGCAGGGTGGTCATATACGGAGGCAGAGGGGCACTGGGGTCCCAGTGCGTGCGGTACTTCAAGTCCAGGAACTGGGTGAGCGCCGAGCTGGGGGTTGGCGAGGTGGGGAGCCCCGCCGTGGGCGACGTTCCTATCCCACTGTGGGGAGCTAGTGGGTGGGAGAGTGCCCGAGCCGCGGGGGAGTGTTAGGCGTTGCGGGCTGCGGGCCGCTAACGCCTGTTCCTCTTGCCGTGGCAGTGGGTGGCCAGCATCGACCTGGCGGAGAATGAGGACGCTAGTGTCAACGTGGTGGTGGGAGCGACCGACTCCTTTCCCGAGCAGGCTGAGCAGGTGGGTCCTAAGGCGCCTAAGAGCGGCACTCTCCGGGCGAGGCTGTGGAAGCGACGCGTCTGACCTCGACCCGTGTTTTCCTGCGGTTGCCCGCTGCTGTGCTAGCAGCAATGAGCAGGCGGATGCTGGGATGGGGCTGTTCCCGGGCAAGAAGCCCCCGCAGCGGGGCTTAGGAGCTGCCCGGCCGGTCCTGCCTGCAGTACCGTCAGTCCGAAGAACCTAGATTCTGCTCATTCCTTGTTTATATTTTTTCTGATTTCCTTTTAATTTCATAACATGAATATGCAGAAGGAGCTGGGATTTTGGAGGTTCAGCACGTAAAACAGTTTTCCATTATTTTTTTCTTGGTGACTTGAAAAGTGGCAGCCTGAATCATCTAGATGAGTTTAAAGAAGATGAATTAGGACATCTTAAAGCACAACACTTCTTTCCAATGTCCTAACTCATAAATGTGTTGTTTAGATAGATGGTATGCTCAAAGCATGCAAACCTGAAGTCCCTATGGGATGCCTAGAGAGTGCCCTGGTTTCCACAAAGGAAATAGGGGAGAATCCAAGCTACCCTAAAGACTGTTCTGTTTTGCTCTTAAGAGAGAGGTTTTTTTTTTTTAATTCTAAGTTTTGAACAAATTTTTCTTACTGATAAACTGAATCACTAGCCAAATTGTTTTATTTATATCTACACAATTCTTAAGGCTTTTGAAAGGTAATATTGAATGCTTGCAGCATGTTTTTTAATGAGTCTTTGTGAAAACCAGTGTTTCTTTTTTTTCTTGGGAAATTGTTTGATTTTCACTTTGGCAGAGAGAATTCATAGCCCAGAAATTTGTTACCAACTATGAAGCCTTGTATTTGAAAAAGATATTGCATATCTTATAGTATACAAACTCAAATTTAGAGGCTGAATTGAACTGATGGTTATGGTGTAGATAGAAGCAATGAGAAGGCTAATCGTTGGTTGTTCATTTCTTGCATTATCATCAAGTGACACCAGTAGTCCTCGTCAGACCTGAAGTTATTTTTCCCATATTAAGCAGCACCATAGTCAGAGAAGAACCTGTCAAAAAGTAAGCCACAAACAAAAATTTTCATTAATGACACAGGTAAGGGTCAGATCTTTTCAGTCCTCCTCAAATCAATTCTATCAAGTGACATCACACACTGTATAGTCTGACTTAAAACAGTCTGAATTTCATCTGTAGTTGACTTTCAACACAAATATTTTGAGTTCATGGATCATAAATGTTAATTTTCTGCAGCTGTTTAATTTGCTATATGTTGTGTTACTCAGCTACATAACTGGGAAACAGTAAGGTGGTCTTGACACTCCTTTATCAGTCTAATGGTGTCAGTATGTTTTTGTTCTGTGTGTTGAAGGTGACAGCAGAGATTGGAAAGCTTCTTGGTGAAGAAAAGGTGGATGCAATCTTGTGTGTAGCAGGAGGATGGGCTGGTGGCAGCGCCAAAGCTAAATGTAAGCCCTTGGTACATGCATGCTAGTGAATACATGTGTAAGATCTGAGAAGAATCCTTAAAAATCGTGGTAACAAAGATATTTGAGATCATCTTTCTTTCCGAGGCCAGAAGAGGACCTGAATGTGAAAGTACAAATAGATCAGTCACAATGTTTCTGAGTGCTTCTTTGTGTTTTTGCTGTCTGTTCAATTTGCACAGCATTTGTTATTCTCAGGAAGACTTTTGAAGCACTAATTCAATCAAAAAAGTCTTGGTAAGCTTTATGAAGGAGTTCAGCATTATTATCTATGAACTAACATTTTGCTTCTAAGGCAAGTTGCATGAGACAGTGACTTGGTAGAAACATTGATATTATTTATTGTGTTCATTGCTTATGCATAGAATTTCATTTGTCTTCTGCAGTTCTCAGAGCTATTACCATCCAGTGTTGGAACATGCTGTCTAATGACATGAGATCATGCTACAGGAAAAAGTATTTTAAAGAAAAATCTTTGAAATATTCAGAGTGAAATTTTATGCTTTACCCTCTAGAGTAGAGATACAAGGGAAAAAGAAAGAAACAAACAAAAAAAGCTTTGTTTTCTGTCTGGAGTAAATCTTGTAAAAATGTATTCTTTCCTTCCTCCCTTTCCAGGCAAAGATTTATTTTTTTAAAGAGGCAATATGGGAAGGCATACATGTGAACACCACAGTTGCATTATATTAGACTGTTATTAATGTACATTGTTCTAAATAAGATAAATTATCATAAATGTGATTTATAGTAATATTATTAGTAGGGTAGGAAGATATGTCTGGATATGTGATTGACTTCTGTCATAATTATTCCTGCTTATTCCATATTGTGTTATGGAAATGGTTCTTTCTGAATATTGAAATTTTTGGCATGGCTAGTTACTGGTTGTCTTCTTCTCCCATGCCATGCAGATACTGAAAATAAAAAACCAATGATGACAGTTCAGATTTTGCTTTCATTTGCAGTTACTAGTGTACCACCCCCTGTAGGTTCCCTTACCAGTATATAGGGGCACTGGATTGCAGACTTGGTACAGTGCAGATGCATGCACCTTTGATATTCCATATGAGAGTACTACTGTCAGATAGGTTGTTTCCTGGTTTATGAAGTAATCTGGTGGTAAGAAATAATTTTTATTCAGCTCCTTTATCTCTTGGAGTTTTTTACCTGCATACTATAGGAATGTGGCTCTTTTGCAATGGGAGAGGAAGTTGCAGAATGGAAAGCTCATGCTTTGGGGTCTGGAACAGCCTCCCCAGGGAAGTTGTCTCAGCACCATGCTTGACGGAGTTTAAGCAGCATTTAGATAATGCTAATTATCTAAATTTTCAGGCACGTGGTGTGATTCTTGGTGTGTATGGGTTTAAGAGCTGGACTCATGATCCTTTTGGGTCCCTTCCAGCTCAGACAATACTATGATACTATGCTACTTACTACAAGGTTGGATGTCAGAGTTTTGAGATCCTTGAGATTTATTGAAGCAACCCTTACGGGAGTTTCAAGAACTTGAAAATCTTCTAACCATTAATGGAACTATCTTGTGTGTTGTGGATTTTGTTTTTTAAATTTTATTTCTGGTAGTGAGAAAGCAGATAATTGCCTAGAATATCTGCTGTAGAGTTGGGTCTGAGAGCCCAAAGAGAAGGAAGATACTAAAGACATACATTGATCTTTTACCCAATATGGAAGTAGAAAATGGTGCTGTTGCACTGTGTGACAGTAAGGAAATCAGAGTTAGAAATCCTCTTTTGGTTAATTTTGCTAACTCTTTTTTTCTAATCAGCTTTATATAAAAACTGTGACCTGATGTGGAAGCAGAGTGTTTGGACATCAACTATTTCCAGCCACCTAGCTACAAAACACCTGAAAGAAGGTGGCCTCTTGACTTTGACAGGAGCTCAAGCTGCTTTGTCTGGAACCCCAGGTAAAATGCAATGCATGGTGACTGCTGGGTCATCATCAATTACAGCTCTTTGTTACTCTTAGTGTTCTTGTTTGGGAAGCAGCAGTTTCACTCCTCAGTTTCTTTACCTCTAGTACAAATAGGAAGTTGCTGCTGAAACAATTGAAAGTGCAGTTGTACAGGTAGCAATCACAGAATCACAGAATACTGAATCTCTTGAAGCTGGAATGCAAACAGAATCAGTATTTGAACATATGACATTCATTGATGAAATGTGCTTGGCTAACATATGGTACAGTAAAAAAAAAGTTAGGAAAATAATGAAGAATAGAAGCACACAGCAAGCTGTAAGTGCAGTGTTTAAATATTGTGTTCTGAAAGGCAGAGTCTTTAGTTGCCCAGTTTTTCCACTGGTGATGACTCAGCTGATTCACCTAACTATGCTTGTCCTGTTCCATGTTCTGATTCAGGTCTGTCTTTGCTCAAGACATAGATAAGGTTGTTGACCTTTTGGCTTTGCCCTCCACTAGCTATTTAATGCAAACTGCAAAAATGCATTGAATTTTTTCATCTTGCTCCTCACCATGTTGGTCTGCATGGAGGAAGAAATCTGGGAGCAATTTAAAACCAACAGCAAAAAGGCACTTACACACAAGTCCAAAGGCAGGGAGACAAAGGTTTTGTGACAATTATTTTTCAATGTTTTAATGAGGCACAGAAACTAAAATTTTAAACATAAAATTTATGAATATTCCTGAAAGCTGCATTTAAAATTGTTCAGGGAAAAAGTCTGTTGTTTTCAAGTTAATTATCTGTGTTCTTTGTTTACAGCTGCATTCTTTTATATGAAGATGAAAGGCTTCTTTTATGACAATATGCAGATAAATAATTTATTATGTACTAATAACTGACCATATACAAATGAAAAAAAGTTGAACTCTGGCAAAATTCCATGTATTTTATTTGAGTGGCTTTGGGAGGTAGGGACCACAGCACAGGAATCAAAGTGATGTGCTTTCATGTTTTGAATTAGCTGGCTTCAACCAGTCTGGATTTTTCTGAAAAACACAGCAGTGCTTTGGGCAAACACATGCAAATTATTAACATGAGGAAGAATTGGGAAAGAGCTGTTACTCAACTTTTGCAAATATGACTTGTTAGGCTTTCTACTCCCAGTTGTTATGGAAGGAATAATTCTTGTTTGTGATTAGTGTGGTTTTTCTTTTCCTGTGTGAAAATGTTGACTCGCATAATGTGAACTGAAGAATACAGAAAATTATATAGAGAGTTACAGAAGCAGTCTGACAGTAATGGCTAAGAAATGTAGACACCTGAAAAGGTTTTAAGACTTCACTTGCTTGGTTTAGACAAGACAAGAGTGGAATACCATAGAGATGCAAATATTTTTATCCTAACAATAAAATAAGTTACCCACAGCTGCCCATGTATCCTCCTAATAAAAATGGATGTTATACAATGTGTCTAATTGAATGTAATGGAAACACTTCTACCACACAAAATTACCTTTACAGTTTTGATACAAAATACTTCCTCAGGAACACTGTGTACAGATGAGCAGAAAAGCATCCAGTTGTAGTAGACAAAATACATTTGTTTCCTTGTGTGCTTAATTTGTGTCTGGAGTGCTTGGAAGATCTATGCCATAAGATGTCTCAGACCTATAGCGCTCTAATCGTCCAGATCTTGTGCCTGCCTAGTGTGCCTTATTCTCTCACTCCTGTTGCTCTTACACTGCCAAGTAGTGTCTGCCTAGAAAGCAATAGTGTTTAGGAAGAAGTTTGCTTTACCTGCAAGTTAGTTAGTGATTTTTCTACCACGAGAGGATTATTTTGTAGTTTTCTCCAAAGGGCCCATCAGACTTGGGATGTTGACCGAGTGAATTACAGTTCTAGAGAGAAGTGAGCTCTGTTAGGGTGCAAACCTCCAAATGCCTTAGTCAGATGATGCAAATTAATGCATGGTTGCCTTATTAAAGTCTGAGCATCCTTATGCTTACTCTTAGATTTGTAAGGTTAACCCAGTAGGTCCCATCCTTCAGGGTGTATTTAGGTACATTAACTAAATGTACTTAACTCAGTAAGCTGCTTATTTCTGTAGTGCTGAGTAAACTGAGTTTTGCGATAGTTTAAGAGCCTTTTGTTTTTTCTTGCTTTTTTTTTCTTTCTAACTTTATGTGTATTTTGATATGTTTTAAATATCTGATTCTGTTCTTGCTGTGATAAGTGGTCTTAACATTCATCAAACCATCTGAGTTTCTAATTATTCTAATGATGATATTGAGAGCTGTTTTGACTGTGCTCTAATTTGCCTGTTTTTAATTGTTAGGGATGATTGCCTATGGCATGGCCAAAGGAGCAGTGCATCAGCTTTGTCAGAGTTTAGCTGGTGCTAATAGTGGCTTGCCATCTGGTTCTGCTGCTGTTGCCATTTTACCGTAAGTGGTTGCATGGTTGCCTGTGCCTGTATTGTTTTATTTAATTACTGCTGTAACCTAGAGTCACATGGATGTGCATGTGATGTCCTGTTCACAATTCACAAACAGCCTCTTGGACCTACTTGCAGCTTCACAGAGAAGACAGATTCATGAACAGAATGATGCAAGTCACCCTAAAAATGAGTTCTTTTCCTTTCCTGTACAAAACAGTACTGGATGTTGGGATTAAACTCTGATTCGCTTTTAAACAGTTTAACCATAACCATGCATGAATGTGTGGTTTATTTGTTTACTTGAGTACAGACAGAACTGTGGAAAGGAGATGAGGTACTGAGCGCAGTTTTAGACTTGAGCTGTGTGATACTAAGCAAAGGATTACTTGACAAGTTTTGAGTTGGTTAAAGATGCTTCAGATGCTGCATATCTATGCTTGATAAGTAAAATTAGATCACTTGGAGGATCTGTGAAAAGAAAAAGTTTAGCTTCTAGTTGGCTGTCACAGCTTTCTTTTTGGTGGGAAAAGCTAGTAAAAAGTGGATGGCGTAGTAGGTCTTCACTGTGTCTAAATTTATCAATTCTGCTGCAGAAATTTAGAATTTTTCTTGCCAGGTCCATATCTAGTTCAGGACCCAAAACTTAAGACTAAAGAATTCTCTCTAAGCATGTGGAACACTACCTGAATTCTCCCTGCTTTGTTTTCCTCATATATGTGCTTTTATGTGGACTTCTTCAAGTCAGGAAGCAACAGCATTAGTTTAGCTAATTAACACTACCTTCTACAGAGAGGTACAGACAGTCAGAGACCTGGACTTTGGGAGTTCTGCACTTGTGTAATTCTCGTGCAAAACTCTGTTCTTGAGTGAATTTTTGAGAGAGTAATTATATGTTGGATTGTCTACAGCATCTCAGTGAGGAAACTGAAAAGTTTCCCCCTTAATATCATGTGTAAAAATAGTATAAATAGTAGTGTAAAATGCATCATCAAAGTTAAAACTTCTTATGTTTGTGCACTTAATCTCTGCATTTGCAGCTGGCATGAGGCTATTTGAAAGCATGGATGTAACACGTGTGCTGTGCAGTATGTGTGAACAAGCATATTGCTGCCTTTTCCTGTCTGCATGAGAGAGTCTAGAAGGGAGCTGTGGGCTAACTGGTTGTCCTAGAGGACTGGATATCATCAGTGAGGCAGGAAGGTGAGGGGTTAAACACTAAAGCCTTTGATACATCTGGGAACTGATGGCTGTTAGCGCATACAGAGGACACGAGGGCAATCCATACCATGTGGTACAAAAGTTAAGCATGTGTTACAGCAACAGATAGAAGCAGGTGGCACTCATCAGAAACATGATCTATAAATAAAAGACTTATCTTTTTTAATCACAGGGTTACCTTAGATACGCCAGCAAACAGGAAATCAATGCCTGATGCAGACTTCAGCTCCTGGACACCTTTAGAATTCATTGCTGAGTGAGTATCCATGTGGTAACTAAGCAATTACTCACTGTCCCTCTTGCTGCTGCATCTTACCACATGTTCTTTCTGAAAAGCTGTCTTAGATTTGGGGGCATTTTTTGCTTCTGTCATCTCCTCATGTACATTTCTAAATCGTGTTGGGCTTACTGCACAGGCTTCTTAACTGGAGAAAATTAGCCCAATGCTGTCAACTTCAGCATCTCTGCACCAGTTATTCTGACAAGGGAGGTAGCCTTAAGCAGTTGGAAGCCAGAGGATCTCATAAAGCCTGTAGACAAATTAAATTGCAGAGAGGAGATGCAGCAGACCATAGTGTGGCTTAAAGGTAAACTGCAAATAGACATGTAAAGTTTTGTGGGGGGTTTTTTTGGGTGGTTTGTTGGTTGGGAATTTTTTTTTTTAAGGACTCTTCATTGCCCAGTCTGTGGTGTTCACTTCTGTCACCTGGCAAAATTCCTGCTCTTGTTTCAATAATTTGACAAGACTTTTCATTTTCCATCATCTACAAAAGCTGATCCTGAATGAAGTTGCAAAATGATGTAGTTATTAACTATAATTGTATTAACAACTGTAGTTATGTAAAAGCAGGCTGAGGTTATAAGACTTACTGTTTCTCATTCCTCTCAGAGAAGGTGCAATGTACGTACTGCTTTCTGTGACATGATGGGGACTAGCAAAGACTCTGCTGAGGGTGAGCTGTCAGAAGGAAGAAAATAAGGACACAATTATTTTGCCTCTGAGAGAAAACAAAGATTAATCTACATTTGTACATTGTAAAGGGCTTTACTCTTACACATTTTTAGTCTTTTAAAACTCACACTGAAACTGCACTTGCCTATTGCTGATTGTTCAGAGAGTAGTTTAGTTCTCGTGGTAAATTTACTGGTTTTGTAAATTTTAAGTTGGATGTTGGAGTGGGAAATGTTTTACGTTGCAAGAAGCTTATGCAGGTATTTGATGTGGCTTTTTAAAAGAGGCTCATCAATTGAATTTACTTGGCCTGAAAATGTTCTAAAAAAGATCTTTTGTTATTGTGCTCCAGATTCTGCTTAGCCAGATGTTATGATTTTACAGATTCGTTTTTCAATTTTAACTGTTAAGTATTTTTTCCTTATAGAACAATTAGGTTGATTGATTTGTTTTGTTTTGTTTGTTTCTTGGGTTCTAATTCCCTAAACTTTAAATCCAGCTTTGAAAACTTGAAAATCTCACTGGCTGTGGAAGAAAACAATGCAATGTTGTTAAGTGTTAGTAGCATTTGCATCTTGGGAAGGATGCAGGGAATGTTTTCCTGTATGGCACTTGAATGTTGTGCCCTGGAAGCGGTTGTCTTCGATAGCAGGATGTTCCAACGTGGTTGTTGCTCTGTCTGCAGTATTGGAAGGGTTGATTGATTTGAATGTACTGCACTTTCTGTATTATATTTTGAATAAGGAGTTTGTACTACATTTTCAGTGAGCGAGGAGTGTTCTGGTTTGCTACCTAAAATAAGTCCATCTTACATGGCACTATTTTGGATGTGTTAAGGCTTTCTGTGCTTCTGCTGAGACCACTTTTGCAGTGAAATACTTAAGTGTTACAGTGACCTGTTGGCAGAGCAGTGGGTTTAGCAACTCTATTTTAGCCACAAATGTGTTTCTGATCTATACTAGAAAGGCAGCTTAAGTAGCCTTTCCTTCCCCTTTTCAAATTTTTTTTTTTTAACTTGGAAAAAAAACTTGCCACTTTGACATTTTGAGCTCCTGGCCTTTTCCTTTGGGATGTTCTGAAAATCTTGAGTGTGCACTGTAAAGCCTGAAGGATTTCTCTGGGCCTTTGTTAAGCTTTGAGGGTTTGAATCCAGTGATTTCATTGCTAGTTTACAACAAGCATAGAAATCACTAGAGAGGGCAATAGGAAAAGAAGGATAAATAATAGGCTTTTATTTTATGCTCCTCGTCAACCTACCTGATGTTAGTATTTATTTTTCTCTTCCTCATCACCATGCTTTATCCATCTCTTTTAAAACAGAACGTTTTATGACTGGATAACAGGAAAGAATCGACCAAACTCAGGGAGTCTAATCCAGGTAATAACAACAGGAGGGAAGACTGAACTTGTTACAGCAGCACATCTTTGATGTCAGTTGCTTAAGGCCTTGGAACTTCAGCAAAGGAGAAGTTATGGAGAATCTGCCTGCAAGTATACTTTGGACGGTCTTCTGTATCCAGTGATTACAGTTATGTCATTAATGGAACCAGATTTCAAGTCATATTTCTGTGCTGTCAGTTATTAGCTATTGGCATTTGTCTAACAGCAAGTATCAAGTATTTGTCTCTAAATGAAAGTTGCAGGCTTTAAAATCTGTAGGTGTCCTAATTCTGAGCATAATATGTTGACTTACGTGTTCTCTCTGAAGTGGGAAGTGTGCTTCATTGTCATGTAATCACATACATAATAGTAGGATTTTTTTCTTGGTCAGTATTTCTGGCAACTTACTGTGAATCTTTCAGAGTCTGTCTGTATTTCTGTCTGAGAATATAACCCTGCCCCTGCCTATTATGTTGGCTGTAATTATAGGAAACACTGCAGTCATGTAGAATGTCCTAGTCTAATAATGTTCTCCTCATGAACGTTCCACTTGAGTTAATGGTACTGTATAGAGATTACTCACTTGAGAAGGAATTCCTAATTTGCCTTACATTTTATAAGCTGCTGTCAGGCCTACAGTTGTAGGATAAAACAGTTGTTCTGCCAAATGATTAGCATATCTTTGTGCTACTTTTTCAAAAAGAAAAGTGCTGTAAAGAAGTACTAGAAAAAGCATATATATACTTCTATTTCAATATGAATCCTTGTGCTAAATAAATGCATATTGTTTATGCACTGGGCTGTCTCATCACTGTAATCCAAATACCTGAATAATGTCTTAATTAGTTTAACTGTACTTGCAGTTCAGTTATGAAAAAGGACTTTTTCTACTTTCTTCTGATCATGCTGCATAAGATAAATTTTTGTGGTAGAGGTGCAGAATTGCTAATAGCCATGCATGGAGGCAGACCTTCAGCTTTATTACATGTTTTCTTCAATCCAGCTACATTACATGAAATACGGTTTGATGTCAGAGTGGAAGTGTTGCCTGTTCTGGGTATAGCATTACATGGAACCAGTATGGTCAGTTTATTTGGAACATCTTTAACACAACTCAATATGCAGAGTTGTGTGTACATTCTCTCTATGCACTCTTTTGTTAACTTCAGGCCTGTTTTGAAGTATTTACAGCCATGGGTCAGGAAACTTTTCTCCTCTTCCCACTAGGAAAAGGTCACATGTGCCAGTGTCAGTTTAACATGGTCATACGGCTGTGTAATTGCCTTTTTTCGTATGACTGTCCCTTTGCTTGTTTTATTTTGCTGGATTCAAAGGTGTAGAGGGGAATTTTTATGAACTGTTAATTCATGAAGCTGCCTTTGATTTTAAGTGGAAAACTTGCAGCCGTGCTTTTTGACCAGCAATGGTGAAACATGGTACACCTATAACTGGGTACAGTTAGCCCAAACTTGACTGTTAACACATTAGTTTCTTAAAGTTATATTTTTATGGGAAAAATAGTTCTCTTCCAATTAACTAATAAAAAATGTCATAAAATTAAGGTTTAAAATTATGCTCTGCACCCAAGGAAAATGGAATGGTTCGAAATGTGGTAGCTAAGTCATTCAGCAGTTGCACTTCTACATTAACCCAAAATAGCACTTAGAAAACTTTTGTTGAAATCATTATGCTAAACAAGCACTTTTTTTTCCCCATAATGAATGAAAAGAACCACTGCAACAAAAACTAGTATTTATTATCTTGTTTGTTCTTCCTTATGTTAGCCCCCTGAAAGAAAACAGATCAGGCCTGTAAGAACAGGTGGAGATGCTTCAGACTAACCCTTGTGTAGCACTGAACAAAGTGAAAAGTAGGCAGACATCTGAAAGCACTGCAAAAATCAATAGCAAATGTCATTTGAGATTTAGATCCCTGTCAGATACTGTCGTTCTTGCTCTTTGTGAAACACCATGTAAAGGATTTGCTTTATAAATACAGTTTCAACACTGGCTGCGGGGACTCCTCAGGGGTATGACAGACTCCCAACAGCTGAGCTGAGACCGATCTTCAGGAATGCCAGTAGAGGGCAGAGACTTACAATACATTGTGGAGATTTCACTAACGCTAGAAACATAAAACTATGTTCGTTTTGACAGCAAGGGTTTTCATTGTGCTGCAGCCTCTACTGAAAGGTTTATTCTCCCTTCTTGCTTTATTGCCCACAATCCAAGCTTTCTGGCCTTTCCTATGCAAAGTACATGCAGTCAATTACATATACTACTTCCAGAAACCCTTCCATCTGCTTCAAACAAAACAGAACAACAAACCCCAACAAATAATAACAGACATGGAAAAAAAAAAACACAAAAAAACAACCAATAGAAAAAGAAGCCAAGAGTGTGAAGGGAGTCTCACAGCAAGGTGTAGCATAACTGTTGACATCTTATCAGCAAGTGGATTGTCAATCAATAGTGGTTAGGATTTGTCTCTCTCACCACCGGGGCCCAGGTTTGATTCCTGGTTAGGGGAGAATCCTGCTCTGACAGGGAGATTGGACTAGATAATCTTTCGAGGTCCCTTCCAATCCCTGACATTCTGTGATTCTGTAATGCAACTTTGAGGGCTTGGACACAATAGGAAGAGAAACAGATTTAACTTCTTTACTGCACATAAGGATTATATGAATTTCCTAACCCAACCAAAGAACCAGCATCTATTCAGACCAGACTGGTATTAACAAAGAGATGGAATTTGGAGATATGCAAATTAATTACTATGGGGTTTTGAATGTGAAAATTTTAATTCCTTTGCCTGTGAAATGAAGGAATAGATGATATTTTTTTAAAGTTCATTTTGGAGGGAGCAAGAAGTAGCAAGTCATATGACTGTCATTTCTGTAGTTTAATATTCATTATCCAGTGCCTCATGGAGTTATTAACTACATCACTAATCACAGTATTTTCCTTGTATGAAATTCCTCTTAAATACTGTTATGAAGTACAATGAAAGTTACAAACGAAAAGTATAGAAAAACCTTAAGATTGGTGCCCCTGGTTTCTGTTCCTGCACTGGCTACTGGTCTGCTGGAAGACTTTGAATATCTGCATCCATACCTCATAGCCTAAATATATATGAAACCATTTTAAAGTGCTTTAAGACCTACTGATGCAAATCAGAAGATATGAATGAAATACAATTATCCCTCTGTGAGTGTAATAATAGAAACTCAGAATACCTCTTTTGTCATTGGTCTATCTGAGATGAAAATAAAATTGTGACCACAAGCCAAAGTCATACCACTTTGCTACCAGTCATATCTCGTTATTTGCAAAAGAAATACTATGCCAAAGATTACCTCAGCCAGGTAATTTGGACATCACTTGCCTGTGTGTCTGGTAATAGGTAGTGTATTTTTTTGTCCAGCACAACAGGCATTAATTTTTTTTTTACTATCACAGCTGGAATTAAAAATACAATGCTGGTTTTAATTTTGAACAAACCAATTACTCTTTCTAACACTCTATCCTTATATCTTAGTGAGACAGGCCTGAGGAAATAATACAAATAGGCCCCATGCTAGATTCTGGATACCCAGGAGTAAGTGTGACAGATTTTTTTATTAAAGCCCATACACAAACATCCCTTGGAAGAAAAGGGTCTCTTTGACCCCCAATAAAGTAGTTTTTCTGAATTATTAAGATTGTTCTCAGCTGAAGGAGGGGAAATTTAGGCTGGAGATTAGAAGGGGGTTCTTTACCCAAAGGGTGGAGAGGCACTGGAACAGGTTGCGCAGAGAGGTTGTGGAGGCCCCATCCCTGGCAGTGTTTAAGGCCAGGCTGGATGTGGCCCTGGATGACCTGGTCTAGTGCATGTGGCATCCCTGCTCATGGCAGGGGGCTTGGAACTAGATGACCTTTAAGGTCCCTTCCAACCTGAGCCATTCTATGATTCTATGCTCAGACTTCTAGATTTTTCTCTGTCCTCCATGTGAAGAATGACCAGACTCTTGAAATGCCAGCTACTAGTTATCAAAATCGGTGCATACTATCCTGGATGACATGGCATAGCTGTGTATGTCTAAAGTAAGTGCCTCGTGCATACACTGTGGCACAATTGAAATAGCAGTCCATAATCCAGCAGGTGTGATGACCTACTTGTCCACAGTACCTAACTAATAGTTTTAACTCAACTAATTTCTGTGAATAACAATTTTTCTTTCTCCTTACAACTCCCCGAAAACTTCCTGTTTCCAAATTTAGGCCTATCTTCAACCAGCGTGTTAGTTCACAAACCTTTACACCAGCTGTACAGCTAGTGAGTAGGGAAACCATGCTACTAGCAACGTGAGGCTACACAGATGTGCAAAACCATGTATCCTCTCTCCTTTCCAGTCACGGTTTCCCCTGTTTTCCTTGTGGTTCATAGTCTTTGAGCCCAAATTTGCTCAGAGAGGTGTCAGGCAGTGTGGGAGGTTGAGGTGCTGTGTGTCTAATGGTTTCCTGCTCCACTATGCCTACCGGTTTTGCTACTGTTCTGCTCCCTAGTGTCTCTGTGCTCGTGCAGGATGTCCCTGATGTCCCCCATGCTGGGGTAGCAGTGTCCCTGAGGGGACCATGGCCACTAACTACCTGGATGCTGCCATGTCATGGGATGTCCACCATCCGCACAGGGATGCTGCTACCCTGGCATGGGGTGCCCGTGATCCCCTCAGGGGTGCCCTTGCAGCCACAGTCCCTAAGGGGCATCCCACAGGCAGCAGCCCCTTCTGTAAATGCACATACCCGCGTTTGGCAGGCAACACATCCCACCAAAAGCATCCATAGGCTGCTACCAGTGCCATTCAAATAAGTTTCAGCCTGTGCTTCCCAGACTCATCATCGTGCAGGATGGGTTTTCCCCCAGAGATATCTGGGTGGGGCAGAACCAGTTCTGACCGGCCCAGGGCGGTTCCTGGCCACCTCCCTCCCTCCCAGGGCAGCAGGCAGCCTTTGCAACACACAGCTCCCTGTTCCCTGTTGTGAGGGGGAAAAAAAACATGGATGAGGGTCAGAAAAGGACCAGCTGGGGAAGGAAAGGGAATTAAAAAGGTAAGTTTGTGTTGAGCATTTGCCACGTTGCCATGGGGTGGGTTGAAAGATTTGTCTGCTGTGGCTGCAGGTATGCGCCACTTTCCAGCCACAAAGGAGTTTTGTCCTTGCTGTGCTGGCAGCATAAGCCATGCTTAACATACAAACATCTTCAACACTGTGGAAAAAAGCATGAACATCATGTTGGAGACATATGGAGGGAGGAAGATTGATAATGTAAGAACTGTTCAGCTGGCATGGAGTCATGTATTCACTTAAAACATTTGTTTCTTCATGTCTGTTTGGAAGGGCCAAGTGGTGTTTGCCTTTGTAGCCAGTCACTGCTGTTTGAGGGCACGAGGACAGTTACTAGCTCTGGCTGTAGGCTTCTCTTGGGATAGAGGTGGCACAGGGCACCAGCAAGTTGTGCTCCTTGGTGGCATGGCAGCATACCATGGTACATGGCTTCTGTGGCAGCTGGGCACCAGTGTTAGATAAATAGGTAATTTCAAAGCAACAGAGGTAGATAGAAGTATCTTTCAGAGCATGAGAGTTGAATTTTCAGGCATGGTAGTAGCTAATTCTTTCGTGAGGGTCTGAAATACTGTTTAAAGTTGGAACAAAACAGGAATTTTCACTCTCAGAAGTGCCCATTTCCATTGGGGGCTGAATTTTCAAATTGACATATCCTTAACCCTTGTGCTTTTTGTTAGTAACTTGCCAAACCACTGGATTTCATATAAGGGGATGTACCTGTTTTTTCTAACTTACGGTTTTGCGTTGTTAAGTCAATACAACAGCATCCTGACCTGTATCAGAAATAGTGTGTGCAGCCAGCAGACTAGTGAAGTGATTGTTCCCCTGTACTCAGCACTGGTGAGGCCACACCTTGAATATTGTGTTCAGTGTTGGGCCCGTCACTACAGGAAAGACATTGAGCTATTGGAGCATGTCTAGAGAAGGGCAACAAGGGTGGTGGATGGTCTGGAGAATGTGTCTTATAAGGACCAGCTCTGGGAACTGGGGTTGTTTAATCTGGAGGAGGCTCAGGGGAGACCTCATCTCTCTCTGTAACTACCTGAAAAGAGGGTGCAGCAAGGTGGGGGTCAGCCTCTTCTCCTGGGTTACCAGTGATAGGACAAAAGAAAAAGGACTTAAGTTGCATGAGGGGAGGTTTAGATTAGGTATTAGAAAAAAATTCTTCACAGAAAGAGTCATTAGGCATTGTATCAGGCTGCCCAGGGAAGTGGTGGGGTCACCATCCCTGGAGGTGTTAAAAAATTTGTAGATGTGGTTTACTGGCACGGTGGTGATATGTTGGTGGTTGGACATGATGATCTTAGAGGTGTCTTCCAACTTTGGTGAGTCTATGATTTTGTAATACTTTCTAGTCAGAAAATGATACTATGTGCATCTGCTGTTACATACTTCTGCTACGACAAAATTACTTGGCTGAGCACCTTCAGGATTAAGGCTTTCTAAACAGCTGTAGCAAGTTTGAGTTACATTCCATCATTTAATGCATTAATTTCACCTGAGCTATAGTTAACAGGGAACAGATGAAAACAGAGCAATTGCATTGTGCACAGCTGCATTCGGTGGATTTCATGCAGAGACTCTGAATGCAGCTAAACATGGCATGATTAAGAAAATTCTTTATGTTTAGGGTTTGTTTTTTCTATAATGATTTTTCACTGAGGGTGGCATTTACAGGGTAATTTTGAAGTTCAGCAGGAAGAAAGAGGGATTGACCTTGAATAGTTTTGTTCCACTTACTCACTGTGAAACTTATTATTCTTTGTCCTATTAATTTTTTTGAGATCTCAATCAAAAACAATTTATGTGAGGCATGATTCTAGCCAGTGTGATTATAGGGTGCTTAGGACTGCTGAGCAGAGTGGAACAGTTAACAAGAGAGCATCTCTGGTGTGAGTGAATTCATGCTAGAACTTTAAAGCACAGTTCATTCTAATGGAGAACAAGTGGGAATAGTACTGAAGGATGATGGTGATACTGAAGACTAGGATAAAATGAAAGTGTAAAATGAGAAGAACAAACAGAGACATAAGGGTTGCTTTTAAATTGGGGGTAAAAATATGAGCCCAGAACACCAGTATATGGCAAGAGGCAGAGCTGTGCAACACACCTGTTTCTTGTTGAGTAACAGAGCAAATCTAGGGTTGTACTAGCACTAATTGGCAGGGTTTGGTGCAAAGGTATCAAAATGCTACAGAAAGATCATTACAGATAAAGATGCAACTCATGGATTTATGACCAAGAGGGGAAATAAAGCTTGAGAGAGGTGAATTTTGAGCTACGAATTAGCTAAAGCAGACATGAATACTAACAAAGTATTTTCTTTTCTTGCTTGATACTTTGTGGGTTAAAGAGAACCAAGACTCCAAGTGTGCTTTATGCAGTCATGAAAAAAAAATAAAAATGGGTCAATCTCCAATACAGTGGAAATTATCAGCCAGGTCACAGAAACAATATACCTGTTCCAATCAGAAAAGATAGCATTTTAACCCCTGATTTGTTTTTCCTGAACAAAGAAGGCTGTCTTGTGTTGCTAGCTTCAGAAACCAACCCTCCTTTTTGTAATGCAGACCTCCCAAATGTGTATAATGAGTTACACTAGCTATGTTTCATATGTGAGCAGAACAGCCCACCATTTTGATGGGAAGCTTCTCCAACCATACAAAATGAATGTTGAAAGACTGTCAGGTGTTTATTAGTGGCATAAGTAGGGATTTGGATTAAAACATATAATGTGATCTCACTGAGGGGAAGCAAATATGTTTGAATTCTACATTCTTCTGCTTGTACCAGGAGGTGGAATACCTGTAACATCACTGCAGAAGTCAAAAACCTGTTTCTTTTCACTTCTGTTAGTTATCCCAAGCAGTTACAATTTCTATGGGGAAACTAGAGAATAAAGGAGGACTTAGTGGAAGGACTGGATGAGAAAGAGAAGATAAAGACCAAGACTGGGATGCTGTGACCTATAAAGTGAATTAGCTAGTGGGAAGGTATGTGGAAAATGGAGGATAAAGTCGAAGATAATTCTGGGTCTGGAAGACAAATCCACCTCTAAGATTTTCCACCACAGCCTTCTACCACCCTCTATGTTCTTAGAAACATAGAAGCATCATCATGGCTGGAAAGGACCTTCAAGATCCTCAAGTCCAACCAATAGCCCTACCCTACTATTAACCCTAAACCATCCCCATAAGTGCCACATTTACCTGTTTTTGGAAACCCTCCGGTCATGGTGACTCCAACACTTCCCTGGGCAGCCTATTTCAATAAATACCCTTGGTTATATACAGGTTTATTTTAATAATAGCAGCCTCCCCATTATGTCTCTTACAGTTTCCCATTTACCTCTGCTTCTCTGCATCCCTCTTTTATCTTAAAGATCCTTGTGTAAGAGATGAAGCTCAGCTTCCATTCAGTTCTTCCCACTTTTCAGAAGACTCTCATGAATTGTCATAACCAGTATGAAATAACACCAGGGGAAAGACTTGGCATGTAGCTATCAATGCTTCAGTGCTTGCATTGGTGATGAATCTGGCATTTTGAGTTGTTAGTGCCCTGAGAAGAATGTTCTCCACTGCTACTAGCTTAATAACCTGAAGTTGTAAAATGTTGCACGGCAAGTGCAGTGAAAATGAGACTACAAAATATCCATTTTGTTGCTACTAACAGCGATTGATCTTAGCATGTCAAAAGCCCAGTCTGTGTAGCTGTTAAGAATTGTTATTAGAAAGCCAAGCTGTCTTCTGTTCATTGAAAAATTAGTGTTGGAAAGCTAAACATTTCACATGAAAATTTTTGGCTAATCAGATGGTTCTTGTCAGATGAACTAGACAGAGAAAGCTGATCATGCAAGTTTCAAAGCAGATCCTAGCAGTGCTAGTGTTACACCTGTGATTCTTCTTAGCCAGTGGCACTAATTTTAGGCATGCCAAAGTGAAACAACTTAGAAAAGGTATACTTATAGCTACACAAAGTTCTGCAGTCCCTCTAGATCCTAACCCTGATGTGGTTTAGTGACCTTCACTGTCACACAACCCAGCCAGATATTTCAGACTGGAATACAGACTATTTTTCAATTAACCTAGGCATGGCAAGAGTACAGGCATCATAGGTCAAGGTTCAGCCTGAACTATTTACTCTACTTAGAAACAGATTTAAAAAAAAGAAAAAAAAAAAAAAGCCCCTATAATTTTGTTCCCTTAAATGCCCCTCAGAAGCTCAGACTGGTCAGAAAGGAATAGGACCAGAAAAAATAATGCTTATTTAGTATTTTCATTTCAGTTACAGTTGGTAGTGAGTGCTTCAGGTTAGTATAGCTCTTCCTTGCTCTTCTAGTACTCAATTCTCAAATTCTTTCTCAAAATGTCCTATACTGTCCACTGTTGGAAACAGGATGACAAGACAGATGAGAAGAACAACTTTGGCTTTGGTGTTGTGTGCTGGTTCTTGCATTTTTTTGCATTTTTACATCTTGCTACTACACAGGTTCAACCTAGATGTTAGAATAAGATTCTGGTCATTAGATCTGTGTGAGGTTTGGGAACAGCCTTCTCAGTGGGATTAGGGAAGGGCAAAATATTGCTCTATCTTCAAGATGGAGTTCATTAAATTTAAGTATTGCATGATGTGGCCATGTGTGACATGAGAGACAAGGCTTGCTAATTCTAACAGTTTTCTTCAATCCAGTGTTCCTTAAGCAAAAAACCCCACAATGCTCTTGCTCCTCAGGAGTGCCTTTTGCACCTCTGGAAACCAGTAATAAGGCTGTTTAAAGATGATGAATGCTGGCAGTGGAGATGGTGACAACCTGCCTTTTTTTTTTGAAGATGAAACAAGAAGTTGCATTCATCTGATGGCAGATGTCAACAGTCATGGAAATTACAGTTTAAAAATCATTTATGTGGGAAACAGATTTTACATCTCTTGACTTCTATTTTGAAAGAGTGTCACATTAATGCACCATCATCTAAATGCATCATGAGAGCAAAGGATACAAGAAAGGCTGTGCACTAGCAGTGACCTACATCCCAGGGCATACCAAAGCCACAGCAACATCAGACAAGATCTTCAGATTGGCCATTTAACTGTCAGCCACATGATTTGTTGCTAGCTGGAGTAAGGACTAAAACCCCAGTATTTCCATTAATGTATAGTACATTAGACACATATAGAGGGGAAAAAAGTAAAATAAATTGGCAGCACTGAAGTTTTTATTCAGATTGTAACTTGAAAATGAGGAATTCCCACTGACACCACCCATATCTGTAATTAAAATTGTTTGTTAGGAATGGGTTTCTTTTTTTTTCCCCTCCTCTGGAGCTAAAAGCAGTGCAGATGTGAAACACAGGTTCAAACTACACGCCACATAAAGGGGAAACAAGATAGCTCCTTTGACTGTAGACTGTCAACTTAGGCAGAGGATGACTGTGTGCTAAGGCAGAGTCACAGCCTGTGAACCAGCCCTGGCCCTTGAAAAACAGGGTCTGGTTTTCTTTTAAATCTGTCTTTTCACTCTCTAAACTATTTGAGGTGCTTCCTACTGATTCTCCACCACATCAGCATGAAACATATGAACTGTAGCTTTCAGGTGTGCCTCTGAATTTGCTTCCTTTTTGTGGTTCTGTTCTAGCCTGGTGGAGTGCTGGGCAGAGCTGTGCAGGGAGGAGGAATCAGCAGCATGGAAGTGTGTTTCTGTCTCTGTCTGCTGAGAAGAGGGAAACTGAAATTCTGATCTAATTTCACATCATCTCTGTTTTTCTCTTTTCAGAGAAAACCTGCTCCATGTCCAGGAATGGTAGGGAGTAGCCATTGGTGTGTGAGGAAACACTTAGGGTTGGGACAGATAACCCTTCAGTGTTTCAATGTAATGGCACAGACAGCTATTATATTGAAGATTTCCATGGAGGAACTTGTAGACCATTGAGACTTGTAGATTACTCAGTCAAACTGACTGGGTGAGACATTTCTGTATTATTTCTGTTGCTGCAGTATGTTATTGCTGGTCATGTGGTATCTGGTTGTAGCAGCATGTCTGCTCTGCCTGCAGAGTAAACAGCTGTATTGTATTTGGGTGGTATGTCTTGCCCTCTGGATTACTGTTTGAAGTGGGTATTTTCCTGACTGCAGGGAATGGAATTCAGAAAAAAAAAAAAAAAAGAAGAGAAAAGCTGCAGTAGTTAGCAAAATCCACTGTTTAGGATATCTTGCATTTCTCCATGAGGTAGATCTGCTCTTGCTGGTGTAATGAATGATGACTTGCAGCGATGAGGAGAACCATTTCATTTCAGGTGATTTAATCACAGATGAAGTTCTCTGCATCTAGTCCTTAAGGGTAGGAGCTGGTCTGTTACTTCATTAGTAATTCTTTAACCATCACTCCTATTATCAATAGCCTGAGAGACAAGCAGCAACATTTCCTTGCCCCTGCCATGCACAGCCTTGTCAGACACAGGTAAATGTAAATTGTAGCCTGTTCTATGAGGCTAAAATTGCCCTCTCGCACAGCCCTCTAAGCCTTTATTCCCCCTCGAATTGACATTCCTGAAGCATATGAATGGAAATGAAATTGCTGAAGTGACAAAATCACTGTTCCAAGCAGCCTTTATGTTTACTTACTGATCTGAAAATCTTGCTCCTCATCTCTGCAGGTGAATAGAACAAGTGCTAGCGTGAAGACAGGATGAGTGAGTCCAAGGATGCAATGAATCAGAGGAGTTCAGGAGGCACCCTCAATAGTTCTTCAGTTTAATGATCAGCTAGCCTTGGTTTCTTTTAGTAGTGTACAACACTAACTCCCTACCTTGCTTCAGACAAATCTTTTCTAGAACTGTTTGGTGGAAAAGGACGGGACTGGTGATGGATAGATGCTCATCTCAGACTTCGTTTCTTAGAGGCCTACAGGGCTTCACTGTTCCATCTACTATGTGTGTTTTCTTCTAGGTGTACTTTGTAATATTTTCATGGACACTGTTTTGATTCTAGTCTCAGAATTTCTATGCACACTTTTTTATTCCTTTTCTAAAAAAAAAGAAGGGGAAAATAAGGAAAGTGCAGTGAAAACCTCAAATAGTTAATGAGAACTTTGATTGTGACTAAAACAATTTTTTTTATACGAACACAGATGGAAAAGTTCACATCTATTTTACCAAGAAGTGAAGAAACTTCTCTTTTGAACTAATTACTGATTCTGAAATAGTTGAGAAAAAAATATAAAATGCTTTTCTTCTTTATTTCAAAAGATTAATCATCTTTAGGATGCAGTTTGCCCCCTTCATGGCATAGGAGGAAGACAGCGATAGTGATTAATGCATTGACTTAGGATCCAAATGCTCTTCCAGTCTACATTTTCTTTAAAAATACACTTTATATGACAATCCAAAGATTGCATGAAATATTAAGTTAATGTGCATTTACAATCTGCTAAGAATAAAACACATGAATGAAAATACTGAATAAATATTTTTGTTTGCATAATAAAAATATTGTGCTAAATGACAACCAATTTAAGAAAGTAATTTAGTCACACTAGATAGAAGTATTAGTTTTCTTATATTCACCCAGAAGCAGAAAGCTATACAATCTCTGTCTTGAAGAGACCGTGTTCCAACTCTATGTATTCCTTTTTAATACCTCATACTCCTGACAATATTTATGTGAACCTTTCCTACTGTTACCAACATTGCTGACATTGTTCATGTGGTAGCAAGATCAGTAAGGTTAGTAGTCAGCTCCTTAAGTTCAGGAAATTTATATGCTTCTTTTTGCTGGTCATTGCTATTAGCCATAATCCAGCAAAGATTGGAGATCATTGCTGTAGAGCTTCATGAGGCTGGGCTTTTATTTCACTGATTCTAAAATCACTTGTCTTCTCATTGACTTTTGTTCTCTTTTTGACTATGCAAAGAGTTAGGACTGGGGAACTCTGCGAAAAGACGAGGGAGGAAAGAATGGATAAGCGTGGATATTGGGGGGTTGCTTTTTCTAGTAAAAGGGATTAATGGAGTAAAACCTCTTGTAGAATCTCCCTAGACAAAAAGGATTTATCCACATTACGCCACAAGAATGTTTCCCCCCTAGGCTTGAGAATGTTCCTTCAGTTTGCTTAAGAAAGGAATTTTTTTTTCTTTTCTTGTGGTAGCTACATGGAAGCTTCTGTAAGGGCAGCACTATTTTATACTAAATTTCAAAAAAATGTTGGAATAGGAAGGGAGGGATTTTAGCCAGGCTTAATAGACACCATTCAGCCAACAACAGGAGGCTGTTCAGAATCTGAACAAGGCTGAGCCTATCACATGGTCACAGAATAAGTGAGGGACACCTGGGGGTCCTGCTTCTTCACCTAGTCATGATTCTTGATTACCTTTCATTTAGACATGAACAATATTTCTGTTATTATAAAGCAAGAGGTATAAGTTGCTAAGCACCATGTAGAGATATTATAAAGTGGTGGCTAAGTGGTTAGGATTGGAAGCTATTCTTCTCCTCCCCTCAGTCTGGGGACACAACAGCCATGTTGCCGCAATAAGTCCCTGAAGGAACAGAAACAGTGCAGGCTGGATCTGGTACTTAAATAAAGGGAAGTTATTTTGTACATTTGCTGGCCTTTGAAGTAATCACAGGAACACATATGTGCCAGTCTGCCAGTACTGTGCTAACACTTGTGCTATAACATCACCAACCTTTGTTTTTCCCTCTGAAATATACCTCTGATTCATGATTTTTCAGTGTTATGACAAAACTAGTTCAGTAAAAGATGCCTCCTGGGTCTAGGTTGCTTGAAGTATGCACTTGTGATTTGACATAAACAGACATTCAGGACTGAGTAGCTCTCTAGCCATCACTGCAGGCGTATGCTGTACATATAACAATTTCAACAAGGGCTGAATTACTCTCCCTTTAAGCACGCCTGCTTTCTTTTTCATGTATTACTGATGATCTACTAAGGAAGAAAATTACAGTTAAAAATCATGGCAATTCAGGTTGCCACAGGACAGAGAGAGCAACCATACAAAACTTTAATTATCACAGTACGTGGAAGAAAAAATTGCCCAAATTTTCCTTAAACTGAAGAGCAGTGTCTTGCACAGTGTTACTTCTGGGCTAATGCTGAAATAAGCTTTGGAAAGTAGATCAATGAATAAAGGCTTAATACAGTAGATTTATATATACTGCCGGTTTCTAGGCAATATAATTATTGTCAGTTTTCTGCCTCTAGCTACTTCTTTAGCTTCTGGGAATAATGAGAGAATGTGTTCAGCCATGTGACATTTTTTCCATTGTAGAGCTAACCGCTGTTTCCCCTGTGGTGAATCTTGCATTTTAAAGAGCTTTCACATGTTTTTCTGTGAGAATTTTGTAAAATACAATGTGGCAAAAAATCCCCCCCCCAACAAACATTTTACTTTATGCAGCTAAAGTGTCTTCCATATCACACAGGCTGCTGAGAAATCAATGTCGAGCTTGGATCCACAGAAACAAGCTGCCTTAAATAAACAGGAAGTCAAAAGATGCAATCCCTCAGCTTTACAGAAAGCTGCAGAGTGACCACATGATAGATGACTTTGATTCATCATGGCAATGCACTACATAGTCAATCCCTTCTGAAAATCATTTATTAGAGATGTTCTTGCTTTCTTCTCTTTCTTGCTTATTGTCCTCTCTTTGCACAGATCCTACAGGCTGAATGGCTCTCCTTACCTCAGATTCACATCTGACTGAGAGCTGGAGAATTAGTGGCTGTGAAGTCTATAGCTTAGCAGCTGTGGAGTGTTTAACTATTTCAGAGAAGCAAGACTTCTTTTTCCTATTTGTAGTCTTGATCTTGGGCAGGAGAGCAGACATTTCTTAAACATCTTCTGTCATGCTTCTTTTAAATAAAACTACAGTGAGGATTGGTCTTGTTTTGTAATTTTGTGATGCTGTGAGAAATGACTGATTAAATCCATGATACTGTAATTTGAACGTGCAAAGTCATTTAGGTTATAGTAGTATGTAGCTTTCATTACTGCTTCTATGTTCTGCCTTCTCTTCCATACAGGGCCATGAACTTTGGATCAGAATACTCACAGAGGTGTAACTGTAACTTATGCATGTTTGTATTAAGAATAATGTTCTGGCCTGATTGCTTTGTTAATTTTTAGTCAGAAAGGAAAAGCAATGGATCTTCTGTAGTCTGGGGTTTACTAAGCAGGAAGGGACTGATCAGTAATGTCTGAGGTCAGACTAACTCATTTCAGCTGCTGACTGTAGAACTAGTGATCTCCCTGTTTCATTGCAGGGAGGCAGGGGGAAAATGTGCTAAAATACAGAAATTTGCCAGTATTTTTCCTGTTTTATACAACCTGACTGGAAATTAAAAAGTTAGGTCAAAATTGGGCAAAATATCCCAGAGGTTTATTTAAACCTTGGAGTTATCATTATGTAGAATAAATGTATACAGAATTACACACTTGGTAGCCCTAAAGCTTTTAAACTTTACAGACTAAATAGCCAAAGGAATTGTTTTAACTATGGTATACCTTCAATGTATTGACTCTAGGGATGCAAACATGGCATCAATGCTCAAAAAGGGCATGACAGCTTAACACAGCAAATGTAAGATTAATGTTGTGGTGTAACATATTTCACAGTAGTGCTTGGTGTGTCAGTGGATTAATGCATCAGAGATTTGCTCAGGTTCTTAATTTGGGTTTAGATTTTAAGTGGAAAAGGAGAAGGATTTGACTGAAGACAACACCTAATTCTCTGTATCACAAAGTTATCAGAATCATTAATAGGATTTATTTTCCTTGGAAAAATTATGTGTTAAACCAGGATTAAAATGTGCTATATGGAGTTATTTTAAGATATTTGCATAGTAGCTTTTAAGCCATTATTAGAGATAATAAGATTAATAATAAAAGGATAAGTTTCATTTTGTCAGCCACACAAGGTGAAACTAGGCTTCATGTGTTTTCATGAGAACTAGAGAAACATTTCAAGGGACTATAAAACAATGTTTAGATGGCTACTGCAATGAGCAGTGAATATAAAGCAGCGAAGCTCGAGAGTCATCTAACCAGGGCAGAAGTTAGCTCAGAAACTGTGTGAATTTACTCATCTCTGTTAGTTGTCTGTATCAGATAAATGTTTTCAGAAAAAAAAAAAAGGAAAAAATATTTGAAGAACAACAAACTTCCAAAATGGTTTTCTTACATATAAAATACATAGTCAAAAATATATTTAAAGAATGCTTTTTTGAAGAGTTTTGGAAGTTAGCTCTGATATTGTGAAACTTTTCTTACAGACATTCCACATACTGTAGTTATTTACAGCTGCTTTGTCACGCTTTCAAATACAGTACATATTCAAGCAGATGCTTAAACTACTGAATTAAGCTCTATTGAATTTGGATGAGTACATGCTTATATTTAGGCTGTGTTCTGCATAGTGATACTTTAACAAGGTCAGAAATTATCTGGTTTGTACACATCATAGAGTACATGATTTCATGTTACAAAAATTTGGCACCAGTTCCAACAGAAGAGATTTCCCTTCCTTGTGGCTTGCTTCTGTGCAACATGTACCTTTGCTATAGAGGTGGAGGTATAGGGTGAGGGTGGAGAGAGACTTTTGCATTATGTTCTTCAATTACAATTTTTCTAATGTCTCTTGGCAGACAAGAAAGCTTCTTTTCCTGAAAATATGTAAATGTATATGTGCATGTATGCATGTATATTTATATATATGCCTTTCTTCACAGAAGGAACAGAATATGGAAAACAATTTAAAACAAGAAAAAAAAAAGGCTTTCAATAAAGGTATTTCTGCCTTTCTACAGAGAGCACTGAAATAATACCTTGAGCATAGGTTCCCCTTGCAAGCGAGGCACTGACCCAATCACTGGAACAGTTTCAGGCAGGATGGTGAGGCTTTTGCAAAGTACAGAACACATCTGAGTGTTCTGAGATAAATACTATATGATGAGGAAAAGGGATTATATCCTTTTGATACAAGAGATAGGATTTGAAGGGCTTGTGTGCCTGACCCTTTGTCTGATTTTCCAACTTCACTGAATTTATGATATATGACTTATTATATTACCTCATAGTAATACATGCAGTAACGTATAATATTTAATGTATTTAACTGCTGGCAAATCAATAATTTCTTCAAGGTATTATCTCTTCTCAATTATTTGTAAATAAGTAAGAAGTAATAAGTAAGTAAGTAATCCTTATATTACATAGATCTTTATAATTTCTTGGTTACAGCAACTCTATTCCTAAGTGTATATACTGCAAGTGTTAGAGCTCAAAGAATGTGGAGTTAAGATGTACAATATTTTGCATTGATCACATTCTAGTGTGAAAATATTCAGCTCAGTAAATTGTTTTAAATATATTCTAGATAGTTATGTCCTTGCCTGCATTTTTTGCTTTAGTTTTGGCTTTTCTTTCATAATACAACTGTTCTCACTGGTTTATAAAATGTCAAGGTCAAAGAGAGGTGAGGCTGAATAGTGCTGGGAATCTGAGATGCAAATAAGTTTAAGATAATCCATGTGATGCTCGGAGGCCATCTAGTTTCTCAAAGCCATTAACATTCAGGGATGCTCATTAGCACTCAGGCATCCAGTCAGTATGCATTAGGAAAATGAGATGTGTTGATTAAAGTTACAAATTATGTGTTGAATGTTTAGACTTCAAACCATGGTGACTTCACATTTATGAGAGTATATTTCTATACTTTCACATTAAAAAATACTGACTCTTTCTAATCTTCAGTGCTTTTTTTGTGTATATGAATGTGTTTGCATATGTTTCTTGTGTATGGGAGGAGAAAGAAGTGAAAGCATGGATGGAAAAGAGTGAGAAAATGCAATTTAAATGTTTGATGTTTCTGTTTTGAAAAGTCTCTGAAAAGCTTACAGTCAGGACTGCTGCTGCTCTAGTAGTAAAGTAAATTGAACTAAGATTAAAAATACTATAGAGACTTGGAGGATTTTAACCTTTCATCTCTGTTATCCTAGGTACGGACCTAGGACAGGGAGTTTTACATTGTTTAGACACAAATATCCTGCTGTTTTATTGGGGCATAGGAACTATCACTTTATAGAAGTCTGAGACATACTCCAAGGCATAATCAGCATTGCAGTATCTAACAATGTTTCAGAGCTTTGAGTGACATCTAGCTAAAACCAGAGGATTGTGTGGAGAACAGCATACGTTAGTTTAACATCTGTATTAACATGATGTATCATGCTTGTATTACATGGAGCTATCTTGTGTAAACACAATAAACAAGGATACTGTCCTTAAGATTAGGCTATCTATCAGCATTTTGGGTAGCATTAGTGAAATATATCATCCTTATTGTGCATTATTGCAGATGCTCTAGAATAGTTATCTTAAGCAAACATAGCATGCTGCTCTAATCTATACCTGTACAGCCTTTAACGCTGCCAAGATAAAGTACATCAAGATAGGAGTCTAGTCTGATACATAGTTCATATCCTGAAGTATAGATTTCTTTTCTGAGTATCTTCAGCTAAACCTTGCTTCTAATTGCTGCATAGAAAAGGGAAGTGTAGACTCTTACTAGCTAAATAACTGAAGTAACCATATTTGCTAGTAGTTTTCAAACAGTATGAACTATGGGTAGTGAGTAAGAATATTGGTTCAGTAGCTAACACGCATTCTTACATTTTGTAGTTCTGTGGAACGGTCTGGGAATATCAATTATTATGCAGATTACTATATAAGATGAAAACAAATTATACAAGGGTGGTATTGTGGAAGCAAATTATTTTCAGGACTAATAAGAAGTAGTTCTTTCTCTGAAACCACTGTCTAATATCTGCAACTGATCACAGAGAAGGTAATAATGATTCTGGGCATGACTCATCACAGAATTTTTTATTTTTTCTGGTTTTGAAACAGATATTTGAATATATGCACTAAATCCAGATTTTGTTTTTAGAAAGTCTTGCAATGTTACTTAAAACAAAGGTCTTTGTGAGGAAATCCTTGCTGTGGGTACAGATCAACTTTGAACACAAGATACTGTATTGAGAAACACCATAGTGTAAGTTTTCTTTTTCTTTTTGTGATCATGTTGCCTTAAGAACTTTCTTAGTGGGTTAGATGGAAGTGCCAGCTCAGTATCAGAAGTGCCAGCTTGGTATCAGATGTTGAGTCCAGCTCAGTATTTTGTTTCTGATAGTGATGTCTCTGCTCCTGGGCAGACAAGGACTTGACAGCATCCAACAGCTCCTTGGGTAGCGTCAGGGAGCAGTGGTTCCTGTCAGGATTGCTCTGTTTAACATCCCTTTCCAGTTTTCTGGCTTTTCCACTTTTGATGCTTTGACCTCTGTATTTCATTTGGTGTAGTCTTGGATAATTTGATATTTCCAATTTGTTTTCTGTAGCCTTCTTGCTTTCTGTAAGAAGCTTGAGTTTGGGAGAAATCATCACTGAGAGCAGACAGAGTGGGTAGATATTGCAGTGTGATGGTCAGAGTGCAAGATGCTTAGTCCTGTAATCAACATTCATATTTTACATCTATGTGCTGTTTCCTCCTTTAAGTAAGCTTTTGCCTCCTATGTTTACAATGTTAACAATCTATTTCCTCCTTGGTATCTTTTTCTTGGTCCTTAATTTTTAAATCATCATTCCTGTCTTGTTTTGTTTTGTTGTTTTTTTTTTCTTTTTCTTTTTTTTCCCCTATCAGCTGCATGTGCAGTATTTGAACTCCAGATTCTGTGCTTTAGATAGAAGACTTTGTTTCAAGCTAGCTTATTCCTGCTGTAATCCAACAAAGATATCTGCCAACATGAGATGATGATAACATTGAATTATAAAGACAGAAAGTATAGGTTAAGCCTGGTATTTTTCAGTCTGTCCTTCTGACCTGGAGATTATACTTGTACCATCAGATTTAATAGCTGTCAATAGATTTCTCCTTTATTTAATGTAATTTTGTTTCAGATCTGTTTACATTTTTGGGCTCCATGACATCTTGTGACACTGAGTTTCATAATTTGATTTATGTAGTTCATACTACATAATCCCCCCCCCTTCTTATTGTTTTGAATCTTTTGTTCCAATTTTGCCGTAAAGAATTGCCAGCTTTTGTTTTATACTTGTCTCTAAAAACGAGGAAGATCTATGGTTCCTTCAAAAGAAATCACAGGTTGTTCTGTCAGACAATGACTTCATTCAAAACATTAAAACCAAGACCTGTTGTAAATTAAATTGTTTATAATTATAAAGAGTGGTTTCCTTACAGCAACAGGGTCCTTCAGACATTACTCTGACTGAATTATCTTCCAGCTAGTTATTCATAGCATTGACAACTCGTGTTCTTATAAAACTAAAACTTGTGTGTGAAATGGTATTCCTTTCTTTACTTTCGAATCTGGAATCAATTGTTAAACAAAAAGCTGAAAATTTGATCAAACAGACACTTCAGGCTCATTTAAGGTCTTTGAACATTGGTTTTGAGCTTCATAGTCATTGGGATAAGCTTTGTGCTTGTTCACAAATGAATGAGAAATAAGGTTATTAGATTACACATTCTGATAAACTGATTAACTGTTAACACGCTGTCATTTAAATTCCTATTTTGTGCTGTTTCCAGACAGCAAAAGGCTTTATTTTCATAATAAATATACATGTGAAATTAGTATTAGATATTTTGCCATAAGATTTTCTGTAGAAAGAGCAATCGTTTTTTTTTGGTGCTGGAAATATGTGCTTTGAAATGAGGTAAGTAGATGCAGCAAATCTTTGGCATACTGAAGCGTTTTTCTCTACCCTGATGTCATTCAGGTATATTCCAGAGTGTGCCACTCTGAGGTTTCTAAGATGGGGGAATAGCTTGTTTGGGGTGAATTACAGCTGTTACCCATCTTTGCACAAGAGGACTTGTTACTGATGCAGGGGAGCACAGGTAGGCCCTGTTATGATAGACAGACTGTTGTTGGTTGGAGCAGGATTTCTGAAATCTGAAAATATTTTAAAGTTTGCTTTCTTAAGCTTTCAGAATCAGTTGGGCAGTAAGACACCACATGTTTGTCTCTCTCCTGTTTTGTCACTTTTTATCAAGTTTCATATATACAGATATATTCCACAGAAAAAAAAAATCATAAAGGTCACAAGTGCTTTCATACTTGGGAGTTCTGAGAGGTTTATTTAAGCCCTTGCAGACTTTTAACCTTTTCTAGCTTACAATAAGTTTGCCATCCTTTTAAAACCCTTTGATTGTATGGCTTTTGTTCCCCTGAAAGGGGGACAGGGCTGCCTGGTTACTCAAGCAGATGCCAGGCTTCTGATTTGCATTTGATGAAAGCCACTTGTGAAAGCAGAATCAATGCTCAGATTTACAAACAGTAAATGTGGGTATTGGCTTGTCATTTCTTCCTAGGTTGTTGTCCTATACAGCTGCTCAAGTTCCTCTCTTTGCAAGAACATCTTCCTGCTCTCCTTGCTGCCCATAAACATTATGTTGGATCGAGATGAAGGGTGAGTAATTCGTTTTACCTCCATTATCTGATTTTTTTATTTAACAGCAAAAAAAAGAACAGGAAAAAAGAATCAAAATGCAGCCATTTAGAATAATGCATTATAAGTTGATGAACCATAATAACCAAACTGTGTGTCTGAAGGGGCCTAATTACAGAACACCAGGGGCACAAGACTGAGCTTATTGCGGACAACAAAATAGTGCTCTAATAATGCTGTCACTGTACTGAGTACAGCTTCAGTGTTAATCCATATGGTTATATCCAGGTAGAGAAAGGAACAGAATGCATCAAGAACAACAACAGAAATGATTCTGAAAAGTTTATATATCAAATCAGAGCTAGCAGGGAGAGAGACATTATTCTGAATGAGGTTAACTGAAAGCAAGATGGCAGTGACTGAACCAGTGTTTTTAAAATAAGGGTGTTTTTGACTAGACTGTGTAAACTCCCACTGATTAATGTATAAGGAGTGTACATGTATGCTGAGGTGTAGACACAGGAGTAAAAGAAACAGCAAGGATGGGGATTTGAAGCACAGTTTGTTAGAGGTTTTTTATGCCATAAGATCAACTGTTACAGACTATATCAAGACCAATGCCCAGCTATGGATGTATCTTTTCTTCTGCTAAAGGATGTCTATGCTTTTTGCTTTGGGTGTGAGGCATAACATTATTATTTCATGTCTAAGATGTCAGTAGAAAAAATGTATTTTCAATAATGCGTCCTTATAGAAAGACTATAGGAGATGTGTTGCCATTACCCTTTAATATGAACTTGAATGAATCTAACTTGCTTTGGCTTGAGTGTCCTACCTCACCAGGCATGCTCCATAAAACCTTTTTCACTGTGGTAAAACATCACATTTCAATGTGATAAAACATTCTAACAGAAAAGCTAAAAAGTTTCACGTGTACCAGATGAAATTTTTTTATAGTGCAGGAGGTCAGACTGAAAACACCCACAAGCAATAGGACTGAATATAAATCTCAAGATATTCAAAAGCTCATTCCTTTGTCTTGGCTCTTTCTGTTTTTCTGTACTGGGCAGTGCATGGACTTATGAGCCATATCTAAATGAGCTGTTGGAAATATAACTGTTACAGCAGTGTAGATGGTAAAGCACTTCTTGGTCTAGCTAAGCTTTCTTCTTATGATACAGTTGCTCAGTACAAGACAAATCAGCTTTAGCTAGTTTATACCGTAACGACATCACTGAACTGCTTCCAGTGTCTGATCAAGTTTGGCTAGTGCCACTTTGGATAACTCTGCAATGTAGCTATTTTTTTTTTGTAATTCTGAATGGTTGTGTAAGTGGTAAGTTTTAACAGAGTTATAAATGATCACCTTACTTGTGTCAACTTTTACTCTCTTCTTTTCCAAACTCATGTGTACATCAAATATGCCAAAACATTTTTCAAATGTACTATTTGTAGTGATTTCTGTATGTGAACAAATACTTAGAATTACAGACAAAATGCTAGTTTGTACTCTGGGTTTCATAGTGCAAGTATTTCATACATGTATTTTTCAGAATCATAGTTTCCTATTTAAAAATATATAGCTGTAATATCAGACAGCTTCCTTTCAAAAAAACCCCAACAAAACAACTTCCTCATTTATTTGCTACTTGCTCCTTAATATGCAGGGAGATCAGGTAGGCTGTTGCATGGAGTAGTTATCCACTTTTGGAACCTGAAGGTAGGAATATCTCCACAGAAACTCCAGATTTAGAAATTGTAGTTGTTGGTTTTGTTTATCTATCTATTTAATTATTTGTTTAATATGTAAAATAAGAAGCAAGATTGTGTTACTTGGTCTCTTCTAGGCCAGGCTTTTAGTCCTGAAGTGTGATTCTGGTTTACAGCCTGACTGAAGGAATCAGGACATGAATTTCATTGGCTCAATCATGTAAAACTTCATACTTTGTCTGGTGGCTTAGTTTCAGAGAGTATAAAATGGAAAGTTTTCATCCTGAAATCAGGTATTATGGTGTCCCTATATCCATTGCAGTGCAAGAGTACATGATCTGTTGTAGTGATAGCCAAGTGAAACGTGTAGTGAGAATTGGCCTAGTATGTGTGGAAATTAGACTGGTTATATATCAGTATAAGCAGTTAATGTGAATGGTTATAGTGAACCCTCTTGGCTTAAGATGGTATTGTTGCCTTCTCCAAGGAGATTTGAATCTACTTATGTTCATTTATTTGGGAGGGCTTTCATATTATCCCCTGGCTACTCTATTTATACTTCCTCAGTTTTTAGGTCCTAGGCATTCTAAACCTCTTAGTATTCAGAACTAAAGTTTGGAACAGCCTTGGATAGCTGTAGGCAACAGGAAACAAATAAAGGGACAACTTTCATGCAGATACATGAGCAGGAGGCAGGGATGGATAAGCAATTCATCCAGGCAGCCAAAATATTTTCATACTCATCTGAACCAGTTCTCTGACAGTACTACAGCAGCTGAACCCTTTTTATCTCTTTTACTACTATCTTGCACTAGCATTAAGTAGCTGATTTTTCTTTTCATTTAAGAGATTCCACTGCAAACTTTACTCTCTTACAGTTTTCTCCCCTTTTTGTCACTGACTCAACTTCGAATACTTCTTAAAGAACTAATTTGGGAAGGTCATTCTTATTTTTGTTTTGCATACTATGTGTATATCTCTTCCAGCTTTTATCATTTCTGTTTCAGGCCTCCTCTGCACGTGCCTCTTACCTGTCAGTTCTTTTGTGACTCAGTTCTTATGGGCCAAATCTTCCTTGCACTTGAAAAGAGACTTTTTTTATTTTGGCTCTGCCCACCTGACTCCCTCTTCAAGCCTCTCATTAAATCCATTTCTCTCAGTTTACCACCCTTCATTGCATCTGCTCTGGTGCAATCAGGTTTTTAGTGTGTGTGTATGAAAGCAAAAGAACTGAACACTTCTAACCATAAAGGAATAAAAATGAAATTCGAGACTCAGATCACCATCCTGCAAATAAAAAGCCTTCTAGAGTGATCTATATGCTCCCTCTTCACATCACCAGTCATTATTTCTTCATGGTTATCTTACCAAGATGCCATTCCCTTCAGATCAGGGATCTGACTGAGTTGTCTGTGAAAGTGCAATCTTTTCTAACACACTGTGAAAACCAAACAACTTGTTTTGTGGGGAATCCAGTTTTTTTGTCTATGTATTCAGAAAGGGAGTTAGAATTCATTTTCTGTGATCTCTTTTGTGTTTCAGATGGAACAGATGGCTGAGCAAAATAAACATCTGTATGTGAACTGTAAAGGGTTTATGTGTTAGTCTGTGCCAGTGTAAAGGGTGACCTGTCAATACTTCTCCACAAACTATTTGTGAGGGAAGATTAGGAAAATTTTGATTTAACAGTAGAATTTGCCGAGAACTAACAAAAAAAGAAGAAATCATTGACTATTTCTGTGGCATCATTAATGTGCTTGGCCCCTTACTGCACAAAACAGCTATAAGCATTTGTGTTCTCACAGGATTTCTTTTATAATAATTTCACTGTAAACTTTCCTGTATGCTAAGACAAAGAGGAAGTCAAGGGCTCTGTCTGTTACCTGCTGAATGTCTGTTGGCCTTGCCTCTACTTTCTTTGTTGCATGAAAATTATGATATGACTGATACATGCTAATAATTACATGAACTGATATTTGTGTGGTCATGCCCCAAAATCTCTGTTGCATTCAGTATTTGAGCTATGAGCTCCTTCCTGAAATTGAACTCTCCACCTTCACTTCGATTCTCTCCTCTCTGATTTAGGGAACAGTTCATGTAACATGCAGATATTTCAGTTACTCAGTTTTCTGTAGCCCTTCTGCTGTCATTACATTTTAAAAAGGGATAATTTCTGTTTAATACTGAATAACATAGGCAAGGTTTGTAAGGAAAGAGGTGTGGGTGAGATACAGGTAAGGTTTTGGATGCAGAGGCTCTACTATAATATATTCAGTAGTTATTTCCCACACTTCTATCCCTTTCTCTGTGCTATGCCTGAGGTTTTGTACTGCTGTGTTTTGTTTGACTAACACACAACTATATTGTAGAAGTTGTTACAAGGTGAGAAGAAGGATTTGACATCTGGGTGTGGAATAATTGATACTTTGGACTCCTGGAAAATTGTTGGAGGCTTTTTGCTCTTATTTAGTGGTTGCTGCTTGGATGATGGGAGTGTTGTGGTTTAACCCAGCAGGCAGTGGAACACCACACAGCTGCTTGCTCACTCCTCCCCCCAGTGGGGTGGGGAGAGAACAGGAAAAAAGGTAAAACCTGTGGGTTGAAATAAAGACAGTTTAATAGGACAGAGAAAGAAGGGAAAACAATAATAATGATAAAAGAATATAGAAAACAAGTGATGCACAATGCAATTGCTCAGCATGTACTGACCAATGCCCAGCATGTCCCTGAGCAGCAGGCCACCCTCCCCGGCCAACTCCCCCAGTTTTATTGTTCAGTGTGAGATTGGATGGTATGGAATATCCTTCTGGACAGTTAGGGTCAGCTGTCCTGGCTGTGTACCTTCCCAGCTTCTTTTGCTCCCCAGCCTCCTCACTGGCAGGGCAGTACGAGCAGCTGAAAATTCCTTGAATTAATGTAACCACTGCTCAGCAACAACTGAAACATCAGCATGTTATCAATATTATTCTCATCCTAAATCCAAAACACAGCACTGTACCAGCTTCTATGAAGAGAATTAACTCTATCCCAGCCAAAAGCAGCAAAGGGAGAAAGTTTTTTCCTTGTTTTAAGCACACTGAGAGGAGCAGAGGTTTGTTTGTTCTTTTTTTCCTATCTTTTCCTTTCCTTTTCAATTTTTTCTTTCCTTTTCCTTCTCTCTCATTTTCTAGTGAATATAATGTGAACTCCTAGTCTCTTATCCAACAAAGATGGCAGTCTTCAAGCCTGAAGTCTCTACTTCTCTAATTATTGTTTGATTTAGCTGTTAAACAGAATAATCAAAATTATTAGCAGGGAAGATAATGTAGCTTTTATAACCTCATTTTTTATCTTTTCAAGATAAAAGCTTGTTGTGATAAATACTGCTGAAGCTTCTCAGAATTTGTTTTAGATTGTAGCATCTTGGATGAAATTCTGATTCTGCAAAAGCCAACAGCAGTGTCAGCTGACATTGACAGAGCTAGGAATTCAGTGGAGATTCAATTTCTAATGTACTTAATGACAGTTTCTAGGCACAGATATAATTAAATGAGGACCTCAACAATCTAAAGTTTTATATCCTTGTTTAATGCACATATTCTGAGCTAAACTTAAACAGAAACATAGCATGTACTTATTTCTTTATAAGACTAAATTTTTGACTGAGGTGAGCTGAATTCAGAAGCTATTTTCATTGCAGACCTAGTCCTTCTTTTGAAGTTGAATCTGGTTGAGGAGTTTTATTTCAATGGTAAGACCAAGATCCCAAGATTTTAGAAACTACAAGACACCAATATCTTATAAGTGCCCTAAAACCCCTGAAGGGTTTTATCTGCACACAGACTTCTGGGTTTTTTAAAACAATTTTCCTTTGTTCTATTGCAATTAATTGAAATTCTAGCGTGGTGTTAACACTGTTATAATAAATCAGTCTTGTCTTGCTGTAGTGAAGAATAAAGAACAAATTAGGATATAAAAACCTCCTCAAATGTATTCATAATACCAGAGCAGCCAAACTTCTGTTCTTGACATCTTTGATACTTTACTTATCTCCCATTTACTGTGGACTCACTTTCAGCTTTATCTAATTCTTTTGCAACGGTCAACAAACCCCATTTGGCACTCACTTCTAATTCAAGATTTCTGGACAAAATTATATGTAATTGCAGAATCTTTAGTGCTTTTATTATTTCTTTTTCCTTCAGATCTTTGAGAAAGCTGAGTGCTAAACTATCCTCTTGTAGATAACAGAAAAACAAGGAATAAATGAGTGAAAGTTGATTTTGGTGTATTAGTCATACCTACTTTTCATTTTCAAAACTCTTTTTTTCTGCTTCTGATTAAAGCCACCCAACCAAACTTATTTGTTTTAATTCAGTGTTCAAAGGAGAAATTTAAAACATACAAGTCATTCTAAGTGGATGCTGTACAAAATTGAAGTCAGCTTTAGAATAAGAGGCATGAAATTCAGGACTTGGAAAGCAGTACACCATGCTAAGGTAGTCATTCAGGCACATCAACTACTTTTTTATAAACCTTAATGAGCAAAGCTGAAATCTGTCTCAAATTTTTCCTAAGTCAGTTTTTTCCTTCTTTAGCTATTTTGACTAAACTGCATTAAACAATTGCGTTACTTTTCTGCCACACAGCTGCAATGTTAGAAGGCAGTTATGTTCCACAGTTTATAAATAGCACAGGGAGGGTTTCCTCTTCTATTTGAGTTCTAAGTCTTGCCTTCCCCAGCCATCAAAAAGAAGAAAAGAGTAAAGAATACAGAAAATTTTATCAAAGCAAGAGAGATAAAATGAAATATAATGTTCATGTGAATGTACTTCTCTGGGACAAATCAAATGGGAAATCAAAAATAGAAAAGAACCCAAACCAATAATTTAAATGGAAAATATTGTGTTATTTTGAAAAAAAAATTGTTCCTGTTTTTCAGCTATCTTGTTTTTTAGTAATACTTTTGTTTTCTGTCTCCTGTATTTATGTTTTATCACATACTTTTCTCAATGTACATGATTGCATTTAGGGTGGATATAAATGTTAAAAATTACAGGAGTTAGTATTTGTGTTAAATAATCTGGAAATTATGTAAGCAAAAGGCTACATTTTAAAGTTCATCAGGCTTACCCCTTCTCAGAAAAATAGAACAAAGAGTAGAATAAGGAGCCAGACTTATCCTCAGTCTAAAAGTATTTAAATCTGAGGATTGCAAGTGAGAGGACTCTCTCTTCCCTCAGCTACTTGAGTGGATCACAGTGATACAACTAGATGTTAACCACAGGATCAGAATTTTGCTTAATCCAAACAAATCCAAGGCCATGGCAGATGTGAGAAGCACAAGTACCTTTTGTTGCATGTGAGAGTAATATGAGGAGAGCAGCTGCAGAAGTAGCAGTTTCAAGTGGACAAGAGTAGAGTGTAGTAATCTTTTCGAAGCGAGGAAGGAATGCATTACTGCAGTCTGAGCTACAGCTGAAAGGAGATATCTTGGTCTTGCAAAGCAAGCACCAGAGCAGAAAAGTTCACCCATCTTCAGATATCTGTAGACAACCATATGTCTGACCACACCTCTGTTATGTGAACTTATTTAAACTGACTGCAGAAGTACTTCTTAATTTGAAACTGGAGGCAACTGTGTCGATTCTTCATGTTTCCTGCAGGCAAAAGTATCGTTTACAAATTACACTAACTGGGAAACTTTGCCCTATTCAAGGTTTGATTGTGACTGTATAATTAGACACAGGTTTTTTATTTTAAATCCATGGAAAGCACATCTACCAGTAAGCTGCTAGCAGTTAATTCTAAAACCTTTCGAGTGAATTTGCAGGCATAGTTTGCCCATACAAAAGTAAAGACTGTGCCAATACTAATTGAGAAGGTGGGATGGTCTCTGAGCAAAGCTCTAATTATCTGTGAGATCTTGATACTCTGCTTTTCTGTGGGGAAATGTGAATATTTAGAATTTGCCAGATACAAAGCACAAATATCAATTTTGAAAGTCCCTGTTTGAAGCTGGGCAGGGTCAACCCATCAAGCCTAGAGATCAGGTTGGAGCAGAGCTGGAAAGGGGCTGCAAAAGAAAGGTTTGGTCTACTAAAGAAATTCTTTCTTGAAGCTTTTGATGTGCACTGTTGCTGATGAGTTTGAGTGAAGAATCAGTCTTTGATTTATTAGGGCAAGAGTGAGTATTAAGGTTGTTAGAGAAAGTGTATAGTGCTGATTTTGCCATATTAGAAATGGGCTGATGAGAATAAGGTGTAAAGAAAGGGTACATAAACATGGAGTTAATGTCTGTATTAGAATTAGAATATACAAAGGAGCTTTTCTAATTTTGAGGTTCCTGGTTTTGTAATCAGTAGTTGGCTTGTGTAAAATATAATAAATGGCACAGCTTTGAATATTTTAAACTTAGAGCCAAGATTAATGCATAGGTATTTATGTGTTAATGATATTGTATTTTTGTGTGCAGTATATTGCATTCAAATACTTCATTGGATTATTAATATTTAATGTTGTTATGTATTAGTTGCTTTTGAATTGTTTCTGAGATTTGGCTTTAGCACAGACTGTGTTGGATATAACTTGATGTGGCCTTGCCATCAGGGAAGGCAAAATAATTTTAGTACTTCTGTTAGCTGTTAAATTGGTTTAAGCATTTCCTTCCCTTAACCTGTTCACTCATTTCTGCCTAAATTCCCTCAGTTGTGCTTATATGACTACTTGCAGGCTTATTTATTGAAACAGAGAACCAAATATGTTTTTAAATTGATGTGGTTCTCACTCTAGTTCCATACAATATTGAGGTGGTCATGGGAATTAAAGTTAGGGCAGACCTGCTTAGTAAGTTAGGTTTTGAAATATTTGGTTTAGGCAATGTATCATCCTTTTTCTTGGCTTTTTGTTCACAGTTCTGCATGCCTATTCTCTGCTGCACCACTGCAGCTGCCAATGCAGCTGGTTAAGGGTCATGTTGTGAACCAGATCTTCTAGTGGCTTATCAGCAAAAACCCTTCTGGATAACAATCCCTGCATTTAGCACTAGCTCTAACAATGATTACACCACTAAAACCAAAGCATGAGTTTTTTTACTGATGTCTTTGTTGCTCCTAGATCTCCAAGAAAATATTTTTAAGAAAAACTCCTTGATATAGAGTAGTGACCTTACGTGGCCAGTCATATTCTCTTGAACTCCATGAAATGTTTTTATTTATACCTTTGTATCTAGGTACCATTAACAAATTGGAATTTACACCAAAGAGGAAAACTGATAAAAGACCCTGAATCATGACTGAGAAACTATATTCCTGAATATGACCTTTCTTTTCAACCAGCAAGCAATAAAAGTTTTATGCTTGCAAAGCCACATGTTGAACCAGAAGAGCAATAAAGCAAGAGGCAATAGTAGACTTGTCAGTTTTGTCAATTTTAACAGGCCTACACTCCTTGTCAACAAGTTCAATATCAGTTAAATGTATTTTCAGTATGTTACCCTTAGTTTTGCTGAACTTAGCAATAAGATTATTAGGCAGAATAATAGAATTATTTACAAGGACGTGTTCCTGAAGCTTAACATTCCATTTCATTTGGGAAAAATTCAGTTTTTTACATAGAGGTGAGGGCTTTCCTGTTGAACAATGTACATTGCATTTTATGAAATGTGTCTCTCACTACTCACTCTAGTGCACATACACCTGGTTTCTTTGGTAATTCAGCATTTCTGATCACAACTCTGCAGAGTACCAGATGCATTCCAGATTTTTTTTACAACTTCTGGGTATTTACAGTATTTGCACTGGTACCATAGGAGTTGTACAGCAATAAGCTAAACATCTATTTGATACCTACAATACCTATGCTGTATTACAAAGCTATGATTAATGATTTTTCTGTCATAATTAGAGCTAACAAGTGTGTGATCACCTCATTTCAGATGTAATCTGGAGTAATTAGCAAATACATAAATTAAGCTGTGAATAGATACTGAACTTTCTTTCACCATTTACAAAGAAAGATACCACATGAAGAAGGCTTCAAATCTTAATACATGTTAAAATCAAGTTCACTTCAATTTAAGATATAAAGAAGAGATGTATACAATATACAGCTGATTATTTTAATTGTTGAATACGTCCTGCTGCACTTTCTGGAAGGTCACAGCCAGCTCATGCTGGAGATGAGAATGAAACTGAAGTCCTGCCAATTTAAGGCAATAGTTTTCATTGGTTTTCATTTTTGTGAACCCCTAAAGGTTTTCAGTAGTGATTCTGACTCTCAGAAATTTCACAAAGGTCAAATAATGGCTATATTTCTCTTCCCATGTATCCCTTAGCTATACAGAGTCAGGGCTAGGGTGAAAACTGCTTATCAAAGACCAGTCACGCATAAAGCAGTTTTCTTGAGCTCAGGAATCTCTGCTGTTTCTCTGTTTAAAAGCAACCACAGTCTTGCTGCTAGATTGAGTCAACAAAACCTTTTGTTCATCTTCAAACTTACCTACATTGTCTACAAACCAGATCGAGGTAACTGGCTAGTCCCTCTGTAGTCTTGCTGGCAGTGAGGAAAACACTTAGGGGTGAAAGGTGGGACTTTTTCATCTCTCTCATCTTGGGGCAGTGTGAGTTGTTTGTGGACTTTTCTAGGGCTATTTGGCTGGTGTAATCAATCAGTCTCTGATTTTTTCCTCTTTCTTTGAGAGGACCCCATACCAGGTTTTATTACAAATAGGAGAACAAGTGAAGTCTAATGGGATAGTTATGGTGCAAATTACTTGTAACAAGCAAAAGTAACACAGCTGGATTTATTTTTGGGTGCAATAAGTCACACATTTCTGATACTGCCAGACAATGTGCTGGATATTTTTTTTGATTAATCAAAGCTGCAACTGTCATGTTTTGGTAAAATAAAATTCTTAAACCTCCTTCCAACCCCTAACATTCTATGATTCTATGGTTCTCTGTCTTCAGTCCCCAGTATTCCTTATCTTAGAAATTCAAAGAGAAAGGCATTTTTTTTTTTTTGTATTTTTGAACACTTTTTCTAGTGCACCTGTCTTGAAAACTCCCAGAAACATATATAACTTTTCTGGTTCTGTGGTTAATCACCTCTTTGTTGCTGGGCATGAATGTGTCTTCTGTCACTCGAGTTCAGCTACTTTAGCCATCTGCAATTTTAACTGTTTTGTGCAAGCATCCTTTCCCAAATCAACATCGTTTCTCCAGTTTAGACATTCTGTGATTCTCTACAGTGTTGACTTAGGGTCACTTTCTCTGATGAGAAACTAATAAGTGAAGATAAGGGAGGTTGATGCAGACTTCACTGTCTACTTGTTCCTATCACATTAACAAAAATAAATTTCTTGCACCATAAGTAGAATCTGAGATATCTTGCAGAAGGAATTGGTGGTTCTGCTTTTGAACTGTACCTTCATCTTTTGATCTAGAATGTGCATCTTTTTTTAGTTTTTTCTACTATGGAGTTTGCCCACATTTTTCTTCCTTAAGCTTTTTTCTGTTTTGACTAATCTCTTCCTCTGTGAACAATCCCAACTTTACTCCTAGCATCTTTTAAACTTTTTTTTAATTTCAAGGGCAGCACAGAGCATTTTATGAATCTTAAAACCTAGTGAAAAGCTGAAAAGAAGTGATTCTCAGGAAGAAAGTGGGATCATTTCCCCATGAAGCAAAGACTGTTTCCATAACATTGACCACCATTACTGCAGCTTGCCAAGGCTCCATCTTCCTGCCACTTGGGACAGTATGTTACAAAGTGAAGGTGACTTACAGATTGGAGCTGGCCACCTGTCTGGGGAACAAACGCACCTGCATAGCTCTTCCCTAGTCCTGTAATACAGAATGTATGACCAATACTGGTCAAGGCCTATGAGAAGGCTGTTGTTTTTTCAGCATTCCCCTGTATCTGCAAGTTATTGGTCCAAGATCAATAATCACATAATTTTTATTCCAGAGTAGTAGGTCCATGTAGAAAGAGATCCGCTGTGGTGTACTTAAGTGGAATAACATTGCAACATAGCTATATTGGCCAATCTTGTCTGTATCAGCAAGAACTTGGATGGAATAAGCATAACACTGGAGCAGTTACAGTCTGTTCTGGTAGTTATCCTTTTGAAGGAGCTGGAAAACTGGGGTTCTTACATCTAGGGATCATTCCCTGTCTTGTGCATGTCATTCATGTGTAGGAATGCTTGGCCCTGGAGCCTTTCCAGGTTTCACTGGATAATTACATTCCACTTGTCCAAAAGGTTTCTTTGTGAATAGTATCCCTTCCTTTCTTTCTGAACTGGAGCATATTGTTCTTTAAAGCAGATGTAGCGTTTCTATGTAAATTTAAATCACCCCATAGCTAATGTCAATATTTATTTGTTTTACGTTCTCCTGCCACACCCCTGTGTTTTTGCGGTGGTGATTTTTGGTAATGCAATCCAGCACAGTTTTGTGAAAATCGGTCCTGTTCCAGCACAGTTCCTTTAGCACTTGGTCACTAGGTGTCACTACCGATCCAGGAGAGAAGCAAAGCTTCCTTTCTCTTTTTGTTTTAAATTTGTACAAAGCAGAAAATCATTTGTATATAAGAACTTTTGTATTATTTATAAAAACATGCCTACAGATTCCATAGCATGGTCATTGTGTTCCCCAACCTCAGCAAAAAGTCTGCTATACAATGCACTTGTAATTACACAAAGAAGAGTTAGTAATTTCCCCTCCCCCGCTTCCCCCCCTGTATGTTAGCTGGTTTGAACACAGGAGGATTTTAGCTGGTGTTCCAATCCAGGACCATAACTATAAAAGGGACAATATTTTATGGGTTTTTTAAGCAGTACAGAAAAATTGGTTGTAACAAATTAAGAAGTCAAACTATCTGTGCAAAAATCAACTGTCAAAGTACAATTCCTGCTTGAAGTTTCATCTGAGGCTTCTGGATTCCTGTTTGTGTGTTAGCATCAGTAGTTAGAAGGATTAATCAGCTTGCACACGATATATGGTGATCTCACCCCCAGTTGTAGAAATCAGACTCAACACCTGATTAAGTATTGAATGGTCTGGCCTTGTATCATTGTGTGTAGGAGAGCTACATTTGAATCTGTACATAAATCTTGTTCACTTATTCACTGATAGCTCCTGGTAAATGTGAGGCACCATTTTGGAATGTATGCTGCTATTCTAAGAAAATGAACTTTGGCCTTTCAGTGAAGAAAAACCTGCCTCCTTTGCTGCAGTGCTGTATAAACATCTCCTACTCATGTCTATTCTCTGCTCTTGGGATTCAACAGAGCTTAAGAAAAATATTTTAATAGAGACTGATTTCTAACCCCTGCTGAACACCTAGAGAAATAAATGTCTAATGATTACATTCACATTTCTTATTTTCTAATTATTTAATGATTGGTAATTGACAGTGAAATGCCTGACTTGAAGGGGAAGGCCAGGGGTATGTTATATGATCCCTTCATCCCTTTATGGAGGAAACTGTGTTTTGTCAGTCTCTCTCTCTCTCTCAGTCTCTCTCCCTCTCTCTCTCTCTCTCAGTCTCTCTCCCTCTCTCTCTCTCTCTCTGTCTCTCTCCCTCTCTCTCTCTCTCAGTCTCTCTCCCTCTCTCTCTCTCCGTCTCTCTCTCTTTCTCTCTCTTTCTCTCTCTCTCTCTTTCTCTCTCTCTATTTATTCTTTTTAAAAAAAGCTAAATTCTCTGTGCCTGAGTCACCTTGTGCTGATGATAGGTGAAGGTGGCTGTGTAAGCTATCAGTGGTTTCATTTTCTCTACCTAGGAGTTGCAAGTTCTTAAAGGGAGGCAAGTGGTGGTTTAGCCCTGCCTGTTGCAGATGCTTTTGAATACAAAAAGATTTTCATGGCACAGATGAAAAAGCTCAGTTTTCAGCTTATCCTGTTATACCTGCAATGTAAGGTTAGACTGCTTTGGAGGTCTTTTTGGCTACTGAGGAAAACTATCCCCAAGCACTGCTGAAACAATATTTAAAATAATTTTTCTGTAAATACTTACCAGAAGAGGATCACTATTTGCCCTGCTACTTCATCAGCTGTCTCAGAGCTGATGACTGCAAACAGACTTGTGATTATACTGTTAATAAAACAGTTTCTGGATAAAGATTTTCCTGGCTTGTCACTGAGTAAATCTGTGAGTGCCTGATAGGGTACCTTTACTTGTGCATGGAGTTCTTGTTGATTTATTTTAAAGGATATCACCCAACTTCCCTATTGTGACATGGAAGCCAGAAAGAATGATTTAGCAGTACACCTTTCCAGATGTTAAAGTGTAAAGTTTCTCTATAGAATCATGGGCTCATACCCCTGAAGGCTGACTCAGCCCCTTTGCTGGCAGAGGGACATAAGCTTAGAACTGGGGAAATCTTTGTGTTAGTCTTCTGAAAATAATCATGAAAAGAGAAGTCCCACATCCATACTGAGGAAGCTAATAATTTTCCAAAGTTCTCTGTTAAAGTAGGAATAAAGTAAGGAACAGCGACAAAATGATTTTGCAAACTACAGTCTATGGAGTTTCACTTGGATCACATGTCAATAGCTCCAAATTTGTGTTCTTTTAAAGGTATTTGCTCCACTTTTTCCTCTTTAGGAGGAAAAGGCTTTCATAAGTCCTGTGATTCTGTGAAAGCTGAATTCCCTACCCAAGGAGCCAAGAAAATCATTCCTTTAAATCTGTGACAGCAACAGTACTGCTGTCCATGTGTTTAATAAGAGCAGAATTACAGTAAGGTTCCTGTAACATGTGAGCAAATATGGCAAGTATTTCCACAATGGCTACAGCTGGGGTTTTGTAATGCTTACTGCTTTAACCAGTTTAAATAAAACAAGGCAAGCCTGACCTAAAACCCCAATCTGATTTGCTAAACAAGTTCTGTCCTGACTCTTTGTCTATATCCTAAATCTTCCTCCAGCTGTTAGGCAAAACAAATGCATAATTAAGGAGAACTACCCCTTATTGCTGTTTAATTTCCTGATAAAGACATTAAATTAAATTAAAAGGAATTTCTGGAAAAGCCCCCATTTCAAACTGAATCCCTGCACTGACAAGCTATTAGATTTTTTTGCAAAACAAAATAGCAAACAACAACAACAAAAATCTACTTTCGGGCTTTTAGATTTGTGCAGTTTAATTGTTGGTCTGTTTCCCTGATAAGGTGAGACTAGTCCCATGTCACTAGGGGAATGGTATCCTGCTGTGTTTTTCCATCCTCATTTACAATGATTATGTTATCAGGCTAGCCAGGCAAAAGGGTGGAGCAACTATAATTTCAAAGCAGGATTAGGTTGAAATAACGAGGTCACCAAGTTGTGGTTGTCATGGCAACGTCACATCTAAGAATATGGGATGCTTCTAGGAGATGAGGCAAGCCTGGAGTCTCTCTCCCTTTGCACAAAATCCCAGACTATTTCTGTAAAATTGCTTAATTGCTTTTAAACATTTTTTTTTCCAAGTGGCTTTTGCCACAACAATGAATCCAAATTGTACAGTTATTTATTGACAGTGTCTTAAGGACGTGTTTATCTCCGATCTGCTACTGAGCCTCTTTTCCTGTCATTTTCTGAGTATGTCTTTTCACTGTCTTTAAAAGACCTTTTGTTTTAAATATATTACAAAAGCTTTAGGTAATTCAACCATTGCTCAGGGGTTTTGATTTTCCTAGAGACCCCACCAACTTTTAAACCACAGGTTTCTCTTTCAGGTCATATACTGCTCTGGGACCTCTCCCACACCCCCAAATAAGAAACTGTTAATTCTTGAGTTTCTGTGCTAGTGATAGTTTGTGTCCATTTCTGCATACTGTTTCATGTTTTTTAAAATATGTGTTAATTGTTTCTTCCTGGAAGTACCTGAAAATTATTATTTCTAAACACATTACTTGTCATTGTTTCAAGTTGTATTGGACAGGATAAATTTGAGTGGCTTTAGAGACTTACTTCACCGTGTCACTGGTTGTCACAGGCTTCCATGGGAACTTCATGGTATGAATTCCAGGCAAGCACAGTAGGAAGCAGCTGCATTGTGTATGCTTTTATTTTATTATGTGAAATCTCACAAAAATTCCTTTCTTTTCCTTTCTCAACTTTTACCTATGCTGTAATATTTCTGTAACATTATAGAAATCTCACAACAGGCATTTCTATTGAAATCGTTTTGATTTTTGTGCTTTTTCATTGCCAAGCATCTACTGCTATCAATATAGAGTAGTATTAAAGTGTGCCAGGCTAAGGGATTTATGCAATAAGGTAGTAAGTTACAAACTATATAAAGGAGGTGGGGTAAATTGTAATGGTAGGCTGTGGGTTTTAGTATGTAGTTTAGGAGCTCTGAAGTCTGAATTGTCTCACAAGATCTTGTCTAAGTTTTTCTTTAGTGACTGTGACACTTTTGTCTCTGGGCATCTGAGCTCCACACACTATGCAGTCTCTGCAGAAGTCTCACTGGTGGTATAAATTCCATCCCATCATTTGTGTATCAGTCTAGGTACATGCATCTTGCTGCAACATAATGGCTTGAAAGACTAATACCTTTTCTTAGTTTTTGGTTGAAAGAAGCAGGTGGACATTCAGGCAAAAACATAAGCACAGAGAATGATCACAAAAGGCCCATTGCTGTGGGGCTTATATGAAACTGTAGGATGAGGATTCCTACAAAGTGGAAACTGGAAAAAGCTGGGTTTTTATAATGCTGTGAGAAAATTTTCAAGCCTGCCATAGATATTGTTCATTTGATAGGGCTTTTGGTTTAAAAAAAAAAATAAAGAAAACAGAGAGAAAATACCATATTCAACATCTTATTTCAAGGATGTGAGTTGCAAGGTCTAGAGGCAGATGGAGTTTTTAGGCAAACTGATTTTCAACTACTATCAGGCTGTCTTCATTGGACAATATGGACATTTTCTGTACCCCTTGCTCCCCTTTTACTCCATTATCCAGTCAGTTTGTGAAGAGTGTGGCATTTTGCACTTTGCTGACATGCTGGGGAGTAAGAACTATGCAAAGCAGATGATTTCCATCAATAGTGAGATTAGTTGCTCAGTTCTGAGAGTAAAACCAGAAGAAATATCAGCTTTGGTCTGGAAACCTAGAATACACTGTTTAACAAACTAATAACAGAGTACTATTTGCTCTCTGAATTTGTTTTGAGGAGGTATCTGTTATTTTCCACAAAGGATGTGATCTGTCCATGGCAGTTGTTGATTAGAGTCTGGCCAGGTGAGGCTGGACTATATTTATTTAAAAGATCTGCCACCTGTGATGGTATTGATGGTATATGAAAATAGGATTTCCTTCCCCTCCATTACTATTCAATCTATTGAATAGTAATTTAATAGATTACTATTGAATGGATTTAATGTATTTTTAATGTGACCTTATGACCTAATATTCTTCAGTGAGCTGAAGAACTATCTGGGAAATAGAGAAGAAAATGAAATCCAAATTGTCAGTGGGTGTATCCACCAGATGGTGATGTTCTACCAAATTATTTGCATGTTGATCTTGCAGCAAAAATCTTGTTGTTTGAGGGAATTCTGACTACTTCTTGAATTTCAGATGAGACAGTCTTCCTGTTGCTTCACTGGTAATTAGGTTTGGAAAAAGATCATGTTTCTGCCCATGCTGAAGAGGCTACCATGTTTGTGTCCAGTACAATGGAAATAGTCAAGAATGGGGAAGAAAAATCCACAGTTTCTACCATATTGAAGCTAGGCACATGCTAGCATACTGGAAGAAAGATTTAGATGGCTGCTTTACAGTTAGGGACGACCATGAATCTGACAGCCATTGTTCAGGGCAGGTTATTTCTATGAGAAAGGAGGCACCAGAATGAGAAAGGTTAGGAGGGCTTGTATTGCTGTATTGTTCCATAGCTTCTCTTTCCTTAGCCTGGAGGATCATGTGGATGAATGCCAAAGGTTTGGTTTGCTGGGTGGGGCCTCATCTGCATCTCAAGCTGGAAAGGAACTGCTTCATTCACCCACCCTTTTCCTTGGCTGCTTGTTGAGTTGAAAAGCTCTCAGGAAACCTATGTTATGGAAAGTTACACAATTTAAGTCTAGCTTTTCCATCTTGATATACAATAACCATCACTGCAGCCACTCAGATGGAAAGAGCTTTGCTATTAAAAATTGTTAGAGGTATTGATTTAGTTGGAGGAGTAACTGCTAGTAAAATTGGATGCCTCAGAAGTCTTCACCAATTTTATCTAATACAGTAAAAGTTTCTCAGAAAACACAAGGAATGTTTTTTCTCTTTGGTTCTAAACTACAGTTAGAAAAATCAAAATGATAATTTGTTGGTCTGTTTTATTTTTGTCTCTTTCTCATTGTCAGTGACATGTTCCACATGGAGAACTCCAGTGAAGCTATTCTAACATATCAACCACTTATAAATAGAAACTGTGCTGTACTTGATCCAACAAAGTCAAAAAGGCCAATTAATACACCTGCAGATTTCACCATTTCTCATGGGACTACTTTTCCCAGGATAGAATATCAGTGATAGCAATGCTAATCTTAAAACAAGCAAACAAGCAAACCCAATGAAATAAAACTGCTACTGTATAAAATAGCAATACATTTCAAACAAGGATTTCAGTAAAAATTATTCCTATTAATGAATTCTGAATTGTGAGAATCCCTTTTTCTGATAGTAACATCCTAGTTTAGGAGGGTTCCAGATTAGTGCAGGTCTCATGGTGAGAATGTTGATGCTATTGAAACTGATAGGCTCACACATATTCCACTTTTCACAACAGGCTTCTTGGTAGAGGTGGATCACCTGGGGCCACAGTGCATTTGAAAGGAAACAGGATGATCTTCCTTTTTCCTGTCAGGATGACATTAATTGTACTCTGCAGTTGCTGGCCATCTCCTCCCTTGATACTGAATCCAGTTCTCCTCACATCCTTAGCCTCCTTTTTCTTAACCAAGACAGCTGGGACTGATTTTTGTGTGGTTGCATCAACAGTAGGAGCACAAATGTGGTAGTTCTCCCCATCCCTTACTACAGCTAGGTGGTTTTGGAGAGCTCACCTGCATGTGCTGGTAGTTTTGTGGATTTTGTTTTCTTTTGAAGCTAAAAAGATAAATAATTGCCCCCTGACATGACCGGAAAGCAATGGTCACCCTTCTTTTTATCACTCTTTGGGAACTAGCCTATATTTCCTCCTTCCATTCTAAGCTGCCATTTGCTGAGACAGAAAAACAGCTCAGTTTGCTGCCATTGGTCTTTAGAGTACAATGCATCTTTGAATGAGAGATTTAAGTGTGTAACTTTGTAAGTAGCTTTATCAGTGAAATGGCTTGAGGTACTTTGGCTGGACTGTACCAGCTAGGGGAAGCTGTCACATAGGCTTTTCTTTTGTACTGTACAAGTCCATGGATGACTTGCTTATTGAATTGGTTTTCTCCTACCGCCAAGTATTTGATGAACGACACTGAAAGTTCAGGAAAGTGTGTAAGAGCTTATGTGAGTTTTCCAGGTTCTGTAACATTCATTGAGAAATTGCTGACAAACTTGTGAAATCTAAAAAACCCAACAGACATTCCTATGCACTCTTACTACCTGTAGGTGGATGGCACTGTGCTTGCTCCGGACAAGCTAAGAGTGTGCTGCCAATTTATTCTGCTACACACTTGGAGTGTTTGAACTGTGGACAGAAATGTTTGTAAACTATTCCTCAGCATTTGCCGTCAGGTATTTGGTTTGGTCACGTACGTTGATGAGAAGTGTGACCAAAACCAAGTTGTTCTGTGAGCAGCTGTCCTCTTTCATATGGATTTGTGTCTAATGGCTGGATTCCCTTCTGCCTAGTATCAGTGAAGCTTTGACAGTAGCTTTTCCCATGGGTAAGGCAGCATTCACCTGCGTAGATTTTCTGTTGTTTAGTAAGGATTCAGTTCACAAGGTTGAACTTCCCTCAGTAAATTCACTGATAAGGTCTCCTCTAAACAGACATTCATTTTAACAAAATGCATAGGAAAATAATAACTTTTAAACTATTGCCCTTCTGTCAAATCTAGCTGAGATTTGCCAAACTTCTGTAGGAAAGAAGAGGTCAGTCACATTGTGATTGCATAATCTTGTTTCCTATGAAACCAGGCTAACAGGGAAGCATTACATCACTAATCTTCAAACCTGCCCCAGACAAGGGAATCTTGCAGATGAAACGGTGCTTGTAGTGTCATACAGACTATCTTTGTGAAACGTATGCTGGTTTGGCATCTATGCTTTAGTGAAAGTGCCCAACTAAATTGTTAGCGGGAGCTGTGCCATCTGAGCAGATGGGCATGTGTAGGCAGTCAGTAGTCATGTTTGTTCTTCATTTATGGGAATTTAGACCAGGATTTGAAATACCATGAAGCATAAAAAAGCAAAATGCCCATCTAGGCTATCAGATTTACATGCAAACTAGGTATATTGAGTATTTGACCTGTTGCAGAGGGGACATGGTCTCAGTAAGTTAGTCTAGGAAAGGATATCTGACAGAAATATTTTTTAGCTCAAATAGCTTATCCATCTCAATATTCATATTTCTCAAATCATTCTGTCTTAACAATCCAATCCAGTCCATTTTCCCTGTGACTCTTTAGACCATGTTATTTTTGCTTTTGAACCCTTTTTAATGTCTTTCCCATATCTATTGCATTCAGTTCCAGCTTCCTTGCAGTTATAACTGAGTGGTTCCAGCTGTGTCTGGAATTCTGCTCACTTCTTTCCACATCATCTTCTTGCCCATATGCTGGGTTAAAGTTACTTCTCAAAGCATGTGGGTATATACAAAAATTGCCATGAGGTGGGTTAGGTTGGAAATCTACTGTGTGTCAGCTGCACCCCCATAACTACCCAACTACGTTCTCTTACTTGTTGTAAATATTAGTAATTTTCCTCCAGATCCTTACCTTTTTAAAGGGTATACATAACTGAGCATGACAAGGTATAGAAGTAGTTACTGAGTGGTAGTTATCTAATTGTATGTAACCTTACACTAACTTCCATGTGCATTCAGTCCAAGCTTTCTTTAAAACATTTAGCCGCCACCTCCAGTATCGTACCTAGTGTTCAGCACAGTTTTAAGCCTTTGCACATAGGAGCATTTTACAATGGTGCTGTAGCATCAAACCCATGTTGTTATACCAACAAAACAGCTCAGCTACAATTCGGTTTCATTCCTCAAACAAAATAAGCTACATTACAACAAGATTTCTTGCTTATGATATTTTTCATCTGTGCTAAGGTTTTGGAAAGAATGATTATGTCAAACTGGTCTGATTTTTATCACTTTCCATCTTGATGTAGGTAATTAAGAAAATCTTTACATGCACAGCTGGCCTTACTGAAAGCACACGTGGTCTGCAATAATGTTAGATAATATGAGAGTTGAGTGATGAAATTTTGAGCCTGGCCCTTCATCTGTTCATGCTGTGTGGTATTACTTTGAATGTCTGCACTGAGCGTTTTGTCTCATTTAGATTAAGTCTCATGAGACAGGGACCACGTCTTTCCCTCTGTATCGTGCAGCCTCAGATACCTCGATGGCACTCAAGAAATAATAAATAATTTAAGGCCAATACTGTTGAGAGATCAGCCACATATGGAGTGTTTCTGGCCCATTTGATGCAGAGGAAATTCTGTGCAGGAATTCAAAGAGGTGGCTAAGGTCAGAGTTGGGATTTACAGAGTCTCTGGAAACTTTCTTAGTCACATGTTGAAACAAGTGTTCTTCAGATTTCAGGGGAAAGCAACAGGCAATATCCATTACCTGCCACAGACCTACATGTGTGTACAGACCTTTTCCTAGATATGGCCTTGCATGCATATTTCTGTCTACTTGTTTGGAAACTTTCACTTTAAATTATGGGAAATCGTACTGGCATAGGAGATAACCATGTGTTTTGTGACTTTAAAGGGACCTATATAAACATGCTTTTCTTAATTCCTTGTTAATAAATGAATGAATGCATACTTGCACAAATGCAGTACAATGCACAGAACAGCTGTTCTGCTACAGGTAAGGGAAGAAGAAAAAGCCCAGATGTCCAGAATAGGGTAGTCTGAGCAGTCAATAGCCTTAATCATTTGCTAGGCAGGGACAACTTGAGAGCTGCCGGAATAACTGCCTGTGGATCTCGCCAGGGAGACAAATACTCTGCCTGAGACTGTAATAAACAGACTGGCATCTGGGCTCTCTGATTGTCATCAGTCTCTGAGTATGAAAGAGGATAAAGTGGATAATAGTAATTGAAATGCTCATTGAAGTATTTGAAAATAAATTATTTCAAATAATTTCCTAAAAAAATCCAACTATTGAAAAAATAGTTAACCATGGTTTTTTTCAGAGGGGAAAGGCACTGCTTTCAAAGCAATGCAAGACTTCTTTTAAGGGGTTGTTATTTAAATGGCTGTGTATTGTTTCTTTTCCTTAGATAGAATCACAGAATCTCCTGAGTTGGAAGGGACCTACAAGGACCACTGAGTAAAACCCATGTCTCTCTACAGGACAATTCCACCATGTGACTCAGGGCAATGTCCAAATGCTTCGTGAATTCTGTCAGGCTTGGTGCCATGACTACATCCCTGGAGATCCTGTTCTAGTGTTTGAACACCCTCTGGATAAAGAAGCTTTTCTTAATATCTAACCTAAACCTCCTCTGGCAGATCTTCATGCCATTCCCTTGGGTCCTCTTGCTGGCCACCAGAGAGGAAAGATCAGCTTCAGCTGCTCTGCTTCCCCTCATGAGGAAGCTGTAGACCATGCTGAGGTCTCTCCTATCTCCTCATCCCCAGGCTGAACAAACCAAGTGACTTCAGCCAATTGTCACACAGCTTCCCCTCTAGACCCTTCACCATCTTTGTGCCCCTCCTCCGGACACTCTCTAGTAGCTTTACATCTTTTTTATATTGTGATGCCCAAAACTGCGCACAGTACTTGAGGTGAGGCCACACCAGCACAGAGTAGAGTGGGACATTCACTTCCCTATACTGGCTAGCAATATAGTGTCTGTTGCACCCCAGTGACGAGTAGAGCAACTTTGCTTGGGACTAAAGGAAACACAGTCTTTAAGAGAGGCAAGAGTAATGAAAGCAAAATGGGGCTTTCCAAAGATGAGAGAAGAGGAAGAATGGTATTGTACAGCCTGCTTGGAGATTTTGGTAGAATTCTTAATGCTAAATCAGACAGAGAGTATTTGAGTCTACGTCATCATTCAGCAGAGGCCTAGACTTGAAATTGTGAGGGGTAACAAAGTCCAGTCCAGTTTTTATATAAAATTGCTTGCAAAAGCTAAAATGGCAAAAAAGAGACTGTGGCTATGGTTGTGTGATCATTAATACCAGATAGGAGTTCTGAAGAATCGTCCAGTATGACAAATCAGATCTAGATCAGGCACATGCACACAATTGCTTTCTATTTAGGAAGTTTGTGCCAGCTTTCTTACTTTTACACTGATTTTATGCTGATTTTAGAAAGACAGATGATATCTGATCAAATAAAACCTGGCAATATAAACATTTTTGAACAAATAAGAACTGCTAGATTGAGTTTAAGCTCTTATGTAAGTTCTGTAGCCACAGCATTTTTTATCTTGTTACTCAGGAATCCTTAAGTTACATTTATTGTCTCATACAACCCCTGCATGAGGTTTTCTCCCAAACCAAAAGTCCTTCTGACAGATCTACAAGCTGTATTACATGAATTTCTGGTAAGCAGAACTATGTCTTCTCTTGGTACTTCTCTGCCTGCCATGTGCTTTTTGTTCGCACAACTGGATTCAGGCAAGCAGATGAAAAGCTTCCTGCAACATCCCAACAAATGCCTAAAGAGGCTAAGTCATCATAGCTGCACCTTGCTACTAAGAATACTTACTATTAAGATGCATTACTCCAAACAGAAGTTATTGTGGTTATATAAAATGTCTTAACCAGGGGAAATACCTTGGCTGTGGTATTTAGTTCTCCTATTATCTCTGGTTTGACTTTTTCTTCACTCTCCTTTTCTTTGCCTTCTCATTTGACATTTATGGCTAAAAAGGCCCTTTATTGTGACACTGCCATGAAGTCATCATTTAGAAGGCTACTAAAAGCAATGTCTTAAGCAAGTTGATGTTGGTAGAGGTCAGACAAGCCCAGTAGTACCAGATAAAACCCTGTGCAGTGTCTGCCTTTTTCACCAGGGAGGCTGTCAGCAAAACCTGCGTTTCTTGCCTCAGTTGTTCGCTGTTCTTTTGCCTCACCTTTAGGTGTATGTTTGTCTTGTTTTGTTTTCACGGAAGCAACACTGAACTTTAACAGCAATTCCCACCCATATCAACTGTTGCTAAAAGGACAGTTTTTACCACATTTAATATCACCTGAAAGATTACCGGGACTGCTTCCCTTTAAAAATGTCTACAGTAAAGGACAGAGATATGAGGGGTAGTTAATACGAAAACGTGGGTTAATACTTTATGATCTCAGTTCTTTGACTGTGTTTTTCCATTTTTCTTTTAGAAAAGGTTAAAGTGATTCTTAATGGTTCCTGTTGCCAGGGACTAAGAAGTTCAAGATCAGAATCTTCTTTGCTCAGTGCTAGCCAGTGACAAGATAGGCAGTGCCCCAGCCTATTTCTTCTGGGAAAATTAAACCAAAATAATTTGTCTAAATGCTGGACTTTAGGGTATCTCCTTGCTTCCATGGACTAAACATGCCCCCTGAATTATCATAGATCAAACAAAACATTTTATTTAACTTGAAAGATCTGTCTTAAGTAAAAAAGTTCCCTGGTTTCAGGTGGGCCTCTATTTTTTTTTTCTTAGTTTGGACTATATAACAACCCCCCAGTTGATACTTTCCAAAAGCATAAACCAAGATCTCACGTCTTATTACTTTTTTAATCTATGTTGCATTTGACAACAAAATGTCTGTAAGGAACTGTGTTTTCTTTTCTTGTGACTAGGGAAAAGCAGAGAGGAAAAATGAAAAATAAAAGTGACTAGTGTCAACATTAGTTGTGTATCTGTCATAGCTTGGTTTAGTTCATCGTTATTAGTTAGTCCTGTTCTGATTTTTGTCATGTTGACATGGTAATTGGTAGACAAAATCCACCTAAATGAAACACAAGGGAAGTGATTAGTGCTGATTGTTACCATTTTGAAAGACCCTAAACATATTAGAATTACAAGGAAATAGAAACTGCCTTGTTATCTATATTTTATTTTGTTACAAGAAAATATAAACAGAGATGTTATCCTGCCTCTGTACAGCAGTGTACAGAATGAAATTACTAGGAAAACAAAGAAGGCACTAGAAAGAGTTGATAGTCTGCATGGAATACCTTTAAGTGAGGGTTAGTTGTCTGACAACTCTGTGCCAGTCTCATCTCTTTTATATCCATTTATCTCCCAATAGCATAGATCTAGGTCTGTAAAGGAGATCCCAAAATCTCTCATACATTTTTTTGCTTTTTCTTTTCTTTCTCTGTTTCATATTTCTAACTTAAAACAGGCCTTTGGCCCCACCTTTTAGCCATTTAAGGGAGAAAAACATATTTTCATGGTAGAAGACTTTGGCCTTTTGCAGAAAATAGCTATAGTAAGGCCAGATAGATTATGAATCTTGAAATATCGCTGGTGTAAATCAATTTAGCTAAACTTCTACAGGTAGCAGCACACAAGAACAAACTTATCAACATTATCAGCCATCAGCTTCTAATTCCTAGCCCAAATTATGAGATACCCTTTCACAGCTGGGTAAACTGAGTCTAATGAGATCTTTACCTGTCTTAACTGGCTGGCCTCTGTTTATCATGAGGTATGTAGCCAGAAGTGAAGTATTGAATATTTAACAGAGACTTCATTTACCCAAAACATTCGCTTGTCATTGTAGACAAGGAGGTGCTAATAAGTACCAGAAAAACACCAATAGTTTAAATAGTATGAGCAAATATCCCTTCCTTTCTTAATTGGTGTATGCTACACAGAAACTGAATTTTGAATGTACAGCCAAATGTTGAAAGTTGTTTCCAAGCCTTCCTCTCTCCTCAATGAGACATCAAACTGTTGTCACCCAATCCTTTTTACTTTATTTTTTAGTTTAATACTTTGATCATTCCCCTCTGACATGTTTCCTGCTGTACCAGATTAGCTAGCAGCAAGTTGCTAGCTAGATGAAAAAAACCTTTAATGGGGTCTGTTTAGTACTTCATCTGCAAATCATTTATGTAAAGAAAGTGTAACCAAGTCACAAATTGGCAGATTTCTTAGATATGTGTTGCTTATGATATTATTACCCAACTTTCTCTTCTGATAAATACTGTTTAAAATGTTGATTTTTATATTGTTTTTAAAAAACATATGGAAGAAGATTGGAGCAAGCTGGCCAACTATTTTCTTTAAGAAAATAATATACATCCTAAAAAAAGGAAATGCATTCTCTCTACACACAGCAAGTCAGTAGTTGTATTTTAGTTGATTAACATTTGCATTTGATTCAAGTTGTGACAGCAGCCAGGGTGACTTTTGGATTGTCTAATGCATAGACAGGAGTTGGACTTGATAATCCTTCTGGGTCCCTTCCAACTCAGGATATTCTATGATTCTATGTTGGTGATTTTGTTAGTCAGTAAGGGATTTCTACCTTGAAAGCTAAAGATACAACATGCTTCAGGTTTTTGCATTCTCTTCATGTGCAGCTGGCAGCATGTCAGTGCCAGGTTGTAACTACTTAAGAAATGTTCTGAATTTGTTGGGTGCATGTTTATATGTTAGACTTTTGCTGGTATAGCTCTGTTAGCTAGGTAAATTGTGCTCTTCTGGCTGATCCCACTTCAACTCATGTGCCTAGATTTCTCTAAAATGAGACAAGATGCTACTGGTCTTGTTTTCTTACATGACCCCATTGCTACAGGTGAGCAGAGGGAGCAGAAAGGAACATGTGTCTTTGTTATTGGTGTTCCAGTTCACATTCTGCTATATTTGCTTAAATTGATAGTGAAGGCAGGCTTGTGCTAAACTGTGAACTGGAGTTTACTTTTATTGTCTCTGCTGTGGAGGTAGTTACCTGTACCAGGTGTGTGAGGTAAAGAACTGCAAGCAATAATGTCTTAAATCATTGCAGCAGTTTTCTTTGCCTGAGAGTCAGTTTGTTATAAATAAAAATAAATATGTACTTTTACTCATGCTACTTGTGAGGATGAGGCTGTGCTAGATTTAGTCTGCCAATATAGCAACATCTGCTTTAGAAGCATCACAGTAGTATAGAGCATGTTATGCTCTATAGTATGCAGGTATATATAACCTATTTATATAAAACTAAAATGATAGTGATTTAGATATAGTCTAAATGATGTGTAGGTATACTTTAATTGAAATAGCTGCAGTGTGGCTCACTCAGGATAGTAGAGCAGGGATTATTCTTTATTGATTGGATTATTTCTCACTTTAATTATTCTTACTTTTATGAGTTGCAAGCTGCTAGTTCTACCATAAAATCTCAGGATTGTACTTCACATAACTCCTCTTCCTCCAGCAGCCAGAAAAGATGAAAACTCCTTAAAAGTTGGTTTTGAAGTGCTCTTATGCAGCAGAAAGTCTTGGAGAAATGTCAACATATTGGGCAGAAGAAAAACCTTGTTGCATCCTTTTCTGATGCCTGTGAAACTTTTTTTGTCATGTAATGTGAACAGATGAACCAGACTGCTGTTCTGATATTATGTCTCCTCCTTCAAAGGGTTACGTGCCTGGATTAGCTTTCTGTAGAAAGGCTTGATCATGGCAGCTCACACCAAGGCTCACCCTTGAGATGCTGACTAAATAAGTAAGTAGGTGGTGTCATGTTCTGTGCTGCTGCAGCTATGTTACCAGTGACAACTGATCTAGCTAGCTTTAATGTAGTTTATAGCTGCTTATAAGAGCTGCAGTTAATACAAAGCAGTCAGACCTCAAGTCAGATTCAGGTGCAGGTCTGAGAGTCTGGTGAACAGTCTGTTCCTGCAGCATACCTTTACAAAGGAAACCAGAAAGGTGTTTGTGTAAATTTTGCCTGTGAATGTTCTCAAATTCCTAGATCTTTAGATGTTTTGGCACTGTTCCTAGATACACACCCTTCCAGCCTTAGGATTTAGTAATGAAGGTCTGCTTGTGCTGATTTGTGGGACATCAGAACAGAGAAGCTTCTTTGGTGCAGACACCCTCTTCCCCATGCTGGTATGTTTTCCATTTTAATAGAAAAGTCAACCCCTAGCTGTTAGCCTTGAAAACAGGCACTGGATACAGGGACCTGAAACAATAGCTCTGACACATGTGACGAGCCCATTCATTTCAATAGTATCAGTGCTGATACCTTGTTACACTGTAAATGTCGGTGCTGTTAACTGTTTCAATAACCATCAGAAGCATGTTAGAGCAGGAGTCTAAACAGCTCCAAATTATTAAGAGTAGAGCTTATTTGATACCACTATTACCTGTGTGGGACATAAGCCACCTCTTTACCTTAATTAAGAAGAAGGCAATTGTCCCATTGGGGCAATAAATTTTCCCACTATTGCTTTCTTCTCTTTCCCCATAGTTGCCATTCTTTTCTTCTGGTGAACAAGGGTTGAGAAACACATTGAAACATACAAAGTTTATTAAAATACTGAATATGAGAAGCACATATGAAATAGTCAAATCCAAGTGACAGGAATCTGTCACCATGGAGTCCAGATCATACTGAGAATGTCTGCACTAAAAGCAGCATATGACCTCTACAATAGTAGAAGAAGAATAGATATATTATTCTGCAGTCAAAACCTGGAAAAGGTAATGTTTTTAGCTGATTATGTTGAGGGGTTGTACCATAATAGTATGGTCTTGCCATTGGTGAAATGCCTAACAGAAAAAACAAATGACAACAGAGCATCTGTATAGTTGAATTCTTCATATGAAAATGATATAGCTGCTAAAACAAAGCACACGTAACTAGATTTTGCTGACTTATAGTATACTCTACAGGGTTAAACTTTTAAACAGTATTCATAGAATCACAGAATATTCTGAGCTGGGAGGGACCTACAAGGATCACCAAGTCCAGTTCCTGTACAGGCACAGGACAACCCCAAGGTCACACCATGTTCCTAAGTGCAATGTCCAATTGCTTCTTAAACTCCATGAGAGTTGGTGCCATGACAGCCTCCCCAGGGAGCCTGTTCCAATGCTCCACCACTCTCTGGGTAAAGAAGCTCTTTCTAATATATTCAACATGAATTTCCCCCAGCACAGCTTCATGCCGTTCCCCAGAATCCTTTCGCTGGTCACCAGAGAGAAGAGGTCAGCACCCCCCCCTTCCCTCTCTGGAGAGGAAGTTATAAACTGTGATGAGGTCTCCCCTCAGTCTCCTCTTCTCCAGGCTGAACAGACCAAGGGATTTCAGCCTTTTCACGTAACTCTTCCCCTCCACACCCTTCACCATCTTTGTGGCCCTCCTCTGGACGCTCTCCAACAACTTCATGTCTCTCTTGTATTGTGGTGCCCAAAACCACACACAATACTCCAGGTGAGGTTGCACCAGAGCCGAGTAAAGTGGGACTAGCACCTCTCTTGATCAGCTGGCAATGGAGTGCTTGATGCACCCCAGAACCCTGTTGGTCCTTTTGGCTGTCAGCACACACTGCTGACTCATGTTCAACTTATCATTTATCAAAACTCCCAGATAATCTCTGCAGTGCTGCTTTCCAACCTCTCATTCCCCAATTGGTAGGGTGTTTTTGGATTGTCCCTACCCAAGTGAAGAACCTGACACTTGCCCTTGTTAACCTTCATGTGATTTGTGACTTCCCAGTCCTCTAATCTATTTATATCTCTCTGAAGTGCCTCTCTGCCTTCACTGCAGTCAACAGCACCTCCCAGCTTAGTATCATCCACAAACTTACTTCTTAGGCATTCAAGTCCTATATCCAAGTCATTTATAAAGATGTACAACAGAACTGGCCCTAAGATGGATCCCTGTGGGACCTCACTGGTCACCTGTTGTCAGCCCAATGTAGCTCCATTTACTATAACCTTTTGAGCTCGACCCCTTAGCTGGTTGTGTACCCACCTTGTGATGTCCTTATCTAGCTGTATATTCAACAGTTTGTCCAGTAGGATGCTGTGGGAGACAGTATCAAAAGCCTTCCTGAAGTCCCAAAAGATGACATCAACTGGTCTCCCTTGGTCCACAAGATAGGTAATCTTGTCATAAAATGAAATCAAGTTGGTCAACCATGACTTCCCTTTCATAAACCTATGGTGGCTATGACCAATGACAGTGTTGTCTGTCAGATGCTTATCCATAGCTCCCAGAATAATCTTCTCCATAATTTTACCAGGCACAGAAGTGAGACTGACAGGCCTGTAGCTAGCAGGGTCCCTTCTGTTGCCCTTCTTGAAAATCAGAACAACATTTGCCCGCTTCCAGTCAGTTGGGACCTCCCCAGACTCCCAAGAGTGTTGAAAAGTCATCAAGACGGGACTCGCTATGACATCTGCCAGCTCTTTAAGAACCCTTGGGTGGATCCCATCAGGCCCCACAGACTTATAGGTGTCTAGTTTGAGGAGCAAGTCCTGCACTAGTTCAGGGTCAATTAGAGCATTAACTGACTCCCTGTCGTTGGTCGCTGGCTCATGGCCCAGAGTGCTCCAGATTCCATCCTCCATGTTAAAGAGAGAGGCAAAGCATTAAACATCTCTGCTTTGTCAATATCTCTACTTGTGAGGTGACCATCCCTATTTAGTAACGGGCCAATGTCGTTCCTGGACTTCCTCTTACTATTAACATATTGTAAAAAGTTCTTTTTACTGTCTCCCACTGTACTGGCCAGCTTCAATTCTAATTGGGCCTTAGCTGCACAGATTTTCTTTCTACAGTGGCGAGCAGCTTCTCTGTAGACCTCCCATGTTACCAGGCTCTCTTTCCACTGGCCATATACATATCTTTTTCACCCAATTTCCAGAAGAAGCTCCTTACTCAGCCAAGCTGGCCTTCTGCCTCGCCTGCTTGACTTCCAACATTTAGGGATCACGTCTGTGCTCTCAGGAAATGGTACTTAGAAACTGACCAGCTCTGATGGACCCCACCACCTTCAAAAGCTTTTTTGCCAGGGGACCACACTAAGGAGTTCCCTGAGCTGCCTGAAGTCAACTTTCCTTAGGTCCAGAGTAGAAGTTTTGCTGTCAGTTTTCCTCCTGTCTACAGAGATTTTAAACTCAATCGCTTCATGGTCACTGTGGCGAAATTCCAGAGATTCCCCACTAGGCTATCTGCTTTCCCTCTGTACCTTTTATAGAGCTGTACAGTGGAATGATAAAGCAGAGAAAGCTGTTGTTTTCTTTTGATCACCCTTATTTATATGTGAAAAGACAACCTTTATTTCTGTTCTTCATGGTGCTGTTCAAGTATGTCTGTTTTGAAAGGGCTACCAAAAATGCAAGACATAGTCACTGCAGATTTCCACCTCTGTGCCCTGCCTCTGCACTGATCGATTCTTCTTATACTCATGGAAGAGTTGTTGCTATTTGTCCTTTACTGCTGCTTTATTATGTAGGTATTAGTGAGAAAATTCCTTACTACCCATGAATCAGGGTACTTTTCTTATTTCAGGTTTATTTCTTGTCTGGTTATTTATGATCAGTGTTTCATATTCATTGTTAATTGATGCACTTGTAATGACTGGAAAATTCATGTGGACCCCTTCCCCTTTTGATAAACCGGGAACAAAGAAATAAAGTTACTAAATATGTACAATGTCACAGTTGTAAGGCATCTGGTTTTAATTAAGTTTTAACTAATTCTCTTTATCTTGTCATAGTAATTATGGCTATACAAGTCATGTCACATTAATATGTGAAAGCAGCACTTTGGCATGGCTGGTCAAGGAACAAAGCCTTTATGACCTGCCTTGTTAAATTAAACCAGAGAGACTGATCAGCTTGTATTTTGCTACCTTCTTTGATAAATTATGTTAAAGATGAAGAAAAGTACTAAAGGGCCAACACAGATTGGTGCTGAAGATTGCTGAAGTATGGCAGCAAACAAACTGAGAGGAGAGATCTTGCAGACCTTTTAAAGGCTCTGGGCTTTAATAACAAAAAATGAAATGACATATAGCTGTGAAGTAGCTTAAGTAAATTGATAATGCTTGAACAAATCTAAAGCTTATCCTTTTGTTGTATGATAGAGCTGGATGCTCTAGAGTTCCAAATAATTCTTCCACCTTCTGTTTAAGCAGAAGTTATATACAGAACTATAACTGAATTTAGCTAGGGGTGTGGATTGACATTATATTACACATTATAGTACACTAGCTATGTTCGACTACCAAATCATCCAGATACTTATTGAGAAGAGCAAGTGTTACTATAGTCTTCTCCCCCTTTAGTAGGGCTGATTGATTTGGAGACTTTTTACCATCACAGGGAAGCTGTTTGAAATGAACAGTATGCTATAAATTTGTGTTCTAGCTCACTTTGCAGTAAATTTCCTATATAAGCAAGTTGTATAAACAACCTTATAGCTTATCAAAGTTGTCTTCAGTTTTGGCTTCTGTACTCACATATGTATGTTGGAACTATATCACAATAGTAGTTAATCTCTGCATTACAGTGTGAAGTCATGTTCATAAAAATTAGAAAAAGAATGAATACATAACCTTGTGTCAAATTCTTCATGGGGATAGTCTGCTTCATCCCTTCACTCCCCACCTCCCACATAGATTATGAAGGAGCAAAAGAGAAGTGTTGTATTTTTCATGCTATGCCAATAACTACTGAAGGTGTTCCTCACAGCCCTTCTGACTGCTGCATCAGTATTTGTATTTTTGAGTCATTTTTCATTATAAATAACTGTAGTATCTGCTTCTGCTGGTTTTGCATGAAGCTACTGTAGGGACAATTTTTGAAGACTCCTGGCTGAATTCCTAGCTGGGGTCTGTGGCCTTTTCATAGCAGAGTTTTACTGAAGTTTTGAAATTTAGTCCTCTGTTCCATGAGGAATATGCTGAGTAGTTGCATATAATTGTCACAGCAGCTTGCAGGCAGATTCAGGAAGACTTCCCTGTTTTCTTTTCACATATTTGCATACATTTCTTTCCAATATCTTGGGACCAAAAAAGACCAAAAAAATACTAGTTTTCTTTAGCAGAAAAAGACATCTAGGAGAAAGGTATGCTTTGGGTCCTTCTATCTGTATGAACGGTCACTGGTGGATGGCATTCTTCAAAAAGAGAGGCTAGATATATAGGAAATTACATTGTGACTCTATTTTGCTACATACAAATTTTAACATTGTGTACTTAAGTTTTACATACTTACAGTAAAGGCATTGCAGGCAAAGACAGATGGTCTGACTTTGAAAAGTAAATAGCCAGGAAAATGAGAATGAAGAGGCCTGTTTACAGGTTTGGAGAAGAAGTTTGAGGTAGCCACCTGTCCACACCAACACTGGGAAGTTGCCTGTAATTGACATGCTGCTAGAATGAAACACAGCAGCAAGATGCTTTGAGGATGCTCAGAGTGTTTAAGACTTGCAAAATTATTTCATTGAAAAATATAGCAAAGGCCAGAGTTCACACAGAGGAAAACACAGTAATTTGAAGACACTTGAGTTAAGCTCTTCAAAGACTTTGAGAAAGCAAGTGACTGATGTGAACTTCCAAAAATCTCCATTTTCTGACCATTTCATTTGGCATTTACTAGAACATGAAACAATAAATACATTTCAGCTGCAAAATAGACAGCAAGGTCTGATCTAGAAAATTTGTTTTACTAAATGAATTATACAGGAAAGTAAACATACACTTTTGTTTCACAGTCCTGAGGAGAATGGGTCAGGCAAAGAGTAAAGTCAAGGCTCTGAATTCTAGGAAAGCAAAATTCCAGCTGTTCAAGGAGTTGATCAGTAGGACCCCTTGGGAAACAGCCTTCAGGGACAAGGGAGCAGAAGAGATTTGGCAGCTCTTTGAGGATACTTTCCCTAGGTGTGAGAAATCAGGCAAGGAAGTGAAGAGAGCGTCATGGCTGAGTCAACACCTGCTGGTCAAACCAAAGGGCAAGAAGTAAATGCACAGGCAGTGGAAGCAGGGCCAGATATCCTGGGAAGAGTATGAGGTCATGTAGGAATGAGGTCAGGAAGGCCAAGGTGAAGCTGGAGCTCAGCTTGTCAAGGGACACAAAGAACAATAAAAAGGGCTTATAGAGGTATGTCAAATAGAAGAAGAAGGTCAAAGAAAGTGTACCCCCTCTGATGAGCAAGACTGACAAGAGAGCAAAAACAGACAAGGAGAAGGCTGAGGTACTCAACAACCTTTTTGCCTTAGTCTTCACCTGTAACTCCTCTCTCCATACCTCCCAAGCTGACAGACTGCAAGATGGGGGCTGGAGGGGCAAAGTCCCTCCCACTGTAAGAGAAGATCAGGTTTGTGACCACCATTCAACATACATCAGTCTATGGGACCTGATGAGATGCATCCCAGAGCCCTGAGAGAACTGACTGGTGTAGTTGCCAAGCTCCATGACATTTGAAAAGTTATGGCAATCCAATGAAGTCCCTGGTGACTGGAAAAAGGGAAACATTGCACCCATTTTAAAAAGGGTAGAAAGAAAGACCCTGGGAACTACCAACCTGTCAGTCTCACCTCTGTGCCTAAGTAGATCATGGAACAGTTCCTCCTAGGATATATGCTAAGGCACATGGAGGACAGGGAGGTGATTTGAGACAAAGTGCAGAGTCATACACCTGGGTTGGGGCAATCTTTGATATCAATACAAACTGGGGGATGATGGGATTGAGAGCAGCTTTGCAGAGAAGGATTTGGGGAGACCAATGGAAGAAAAGCTGGACATGAGGTGGCAATGTGCCCTTGCAGCCCAGAAGGCCAACTGTATCCTGAGCTGCATGAAAAAGAAGTGTGGGCAGCAGGTTAAGGGAGGTGATTCTACCTCTCTATTCCACTCTGGTGAGATCCCAGCTACTCTAGAGTCCTCAGCACAAGAAGGACATGAACCTGTTGGAGCAGGTCCAGAGGAGGGACACAAAAATGGTCAGAGGGATGGAACACCTCTTCTATGAGGGAAAACTGAGAGGGTTGGGGTTAATCAGCCTGGAAAAGGGAAGGTTCTGGGGAGACCTCGATGCCTTTAAGATATCCTTTAAGAAAGATGAGGACAACCTTTTTAGCAGGGCCTGTTGTGACAGGACAAGGGACAATGGTTTTGAACTATAGGAGAATAGATTTAGACTAGTAGTAGGGAAGAATGTTTTTACAATGAGGGTGGTGAAACACAGGCACAGGTTTCCCAGAGAGGTGGTAGAAGCTGCAACCCTAGAAACATTCAAGGTCAGGCTAGACGGGGCTCTGAGCAACCTGATTTAGTTATAAGTGTCCCTACCCACGGCAGGGGAGTTGGACTACATGACCTTTAAAGGTCCCTTCCAACTGAAAGCATGGTATGATTTTATTTTCACAAGAGACATATTTTACAAGCATCTGTATGTTGGACATGGACCTATTTTAAAACCTCTGCTCAGAAAACAATCAAACTCTCCTATATTTCCTCTCGAGCTCATTTAGAAGTTAAATGGCCCAAGGGCAACTTTTGCAGTGGTCAGAAGAACAACTGAGCATTTTTGGTAATTAGCTCAGGAGAATTTGCAAAGCTCTGGGTTCTGACACTTTCCATTGAACCCAAATATAATTGTAGGTCTTCACTAAGTTTTAAGAATAATGTACATAAATATCATGCTCTGACTTTTCCACCTCCAGATTCCCAACTAGCAAGACATAGCAAACTTGCATACTTACTGATGTTGCTGTTTATTGCTCCACAATCTGCAAACAGGAAGCACCTGGGAGGTTATATCTCTGAGTGGGTTGTTAAAAGGGCAAGAAATCTGAGAACCTGACAACTTAGAAGGCAGAAGGAGACTGTTGATATACTGAGACTCTACAAAACATCAAAATTATGAATCCAAGTAGTGATTGGCAGGTTTCCTGCTTGAATAGAGGATTGTGATGAAGTTAGTGGAAAGTAGTGATTCAGAAAACATGAAAGTTCTGACTCTGTTGCTGAAGAGGGAAGGCCTGACTACATCCTGCATGTGTCCTAGAAAGCATCTTCTGGAGTTTCATAAATCAAACTTCTAGTGTTCTTATACTTGATTATTGTTAATTAGTATGAAAAAGTATGGAAGCTTTTTGATCTCTAGATAATTATCTCCTGCTAATTATTGAGATGTGGTGGTTTGTGTTTACAATATGGACACCTTTTTGTTGTTGGGGAAGAAGTCCACTTTAGGAGAGTTTTCAGAAACATCCATGTAATTGTTAGGATTTCTTTTTCAAGATGGGAATATTTGGTTTTCTACATGAGTTTCAAGTGAATGGGCTTTTTAGTTTTGTTTCAGATTGCTTTCTGTTAAAGAAAAATTTTTCACTAGCTGACCCTGCATTAATCTAAGCAATGAAATACTTTAATCAGATGCTGCAATGTGCCCATTTCCTGCAGGCTGCTAACATGAATTGGAACCTGCTGGAAACAGAAACTGACTTACTCAGTAAGTCATTGTTCAAAGTGAGCAGGAGATTCAGGAGTGGCATCTTTTATTCCCCAGTGGGAGCTGAACCCCTACTTCAGTAGAGGGAAAAAAAATGCAGGAACACTAAGAATGAAATCAAAGATTTAGGAAATAAAGCCTGAAAGTGAGAAGGGGGTTGCAGAGGGATATTAATGCAATTCTGATGGAGCCTGCTCTGCAGAATCATGTCTTTTACTTCATACACTCCTACATGCTTGCAAAGCTTGTCGATGTAGACTGTGTGCAGTGAAAGGTGCTCCAGCAGTCCCCTGCTTCCACCTTGACAGCCAAAACAGGCTGTTTGCCATAATATTAATCTTGTTTCCATCACAGAGCAACTAATAGTTGCTCAGCCTTACCTGCTCCCAAGTAAATGATCCAATTCATCATCTAAGTCAATAAAAGAACCCAAACTCATCTCTGGAAGTTAAAGAGTCTGAATCTTGAATAATCTACATTCCAATCAGTATTATTTCATGATATTTAACATTCTCTGCCCACCTCTCATAAAATCAGTGTGCATTTTTATTTGTAATTTATCCAAACAAAAAAAAGACTGTACTTTGGGGAATTTTCTCTACTAATGGCATTATGAGATTTTTTTTTTTCCTTTTAGAAGAAAAAGGAGACTGCATACAGTTTTTCTAAAATTAGCTCTGCCCCAGTGCATTTCACTGGTCCCCAGAATGGAAAAGATTTGTCTTTCCAGTCCCCTACTTGAAACAGTACTTGTTTAATAACACCACCCCACCCCTCCAAAACAAAAACAAACACAAAAGAAACCCAACAAACCCCCTCCCATTTCCCCCGAGGTTTTACAGCTTGGAGAAAAGGACACATAAAATACACGTTGCAGAGCCTAACCAGAGTAAGTCAGAAACAGTGCAACCAAGAGCAAGAGATGAAGAAAGAATAATTGAGTCTTCACTTTTAGTGAAAGGGAAACAGCAATAACAATATCCTAATTGTAAGATACTCCTTTTAATTTGTGTTAGCACTGAAGCTGGTCAAAGACTAGCCTAGAAAATGCCCCTCCTTGCATGTCCTGCTTACTCAGCTCAGTGCAGCAGCTGTTCCAATAAGCAATTTGATGTTTAGCACCTGAGAATTTGCTCTCTCCTTCAGCCAGGATTGCAAGCTCAACAGAATGTATAAAAGCATGAAGTTTCATAACTCTTCCTCCCTAATGCGCTAGCCATAGAAAATCTGGGTTATGGTGCAGTCATTAGCTTTCTAGTAAAATTAGTTTCTATATTTTGAAGCTTTACTTTTTTTCTCAACACAATGAAAATCTCTTCTGTATGTCTGAAAGGAAGCATTTAAAACAAAAAGAAGGTATAAGGGGAGAGTATGAGAGAAAAGATGGTGCTGATCCTTACCTCCAAATAGCTTGCTAAAGGTTTACATACCTTGTTTGTAGCCTACTAGGAAGTTACTATTATTTATGGATAAAAATTATGAAATAGAAAAATTGTATTAACTTTTTAAAATTTATTTAAAAAAATCAAAATATTTATTTCTAACATTCTAAGACCTTTAAATTCACATAAATTATACCTACTCTCAAGTGGACTTCTTTCCAGGCTGTTGGGTTTAGTCTTCCAGTTCTGTCACTTCCAGCAGCTTTCCTATGAATCTCACTATATTTATCTCAATTTCCTGGACTCATGTGACTTATTTTTATTGCTCTATCATTATTACATCAGAAAGGTTGGCTGAAACATAGCTGAAGGTTTTGGGAACAAGAAGCAAAAAAAAATCCTAAACTTATTTTTTGGTAAAATCAAAACCATAAAACTTCAAAGCCACTTAGGAAAAGACATACTCTTATCTAAAGAAATATTGATATATTTTGTCAATATTGTATTCTCCCTCCCCAAAGAGTGGCATTGTTTCCTGGGGTCTGACACTGTCCATCAATTCCATCTTTTTGTGGTTTTGGTTCTAGGTCAGTTCTTGGCTGCTTCCATGGATAGAAGCTCCTCAGTAACTGTGATAGCTCAGCATGGCATTTGGGAGCTGGAGTTCATGGGAGTTGGGGTGTGTGAAGGATGTAGCCTGAGAAATAAGAAAGGTTTTCTGAAAGCATGAGGTATCAGAGCAGTTTGACCAAAGGGCCCCTGGAAGTGTGGTTAGATCCTTCTTTTCAAGCAGATGTCCTAATAAGTCTGAGCACAGGACAACTCTGTGTTTATGGCCAAGCATTAAATGTGTGTAGGATGGGCTGGGTCTGAAGGAAGAAAAGGAAAATGGGGAAAGGAAGGACTGTGTTAAAGTAATCCCTTACTGGATGCAGCATTTATTTCTCAAATGCCGCATTGCTTTTTATCTTAACTGTTTAGCAGTCACCAGAAATACAGTTACACCATGAGCAAATTCAGATGGGGATGAGAACATAAAAAAAGCAATAATGTATCATCATTTTCTCTTATGATTTACTGCAAAAAAGGAATATTTCCAGAGCTGTATGAGGGAGAAGATATTGCTGTCAGCTCTGTAGCTCTTGCTTTCAGAAAAATCTTAGTGTGCACCAGAACAGATCAAAGCAAACCCATCCTTTCATTAGAATAAATGATGGATTTGGAGCTTGCTAACTGATTTATCAGGATTACTAAGAGTTTCTGGGCCTGTTTTCTGTGAGGCTCTAAGGCACTGAGGAGAAAGAATTTGAAAGTTGAAGTGGTTGCTGGATGGCTGCAAGCAGAGAATGGAAACCAAGGAGAAGGTGAAAAGTGACATTGTGTTGCTACCAATGTAGGTGGAGCTAAACAGAGATGAGGGACCTACTGATGAAGGATCTCCTCTCTAAAGAGAGATTAAGAACTCTTTATTATCCTGTTTTCATCAGGCACAGTATGGTATGAAGATAATTTTGCAAGATTATGAAGTTTCCTGATAAGTGAATAAACATATTAATTTCCTCAAGACAAAGACTTCTTGGCTAGTTTTTAATCAGAAATAAATTGAAATATATATAGAAAACTTTTCTTCCCTCATTCCTGTTGGAAAATATCACAGATCTGTAGTTTGCTTGAAATTATACTGTCTTTTTTTTTCTTCTGTAGACTGGAGTGAGAGTTTGCTTTTTAATTGTTTTGATCATAGCAGACACTTTCTGTTATGACTCATATAGCAAAGAGCTACTATCTGAAAGGAGGGTGATTCTGATAGAGAGTTTGGAAGCCAAGATTTTTCATGTTTGACATTCTTTTAGAACAAAAGGGCTGAACTTACAGTGAAAATGATTGTCTTCTATATTGTGCACTTTTAAGTCTGATATTCCCAGATGTTGTTGCTTGCAGGGGGGAAAATGGTCCTCAAACAAGAGTCAGTAACAGTATGTATTAGTGCACTGCTTATATGTGTAGTGTTACCTGAGCGTTGATGACTGCACTATTAGAATAGAACTTAAAAGACCCTGGCCTATCTAATTCCAGACATTTCACTTTTCTTTTGTGACTCATTCTATTCTTTCTCTTTTGTCTTATTTATTCAAACTATAACTTTCTTGGAAGTAAGGTGACTATCTTTTGTTATGATGATTGCACAGTGATGAAACTATCAGAAATCCATTTCTCCAGAGGGTTTTTTAGATAGTGCTGTTATATGTGAAGTCATCTAGCATTCAGGCAGTCTGGTTTTACTTCCTCAGCACCTTTGGAGACAAAATCATTTTGTACCTATATATAAATAATAGTCTTGAAAATTTTTTAGTTCTTATTGTTAATTCCACGGGCTTGTGTATGCTATAGGTATGGTCAGTGTTTTGTGATCACACTGCAATATTAAAAATACAGCCTGTTGTAGACAGCATTGTTGGCTGAGTCAGGCAATGCAAACAACACAGATTGGTAAGTTCATTACTCAGAGGGAAATTTGAGTTAAATTAGTTGAAATGACAACCTGTCTGGAATGAAATGAGATTCAATGGCAATTTAAGATAAATCAAATGAGTGTGACACTTTTCAACTGATAATGAGGTTTATGCAGACATGCACTCTTTTCTCTGTTCCAGTAATCCCAAATACACATTATCATCTGAAACATCTAAAATTTATTATTTAAATTAGCTCTAGCTTCACTGGTTTGTGGTAACAAGAGGTTACTTTTGTCTGAAACTCAAGAACTACTCAAAATTCCAGGAAAGAGTTGCTGTTTACCTTAGGAATCTCCTTTCATTTTCTGTTTCTTCCAGTTCTGAACTTGAAGTTCTCTGTGTGTGCATATGGTGCCACCCAACACAGGTTAAATGTCAACACTGTGGCAGACAGCTTCCTTTAAGGCACCCCTACTAATGATAGTTATTGATCCAGTGGTCAGCCTAGCTCAAAGGCAAGATCAGCTTCAATGCTTTTCCTTGCTCCTGCCCCCTCATTTATAGTAAAGTTCCATGTATTGCTTTCATGTTTGGGGATGAAACCTACTTATTGGTGAAGCATCCTGTGCATTCATTTATCAGATTTTACTGCTACATTATTGTTGAAGGATTGTAGCTAGAACTTTCATAAGAAGAAATTTTTAATATGACATGAAATATCCACAAGTGTTCTTCATAACACCTGAGATGTAAAGATCTCACTCATCAGTACAATGGTATGTACAGCTAAGGTACTTATGTGCTAAACATATGGTAACTTTTATTAGCTAAAAGAAGTTTTAGAGTGCTATTCCAAAATAAAGACTGAGTACTGTATAGCCTCTCAGTATTTCTGTTGATTATGATACTAGAATATTAAAAAAAAAAATTAACTTTTAATATATTTTTTCTGAAGGGAACATACAAATAACTCAAATCAACATTTGTCTTTTAAGGAATCCAGAGTGATTCTAAGAAAACCAAGAGGTCTTGATTCTTCTTTTTATGGAGCACATTAGAACTGAAGTAAAAGTGATGCACAGTATCTGGGGAATACCTTGCTGCAAATTTTCATATCTGTTTGTTTTGTGTAGATATATGTATGTGTAGATTAGGTAATATGCATATATAAAGAAATGTGTACATAATGGTTTTAAATAGTGACTGGACAAATTAATGGCAAAACCCACCCAAATCCACCATAAGTTCAGGTACTGCTATCTCTTAGTAGCAAATATATGAATGCTTGAGAATATACTGGGAAAGTAACATGAAATATAACCTTCTCACCCAGTGAATGGATTTTAAGTCAAAACTGATGTAGTTTCAACAAACACCTCCTCCCTTATCAATGGAGAAACAGAAAGTTCTGCAACATATTGGAGCTTCATGACAGTTCTGAGTTTGGATTACAAAATTTGAGGAAATATAACTCCTTTTTTAAACATTTTCCCCCTCTTCTAAGACTGAAAGAGAAAAAAATGAAAATCTGAATCAGTATATGCACATTTTTTTCCTCCACTAAAATAATCTTCATCATGGAGAGAAGTCTGCCTGTGGTACTGTGGAGACAGAATCTGTTCCTTATATAGGTAACTTGAGTAAGTAATTCAAAAACTAGTCACTGCTGAATGATTTTAATCTCAGATGCCTGTTATGCAGTTTGAAATTTAAAAGATTCAAAACATATTTTTGCTGCTAAATCTTGCTGAATAACAAATATTGTATGTCAAATCGTTGTGCTAAATAATTTGTTGCAAAAAGATAAGAATATCCATCAAACAGTAATAAAATGAAACCTGTTAATTTCAAAAGGTTCCCACACAGAACTGCCTGGAATGTAGTGTAACATCTGTAATGTCTGGGACCTGTTCTTCTTGGCACAGACATGGACTTTGTCCTGAAAAAGCCTTTTTTATTTAAAATGTGACACAGAGAGATAAACTAAGGGAGAGAGAAGGGAGATGATTGGTAATTTTGAACCATTAATATGTTAGGCATGTCAAAATGCCCCATGGAGCCACACAGTGCCTTAACCAAGGATTAATTTATACTGAACCATAAACTAAAGATAAAGCAAAATTGCTATGAAATGCTAATAATTTTTTTTCCAAAGCTACTCTATTGTGTAAATCTTAGAAGGAGAAAATGTTACATGGCTGACAACAGATTAAAGGGCTGAAATAGAATGGAAGAAATAAAATCATAAAAATCCATAGTAATGCAGAAAACAGAACTATGTGTTAAGGATGCTAATAACCTCCTGTAAATCACCAGCTTGAAGATCACTTGTACTTCACAAGTTTTGCCTTCCTGTGAAGATAACACTATTGAAATGAATGGGATTGAGTCAGGGTGAGGATAGGGTTACCAATCTGATCATGAACAAGAAGAGAGAAACTTCAGTTTAATCAAGATACAAATTACTAAACCTAGGATTGACATTATGGTGGTTAAAACCAGAAGAGGGATTACCTCCTTTTGGGACACAAGTAGAGTAGACTCTGGCTGGAAATAATGGTCTAGCATTTAACTAAGTCATTGGTCTGGAGGGATAAAGCTTCATTTATTAAGGGAGTGTCCCCAGTAAAAAAACCTTACTACTCAGTCAACAACTCAGCTGTTGGCTATAAAGTGCAAGGAAGATTCAGTGAATGGTTGTTGTGATTGCCTATTTATTTAAAATAGAACAAGCAAAGGCACTGTAATAAAAAGCCCAAAGTAGTACAGTCCACAGTGTCTAAGAAAGAAGAAAAGCTAAAGAGAAACTAAAATGAAAAATCATGAGTAACAGTTGTTACGTCTGTAGTATTTGGTAATGCTGGGTGTATTTGTCCTGTAAGAACAGGAGGTAAAAGCTCTCAAAACAGAAAAACATGCATAAATAGTTGTTCTTTACAAAATTCCAGTACAGAGATATGTATTTAATTTTTATCTTAAAGTCAAAGCTACTGTTGCTTACATGATGTTATGAACTGCACATTTCCAACTGTAGCTTGAGCATCCATTTACATGCATGGAGTCGATAGTGACTCTGCCAGTTTGCCTTAGCAGACCGAACGAGAAATGCTAATAGATGTCTTAGCACATGTTAACATTACAAAATGCCTTGGCATACACAAAATGTTTTTATGCCTGACCGTATAATGTAGTTTGGACATGAAATATTGTACTAAAATTAAAAAAAGAAGCTACTGCCTCTTGTAGCAAAGAGAGCTGTGTCTGAAACCCACTAAAACTGACCTGGGAAGTGACTTAGTACACTGTGGTCTCAAAGGAGTATGTGTTGCTTGGTGAGCTGAAGCCAAAGCACTCATCCTATAACTGTTGACCTTCTGAAATGCAGCATGATTATTCTCCAAAAGGTTAATTACTTTCAAAGAATGAATAGGGATTTTATTTTTTTTTCTAAAAATTAGTACTAAAAATGAGAACTTTATTAAAGAACACTGTGACGAGACCAGTCTCTGAGTGGATGTGGGCATTCTAGCCCTGAAGCATCAAAGTTCTATACCTGGGGGCTGTAAGGGACAGATTTTTCTGGCAGAACAGAGATTGAAGAGTTCTAAGAGGCAAGTGAGGAGAAGGAAGATCACCAGTAGGAGCACTCTGTTTCAGGAAATTTATCAATATTGCTGCAGTAATCTGCCTCCTTGTCTTTGTCCGACATCACAGAATCACAGAACATTAGGAGTTGGAAGGGACCTTGAAAGATCATTTAGTCCAGCCCCCCTACCACAGAAGGTTTCCCTAGACCAGGTCACACAGAAGCACATCCAGATGGGCTTTCAATATTTCCAGAGAAGGAGACTCCACAACCTCTCTGGGCAGTCTGTTCCAGTGCTCTGGCACCCTCACTGGAAAAAAAATTCTTTATGTATTCACATGGAATCTCCTATGCTTCCGCTTACAACCATTTCCCCTCATCCTGTTACTGGGCTTCACTGAGAAGAGCCTGACCCCATCCTCTCGACACACACCCTTCACATACTTAAAAGCATAGATGAGGTCACCCCTTAGTCTCCTCTTCTCCAAGCTAAAGAGACCCAGCTCCCTCAGCCTTTCCTCATAAGGAGGATGTTCCACCCCTTTAATCATCCTTGAGGCTCTGTGCTGGACTCTTTCCAGCAGTTCCCTGTCCTGCTTCAACTGAGGGGCCCAGAAGTGGACACAATATTCCCCTCAGACTACAGAATGCAGCTTCTTCCCCACTTGCTTGAAAGATCAGTAGTGGACAAAAGTCTGATGACCTCCCCATGTTGGGAAGTTCCCTAGTAATATCCCTAATTTGGGCTCCAGGAAGGCTGCAGACCTCCCTGTGATGAGAGTCAACCCTGCATACTGGCCTTTCTGTTCCCTTTAGGAGCGAGTCTCCAGGCATGCTAAGGTACTTAATTTTTCAGGAACATCTCTTGGACTGAAAGAATTTCTTTGTGACCTTTTAGGAGGGTTAGCTGACTTTTAGCTAATAGTTCAGTCTTTCTTGTGGAAACCAACAGGAAACTCTTGTTCTATTAAGTTCAGCTGCTAGATATACTGACTTCTTAATTCACTTCCTAAAAAGGAGACATTACCGGTGACATCAGGGGATCAGTGATCTCTGGATCCTTTTAGTTCCTGTGCAATCTGCTAAAGAAGGAAGTATTGAGCCTAGCAGCCTCTTCAGACTTTTTTCTTCTTCACTGTTTAAATCATACATCAGGTGGCTTCACTGATGTCCCTAAAATAGACAGAGCAGAAGTAAACAGGCTCTGCTGCAGCCAGCCTGTGGAAAATCAATGAGCCTCCTTGGTGATGAAGCAAAGAAAAAACAGAAAACAAATAAACAAAACCAACCCAAGAACCACCCTGTGACTTTGAGTTTCACAGACTTTGTCCAGCTGGGCAACCATATGGTAGAATTTGTAGTATCATTTTTGGAAATGGCCCAAGCACTGTGACTGCTACTGAAGGCAAAAATCCTCATTGGTGGCATCCTCCACAGCTGCATATTCAGGGCAGCAGCATTAAAGATCCTTTGTAAACATGAACATAGTTTGGTTGCCTGCCATATATATCTTTTACATATAAAAAATACCAGATTGATAAGAAGGATCTAATGGACCTAACTATTCAGGATGCAGTTATTATGAAAACTACTTAAGCCAAAACTTTTGTTACATAAGACTTAGGTTATAGAAAACCTTTATTTAAAAATTCAAATGAAATAGTTAAATAATGGAAATAAATTTTGTTAACAAAACCAATTGCCTGAACTATGAAACTTGAAATGTTCAGTTGCTAGCTGAACCATTGTTTTATTTTGTAGAGATTCAGAATAGAATTACAGTGCCTTGTGCCTTTTTCTTTTTTCTTTTCTATTTTTCTTTTCTATTTTTCTTTTCTTTTCTTTTCTTTTCTTTCTTTTCTTTTCTTTTCTTTTGAGTGCATCACAAACCTGATGTAGAAACACATGTAAAGGCTGGGGACAAAAGGTCTTCCTGTGGAATGAACTTTCAGAGGGTTAGGTGAAGTGAAACTCTGACCATCTTTAAGAAAGGCTTTAAAAGCTCTCTATCTGGTGAAGTCTTTCTATCAAGACTAGAATGTCACTTGCAACACTAAGCACTCACAGTTTTAAAATAATCATAATTTGCTAAAATCTCAACAAGAGCAAAGCTTTTCCACAGTCTCAACAGACAGAACAGCAAGAAATTCCACATGCTTTAGCAGAGATTTCATTAGTGTTAATCTGTTTTATGTAGAAACATACATTTTTCAATGGCTGGTGACAGTACAAACACTTAGCTCAGAGGAAGAGTGTTTTTAATGCATTAAGAAGTTTCATTTTCTTTATTGGCTTGCCTTCCAGTATAAATTCTGCAGGCTTTCACAAGTACTGATCACTTACAGCATAAGGGAGGCTGAAGCCTTGTGCAGGATGAAATAGTTTTGAAATGTCTGACTCTGATACATATAAAAAAGACAAGTATGTGATGACTTTTTTATAGAATTATTTTAAGCTGAATTACATTTTCTTAAATATTTTATACCAGGAAAGTGAAACTGAATATAAAAAACACTTGGCTTAGAGCCAAGTCCTTTCTCTGAGGTCATGGTTTTATAGCTAGACTTAATGTAGAATTATTTCACGTATGCTGTGGAGAAGAATCCTTCAACTTGCTGAACAGCAGCAACATTATTCTTTACTTGTAACTCCAGGCCTCTGCTGCTGCTCTGCAGAATGCAACATGCATTGGACCTGCTCTTACCTCCTGTTGTCCTCTCCTACCCATGCCCCTCTCAGGGCAGGATTTGATGCAAAGAAGGTTCAAAGGAGGATCGTGAGGCAATTTTGCAGATTCTTAAGGGCAGTGCTCCAAGTGTGGGCAGTAGCACTGAAAACATGCAAAGACGTTTATTTGAAAATATGTTGAATGAGTAGGATAGGGTGATCTACTGGGTCAAGTCCAGTTGTCCTCTCAGCTGTGAACAGAAGAATTTGGAACTGGTGATGGGTGGTATCCATCAGATAAAGATAGCAAAAATATTACATAATGCTCTAATACCACATTTAGGTGTTTGGGAGGAAGAGAAGGTCCTATTTATAGTTCTGTTGAACTCTACAGCCAGTCCCTTAGCAGGGTAACAAGCAACTTCACATACATTTGACAAATAACCCCATTAGAAGGGCAGGCTAGCCAGATCCAAAAATTAAACATCTGGGGACAGACCTCCAAAGAGTTATGTGATTAGCTGGTACGTGTGCACATATGTGCATTTATATATGAGACCATGAATTCATGTGCGTGTGTTTCAAATGTTTAGATATATTGGCTTATTTTGGTGTGCCTTTTGATTTTGAATATCCCTATCTAGCTCCAAAGCATTGGTCTGACAGGCTTATCAGCTCTTTTGGTCTGCCTGATCTTGTGAGGCTTCCAAAATTATAATTAACTTTGTGCCTCTCCCAGTCTGCAGGTCATTGCAACAGAATTGACATCTGCCTGTCTTCAATCATGGTGTCCATTCTGAGGTCTGAAGCTTCTCTTATTATAGACAAGTGATGTAGTTCCCATGTCAGTTCAAGTTCTAGATTCAGAAGTTCCTAGATTCCCCTTTTAAGCATATTAATCTCTCTGGTTTTGCTTTGCTGCTTTTAGTTTCATTGTTGCTTTTCCTTCAGGCTCTGTGTTTCGCCAATTCTGTGAAAACCCTTAAAGAAGTGGTTAGGATCCCCAGCTTCTCCATAAAGCCTAGTGTTAGAAACAGCAGGAGAAAATACTTTTTGTCTCAATAAGAATAGATAAAGGCAAGAAGAGAACTTTAAAATCTTAAGCTGCTTCTATTGTCTTGTACAGTCTCCTCACCAATGAGAAAAGTGTCAGCCTCTGGGAGCTTGGTTTGGAGAGGGGAACTATACTAACCTTGTGCGTCAGACCTCCTTCACTGCTTGACTTGTCATAAATTACCTTCCACCCCTTCAGTCAGCATGGAATTTTTTGCTAGCTTTGGAGCTTTTATTCTCCTTGTTACATTAGCTTGTCTCTACCTCAGCTTGCACAGGAATTGTGGAGCTTTGGAGCCTTTAAATGGTATGAGATCTGTTTGCTCTGTGTGGGCTCTGTGTTAATGCCCAGTAGAACTTCTCCATTTTATAGAGGATGGTAGAGCATTCAAAAAGCAGATGCAGCTCAGAGGAGCTTAGGATCTGTCTGTGAGGCATTTTGTTATGATGATATTTTCACGTGTACTAACTAGAGCAACCGAACCCATGTGCTAGAGAGAATAGCCAAGAAATGGTAACCTTGATCATTGCATTTTTCCTGTGTGTAGAGAACAACAGTTACCACTGTAAGAACAGAATTATTTCCTTTTCTGATAAACAAAGCAGGCATAAGCAAAAGGAAAATCATTATGTGACCCAACATGTGTAACGTTAGACTTGTACACACAGTGTACTTCAGATGTACACCGCAGGGGTATAATGTTGTGTATTTAAGCAGCAAGCATTGTCACAAGACTGCCCACAGTAAAGAGCTTCAAGGATTCAAGAGATGCAGTAATATGAAATTGAATGAATAGCTGGGTGGTTACACATATGGAATAAAAAGTGATTGTAAGTGGAGCTATTTCAATTTAGGTAAAGGATTAAATGGGGTCCCTGGGGATCAATACTTGAATTTGTACTGTTTCTAATCTATAAAAATGCCCTAGGTGAAAAACCTAACTGCAAACGCATACAATTTTCTGGTGAAATAAACATGGGAGAAGGTGGAGTACAGAACAGTCAATGAGCAAATGTAACTTTGAACTAGGTCAGCATATAGCAAACAGAATCTGTTAAAGAATACATAGCCAAGCAGATGGGATCTCAGAACTGGGTAAATCTGACAGGAATAGAACTGTACTTGGTTAAGAAAAGGCTAGAATGGAACACAAATGAATTGTGGTAGAAGGCAAGAAGGATCTGGTTATGTAGGTAGGGTGAAATGCTGCAGACTGACTGAAAAGTAGAGTGGCAGAAAGTCATATTTCATCTCCAGCAATGGAAAGCAGAAAAACTTGCAAACTCCAGTCACTTTTGGAAAAAGCAGTTCCAAATTAATTTAAACGTGAAACCTGATTCAGCTTACTCTGCACCCTGGAGAAAGCTAGGGAAGCTTGAGATGAGTGCTGGCAAAATCTACTGCTGCCCAATTTAGAAAACCTCCAGTGATCTAGCCTGAAAACTTGAGCTGAAATCAGCCATATTCCATAATGCCTTCCAGAAAACCCTAGCAAGGGCACTTAGAAGAAACAAAAGGAAGTATCAGAATTTTTATCCCAGCATCTAGAAGTATTACACAAAACAGTTTTCCCTATGGATTATTCACCTTACCCCAATTTGCTTATGTGCTTTGTTTTTCCTATTTGTTATTTTTGTTATATGTGATTTGTATGTCTGTCATTTTGCTTTGTCTTAGTCGTAGCTCTGCCAAAAATAGTCTAGATTTTCCAGTCATACTCTTCTGTTGTTTTTCCCAGTATAAAACATAATCTAAACAAACACAAGTATCTTTTATATGATCAGACTTCTGTGTTTTCAGATATAACTAGGTATTGACTGGAATTCATGAGTGTGAAAAAAATGCTTGTTTTTTTGTTGTTTGTTTGTTTTTCCATAAGTTACTTATTCTGACAACCTCTCACCTCATACCTGAACAATATTTGAAATACATTACAATTCCTTCCCTTATACCAGTGTTTTTGTGCAGTAGGTGGTAAAGACGCTCTGTTTTACATATCTGCTCCTTACTATGTAATTTAGTTGTAAATAAATCACAGAATCACAGATTATGATCTCAATATCTCTTCATTTCTTCTATTTTTAAAACAATGCACAGTGTATGTATTTGCTCTGTTACCTATTTCTCTCTTGTATGCCTACAACAAGATGTTTCTTGGGATTCTCTTTTGGTTTCTGTCATAAAGTAAGAGCAACATTTCTACAGAAGGTGGAATTGGCTGCATTTTCCTTTCTGGGGTGAACTTTATCTCCAGAAGATTGATTCAGACTTTTCTTTAATCATTTTGTCCTATCTGCTTGATGAGGCTGAATGTAGGATGAGCTTTTGACATGATAACAGTTACTGCTTTTTCACTGGTATTAATTGTGGTTTCTTTGTCATCCATGTGCTTAGTGCTTAGTTTCCTCACCAGAAGGAAGAATGATTCCTGTAAGTTGGGTTTTTAACCCATTTACATTCTGTTACCTTCTCCTAACTACTCCCTGGGCAGATGTGCAAGAAAAGAATATCTTGCTTGTTTAAAATCTGGTTGTAGACTATTGATCTGTATTGGGGCACTGAGGTGGCAGAGGTGATATTTTCTTGCCAGCAGCCTATGTTGCTGGAGCTTGCAAACTACTGTGAAGTGATAGAGTCCATTTAATTTATTTCATTTATTCCTTACCTCTTTCAATTGTTGCAGCTTACATTAATTGCCACAATGGATAGAAACTTTGAAAATTCCAACTATCCTTTTTCATGACATCTTCTGTTGTGTATCCTTTATTGTGACTTCACTGTCAGAGAGTCCCTTACCTTCCATACTCCCATAATCTTCGTTGTATACTGGGCAGCTATGGTTTTGTTGTAAATTCTAATTGCATAGTTCAGGGTTAATTCTGCATTTTCCAGTGAATGCTCAGTTTTTCTTCTAGATCTCAATTACAATCTTATCTCATATCTGGTCCTAGTTAGACTTGCAAAATTGGCTTAGATCACAACCCCCTCTGTAATTTCACATTCTTCTGTGCCCTGATTAAAAGCATATACTTCATGTGTTTCATTTTTACAAGGAATGTAGTGCTCCTCAAATTTCTGATATGGTTTCATAGTTAGACTTCTATGCCTAAGATAGCTGAAAGCTATTAAACATTTGTGCTCTGAATCAGCCAGTGTTATGTGAAAAATCAGACCACCTCCTTTGTATCTTTTTTCTTTTATTTCTGTTGGGTTTTTGGTTTTGTTTTGTTTTGGGTTTTTTTTTTCCTCTTTTATTTTTTTGGAAGTACATCTGAAGTGCTGTGTGAACTTCCTTATGTTTTTCCTTTCTGTAGGTATTTCCAGCTCTCATTGTGATTTTCGTTGCTTCATTCTTACACCGTGTGCATAATTTAAAAATAAAAAATGCCATTTTTGCATCAGTTAGTGGCCTGAAATCAGAGTCAAGCTTCTGGGCATAGTACAGGATATCACACCAGTTTGAGCAGATCTAACAGCAAGAAATTGTCAACTTTAGAGAACTCTTTGTCCTTATCCCTGACACTGGGCTGTACAGTCCTGCAACTATCCTTCTGTATTACCAGTGTACAGCTAGCCAGTAAGCCAGACCTGCTTTCCAATCTGACCAAAAGGTAACTTAGAAGTTTACATTTTCCTTTTAGATGAGTGAGCTTGTCTGTATGAATAGGCAGAAGGAAGAGGTGGCAACATGCACCTGGGGAGGAGCTAGGGGGCTACAGCTGCACCTTTCTGCACTGGTTTGCAGTTAGATAGGTCAAGACAATTGAAATTACACCTACAGGCTTACATTATCTAGAGCTTCAGTTACAGCTGCTTCTGGGTTACACAGCATGGGATTGCAAGTACCCCATGCTTCCTCAATGGCTGCTGTTTGTCTGGCTATGCCTCTCATTGCAGCATCACCTCCTCACTAAATAACTCTTGAGTGTTACAAGCATAAGCATGGCTAACTTTCAGGCAAATTCCTGAAAAGCTGTAGCTTTCTTGGTTTTGAACTCCTTTTTTCCTGTGGATTTTTTTTTGTGTGTGTTTTTTGGTTTTGTTTTGTTTGTTTTGATTTGTGTTTTTGTTTTAAACTCTGGACAGTATTTTTGTACTGATACTTAATGAAGAAGAAACATAGCCTCAACACTGACAATAGAGCAAAATATTATTACCTGTATTACCTCTTAGGTTGGAGATATTTATCTAGTAAGGTATATTTAGAAGTAAAAGACTCATAGAAAAACAAAATCTTTTCCTTTCTTATCCCTGATTCTTACAGCAGAGTTGAAGATGTACATGATCCAATAGTGAGGTGTTTTCTGGTGTAAAGAAAAAGAACTTAAAAAACAACCTTTTTTTCACATTTCTACTGAAACACACCAGATTTACTCTTGTTTTTTAATATGACTTACATTTACTTTCATGAAGAGGATAATAAAAATTTGTTCTCTAAAATGTAGGTTTATATTCAGAAGCAGTGAAACTAACACACCAGCAAACCTGGTGTGTTTAAATGGACATTTGATCTGAAGCAAGGAAAAGTGAAACAAATAATGAAAAATGTTATTGTTCTGAACCAATTTTAAAATCTGGTATGAAATACACCCCCATTAAGGTTCTGAGTCCTTGTCTCCTTAAATAGCATATCTCTCAACTTGGTTGTTACCCAGAGCATGGTAGAGGGAGCTGTGATTTGGGGGTTGGACTAGATGATCTTTCGAGGTCCCTTCCACCCCTGACATTCTGTGATTCTGTGATTTGCAGTCACAGTTGCAGCTGGGAAAAGCAGCGTTTCTCATGAGACTCCTTTGAACATAGCACCCTATCTGGCTGACAATGTTGCAGCCTGTTTCTAGGGCCACATGTGAGACACAGCTGGTTGGAAGTCTAAGTGGTATTATCTGGCATTGAGGGTTCTTGGAGCTGGAGAGAGAAGCCTCTGTGCTGAACTGTGAATGCAGAAGTTGCCAGCATCACAGCAGGGAACAACGAGATGGGGTCCTGAGGAGAAATCCTTCTGCACAGAAACTTAACAGGCAACATTCAAGGGCAGATTCTAACCAGTAAATCTGTGGGATTCTAGAACATCCTCCCAGTAGGACTAGTGGGACAAGAAACTTAGCTGGTTTCAACATCAAGTTTTATAAATTTATGAAAATGATTAGATACTGTTATAATATAGAACTAGGGAATAGGACTTAATGATTGAAGATGTTCCTGCTAGATTTAAATTCTAAAGCAAATAAGAGAGACTTTTTCTTAGTTAAAATATACAGGTGAGTGGGGAAAATGGAAGAAATTCAACCCCAGAAACCTTCAGCACATCTGAATAGGTTTCCTCATAGAAACCTTAACTGAAGTTTAACTCTGGAACATTAAAATGTGTATTCTGTATGATGATTCCAGTACTGCTGGATATACATCAATGACCTCTACAGAATGCTCTTATCCTGTCAGCTGGAATCTATCACATCTGCCTTGGACCTAGAAATGTAATCTACAAACTTCTGGATTACAAGGTCACTTTCATTTTACCAGCAGGTCAAGGTCAAGTGGCCAGCAGGTTGAGGGAAGTGATTGTCCCCCTCTACTCTGCTCTCATGAGACCCCACCTGGAATATTGTGTCCAGTTCTGGAGCCCCTATTACAGGAGGGATATGGAAGTGCTGGAGGGAGTCCAGAGAAGGGCCACGAGAATGATCAGAGGACTGGAGCACCTCTCCTACGAGGACAGACTGAGAGAGTTGGGGTTGTTCAGCCTGGAGAAGAGAAGGCTCCTAGGGGACCTTATTGTGGCCTTCCAGTATCTGAAGGGCGCCTACAAGAAAGCTGGTGTGGGACTTTTTAGGAGGTCAGATAGTGACAGAACCAGGGGGAATGGATGTAAGCTAGAGGAAGGTAGATTTAGGTTGAATATTAGGAGGAAGTTCTTCACTGTTAGGGTGGTTAGACAGTGGAACAGGTTGCCCGGAGAGGTTGTGGAAGCCTCATCCCTGGAAGCCTTAAAGACAAGGCTGGATGGGGCCCTGGGCAACCTGATCTAGTGGATGATGTCCCTGCCAGGCAGGGGAGTTGGAACTAGATGATCTTTAAGGTCCCTTCCAACTCTGACAATTCTATGATTCTATGATTCTACCAGCAACTTGTGCTTTTGTAATGTAAATGGTACAACAGTGTAGCCATTGGAAATTTGAGGGGAGCCTAAAATAAAGTGAACTGTGTGTAGAAGAAACTCCATGATGAATACTCAGTTTTCATGTTTAATTAAAAAGTTTCTCATTTATGTAAGGCTGCTACAGATGTTTTAGTTAACTGCACTAGAATTACATAAAAAATGAAGCAGTTCAGACAGAATTGGTACTTTATTTGGTCAGGTTTTAGGCCTTGACTATTAAATCTGGCTTCTCTCCTGTGAACAAAGAGAGGATTTCCTGTATTGTTTTTTGTCCTCCAGTGAGAAAAACTACAAGTAAGCCATAAGTATTTACAAAAAGGAGTGAAAGAGAGGAAGGGAAAATCAACAGACACAGCTTGGACCATGCTGAAGTTAGAACTAGATTAGAAATACATCAAATGCTTGTCCTTAGTTAAACGTATAGGGAAAATATTCTGAAATATACATATTAAAATTTAATATTATTTTAAACTAACTTTAAACACTGCTTCAATTTGGCCAAATACAATTTTGGCTTTCTTTTAAAAAATGCTGCATCTCTCAGAACAATCCTTTATATTAGAAGCAGAAAGCTTCTAAAAATGCTCTGATAGCAAGGCTGTGAAGTGCAAGTTTACATGCAGTGTTGAAGATATTCATTAAAATTGTAATTAGACTCACGATTAAATTCAGCCGCAGTAGAAACTTTGTGTGTAAGTGTTGCTACAGGAAGAAACCTCTAGTCTGAAAATTAGTTCAGCAGTCTGAGCTATTTTAATTATGCAGAGTTGATTATCATTGGAGAAAGAAACCTTTATTACTGCACCAGAATGCTGATTCCTTCCATCCCCCAGCACACTGCCTGTTTTTCTGGGCTATAGTGCTGTATGTTTTGAAAGCCTAACGGTGTTCTACGTAAATAATAGGAGAGTTAATCTGAGTAAGTTCACGATTCTTATATTAACGTTTTATTAAATGACCATTCATCTGGTCATTTAAATGTAGCACTTATCTTGCTTATCATGTTACAGAGGTAGCTTCTACTTGCACACAGGAACTTGGACTTGTAGTAAGATGTTTTTTAATCTGCAAAATTTTGCGAAGCCGCATTCCAAGGCAACATCTTGTTTCCATTTTTGCAAACCCAATGCTAGTGACAGAGATACTGATGGATGGCTCTAACTGTCTAAAATGCCACAAATATACCTAAATTTGGCAAATCTGAGTGTAGCAGAAGGAAATGTCCCTCCCCCTATTCGTGTCTAATTTGATTATCGACAGAATCCCCTATCGTAGCAGCAGATTTTATACATCAGTTAGGAAGAGCTTGAAATGGAACTTGACTTTATTTCAAGTGAAAAAGCAGAGGGTACAGCACACACTCTCCTTGCCAACCCCTTCATGTACATGTCCTAGTATGGTGTGGAGGTGAGGTGATGAGTAGCTGTGCAAAGATTTTTGGTCAGGATAATGTGACTGCAGCTTTGGTCCCTTGGACATTTGCTTAGACTGCAGTGGCCAGAGAGGCCACTGTTGCTCTGGTCTGAACTGAAAGGGTTCTTCTGTCTATCCCCTAATTTTGATCTATTGTCCCAGAATTTAATTTCCAAGTATCACACACAGATTAGTCATTGCTATTTTGTTTTCAAGCATGTGAGTTTTAACAGTACCCTTGGGATTCCTTTGTTTCTGGTTTTTCTGTTTTTTGCTTTGTGTCTGCTGTTTATCAGAAGCATGTACCTTCCCCAAATGTGCCAGCTTTGTCTGAGCTGATCTTTCTTTGTATGCGTATCTGTGATTCTGTGTGTCTTGGAGATGTCTAAATATTGAAACATAAGCCATGCAAGGTATGAACTGTTCCTTTCATTTGTCATGAAGAAATGGATATGTCAAAATAAATTGATGGATTTAGCCAGATTTACAAACTACATCCCTGCTACCTATTTAGGTGCTCTGCTGTGATAAATCCTACTTTCCCCCTATTGTCTATATGTTAGTGCTTAGAAATATATATTTTATTTTACAATAAAATCTTAAAAGTGGAATTGAATTAATACATCCAAATGGGTTAATTCACGTGGAAAAGCATGGCTAGACAAAAGGAAGACTAGGCAATTCATAGGAAGGTGTGGCAAGTTTGTTCTGTGATGTAATGCAAACCTGCAGTTCTTCATCCACTTGCTATTGTTACTGTTGCTAAAAATAGAGAAAATCCTCAGCTAAGACTTCAGACCAAATAGATTTCACATTGTTGTCACCTCTCACCCAGATATCATAATACTTTTTAAAAAGAATTAACTGCTTTTTGTGTCTACCCTAAAATGTATGGGGGTTTTTGTATACACAAATTTAAGAATAATCTCTGATTTCTGTAGGTGTTGCTGTGCAGCTATTATTTGTAGTTATAATTATTTTCAATAGTGTACTGTAATTGGTGCCATGCACATATCACTCATAGTACTGGCCTGTTACAAATGATGTTCCACATTGCCCTTCTGGGGGGGACAAGAGCAGACCTACAAATCTGTGATCTGACTGAATTCTGTGGTGCTGGCAAATATATTTTGAAAGGATAAGGAGATTCCTGGTACAGAGCCAGCCTGGATGAACACGTGAAATTTTGAAGCCTGGATAGTGACACAAGTGCCTTTTGGTGATAGTTGAACAGTGGTGTAACTTGATTGTTCATTGGTAATAATTTTGCCAGGAAGTTCTCTGGAGCAACCCTAACTCTATGTTAACTGCAGTTTGTTAGAGTTAACTAAGTTGTTTGTGTTAGGTTTCTTAAGAGTTACAACCCTATAATAGATTCCCAAGACTACAAGAGTAGTTTTTGCCCTCTGTCACTGGGAAGTTTCTGTTTGTATCCCCTTGTGCTCCACAGGAAAGCAGATCTAACACACTAAAAAGCTGAGTCCTTGTCTTTGGGCTTGTACATCTAGTGGAATAAGTACATATAGCCTTTACAAATTCAAACTGTGTGGGTTGTGCTCAAAGATCCTGCCAGCATGGGTCCGTTATGATTAGGTGAAAATGTGCCTTGAACCATCTGTTGGCAACTGTTCTGAATTCGTGTGTTGGGCAAAAATGCCCTGCAGCGAGGACATGGTGATGGGTGACGGTAAAGCGGCAACAGGCTGGAAGTCACTTCCTTGTCAAATGCATGCAGTATGACTTTTTGGCACAGTTGTAAAGTCAGAGAGAGAACTTCCACTCAAATCACCATGTTTTAAAAAAGCATGTTGTAAAAATTCATTTTTCAGTTTGAGCATCTTTTGGGTGCTGGGCAAAAAAAGCTTGAGTAGCTGTTACAAAAGGATAAAATAAGGCATATAGGATTAAGGCTTCACTGCTGTTTGACAGTGTATATTAAAAGATCCCTTTGCCTTTTTAATTTTTTATTTTCCTTTCAAGTTTCTCTTGGTATCTCAGTGGAATGAAGGGAAAAATTATTAACACAATACTACAGCTTGCAGTTGCAAGGGAACTGTATTTGCGCACTAGGCAGGTAGGCTAAAAATGGCTTAAGGGAGTAGCAAATATTTTTGGTGTGTGTTTTAAGTGCTTGAGAGTGAAGATGTCTGAACAGCATCAGGGGAAATAATGAAGCAGCTGAACCTGCCTGAATGTTTATTTTTCCTCAGTTATGTTTATATACTAACGAGCCCACTTATTTATTTATTTTTAAGACTACTTCATAACTGCATACTCAAAATAATCTCCTGGGTTGTTTCCCTTGCACTTTTTCCCTTGTGGGCAGAATTTTACTTCTTTTCCTCATGTTATAAAGTATGCTGTCTGCCACAAAACCTATGTAATTTTGTTTTCCTAGACCAGGAACTGGTTTTGAAGTGCCAGTATAGAAATTTAACTCGCTATGTACAGCATGAGAGCACATTGCTGTGAAAGAAATGATTTAAGAATGGGGATCTCCCATATGGAGAGAGGCAAAGTCTGTTCCAAGGCACAGTTGCTGGCTGTGATGACAGATTGGCTTTGCAGAGGTACTTCAGGCTGAAATCAAAGGGTACTGAAAAGAAGAGGGCTCTTCCCCACTTTCCTTGCTGAATGCCTCCCTGCCAAAATCATGGCGGGGAAGTCTGGAGGGTTACCTGTGCAAAGAAATAGAGATTACCTATAAAATGTGTTTCTGGTATACTTTAGCTGCTAGTATAAACAAGGTAGTGGTGTAAATTTTGTGTTAGCTAAGAAGTAGTACCAGAAGAAAACAATTACTTGCTGTCAGAACTCTAGCTCAGGCTAGGCAATAGGTTTAGAAAAACCTCTACCCACTCAGCTGCTGCCCTAAGGTTAGTGGACACAAGCACATGAAGATCACCAAAATTAAATTTGAGTGATGTTAGATATGGTATTATCTGTCTGATTCCTTTCAATGTAAGAGAAGGAGAAAGAGATGCTGCAAATGATGAAAGAAGAAACTCCCCTGCTTCAATTACTTACCACTATTATTTCATGTGGTAGTGTTACTATCTTCACTGACAACCCTGCATTTACTACCTGTTTGTGTTAGACATCTATTGTGTCTCAAGTGTCCCATAATACTTCATACTCTACCTCAGGTCCAGATGGAAACTTGTCACCTAAAAGAAAAAAAAGCACACAGCTCGTGTACCATGCCAGTTTCTGCTAAGATTGTTCTTGCTGAAGAAAAAATATTAAAACCAAGTGTCTGGAGCCAATACAGTCCCAGTAACACTTATAGGAATGCTTAACTTGCTGCAAATGTTATTTGACTTTTCTTCACCTGTGTTGAAGGGGCAATGACAACTTGACTGATAGATGGAAGCGCCTCATAACTCTCTGGCTGTCATTGGTTATTCTCTATTTACTGCCCAAATGCTGCTTTTCTACCCTCTGAGATGAACTTTCAGAGAAATAAGGTGAAGAAATTACTGTAGATCTGTGAATGAATGTACATTTTTAGTGAATACTCTTTTTGTGTGTTCATATCAAATGGAAGCATGTTCCTGTGGAAAAAAGGATGGTGTTAAAAAGAGAAATAACATTTACTGCTCAGGAATCCTGCATGTAGGGCAAAATATACCTTGTTCTTCTGGAACTGCGTGTAAACAAAATTTATTCCTTTTTAAATTCAAATGTAGAAAACAAAGTCTTTTGGCTATTGTGAGCTTCCTCTGCACTTACTTCTTTGCCAGCTTGCCAAAGACACAACTATCTTTTCTGAGTAAGAATTTAATGATTCATGTGCTTGCTGGTTGGGTGACCAAAAGGAATACTTCAGTGCTGAAATGGTTTTGCAGTGGGCAGATTATGTTACAAGGCTGCCTCTGAAGACTGTAAAGCCAAACTAATAGAAGCAAGTAAAACAGCACTTGTAGACAATAAGTATGATGTCATGAACCTTTTAAAGTTTTATCATCCTCTTTAGCTATAATTCAGGTAGTTTCAGAAGATTGGAAAGAATAGGCAGGTTTTATTTGACTCTTTTCATACTCGAAGTGTCACAGAGCAGTTTTGGAAGGAGAAAAGAAAAATAAGAAAGAAAGGACTGAGTTCTAGCTTCGTCATAGGAGATACAGTCAAAGTCCTGTGTTTGTTGGCTGATGTGATTGTGTTAGGCAGCTTGGCTTTTCACCTTTTAAAAACCCCCAATTTTCAAAAGAAATAAATATGACAATATAAGACTTTTTAAAACTGGAATTTCTCTTCTTCCCCTTCAGGTGATTGCTTAAAAAGAATTCACCAGTTTGATTAGAAGCATTGTTACCATGTAGTCTATGACCTTTGTTGACTTGTGAAAAGAGTATTTAATAGGATATTGCCATTTTAACCTCTTAAATGCACTCTTCCTTTCAAAATACCCTACACTTGTACAGGTTCTCTGAATTTGTGTAACTGTAGAGAAAAAGACAAAATGGAAACATAATTATGAGTTTTTAAGGGGAAGCAGTTACCAAACTGTGCTAAGCCCACTAATACTCGAACCTTTCTGTCACTGGCAATCTCCAAGATTTTATTAGCTCTGAAAATCTTAAGTTACACCTTCTCCTGCAAGCACAGAAATAAGACAGAGAAGCAAGACTGCCTCAGGAGGAGGAGCTGCTTTATGTAGTCAAATTCCAGAAAGTAGCCTGACAGCCTCTGACATGATGGATATCACAAATGTCCTCAATCAGTGGATTCCTAGTGACATTGGGCCATTGTAAAGTGTGTATAATTGTTGCAGCTGTGCTGAGGAGAAAGGTGCACTTCAAATTCCTTTTTTTCATATGTTTCATTTTGGGGCTGTCAGTGAAGTATAATGCCTTGTAAAGGAGGAAGGGCTGAATTACAAGATTGTGTGTGGCTGGAATATTTATTTTCGTTGCCTGAGCTTGCAGCTTAAGTTCTTTCCAAAGTGCTTTTGGTGATGCTTCTTAGCACGCCCAACATAAAACATACCTCATTAGTAGTTACTAAATGAAGCTGCACTTTCTAGTAATTAGGCTATCTGGGCAAAAGCATTTCATGCTAGAGCCCATTTCAAAAATTTTCAGTAAAATGAAGTTTTACTAGTTACTAGTTACATGACTAGGCCAAGAAATTTCTGTAATGCTGAAACAGGAGAGACACATTATAGACAATTTCTCTGTACTGCACTGAGCAGGATACAGTTTTACTTCAGCTGAATTCCTGAATGAAAGTTCTAGATCCTTCTAATAAATAAGGTAAAACTGTGTTGAGCCATTCAGGATTTTAGTATTTTATTAATTCTTTATGTATAAACAGGAATAGCACTGACAGTTATGGTGAAGTCCTCAAAATTTGAGGTATGGATGAGGACGATATAGAATTCATGTGTCTTATCAGCTGCATGACACAGCTGATAAGGAGTTTGCCTTGATCATTTCTTAATACAAGGGGAAAATAATAATAATTCATAATTATAATATAGAAGAATGCAATTGCACAGTTAATGGAGGAGGTCTTAAATGATGATGTCATGATTTTTGTTAGCTATTTCAGAGAATGAATGCTGAGGTTATCTTCTGCTGGGTCTCTTAGGCTTTACTTCTGAATTCTCCTCTAATACCCATAGACTTTGGTCAGCAGGGGTAATTCAGGAGAGATTAGGCATATTCCTGGGCTTCAACAGTCTGGGGCCATCCCTTCTATCAGTGAACAAATGCTAAAAGGAATGTATATGGTCCTCTTTGCATATTATGGGCAGTTCTCACAGAGAAGACATCTTAGTAACATTAGGCCAAACTGCTGTCAACAGAAAAAAAGTAATTTCAATACAGTTTACTAGTAAATAGCTACAAAATGTGAAGGAATGAGAGACAGACCTGAACAGTTACCTGTGTGTTGCTACATTAGTTTTAGAGCTGCAAAATGTCAAGGACTGATCATTACTCATCAGAAAACACTGAGGAAAATCTATCAGCAAAAGACCCTTTTTGCACCAACGATGCCAGTAATGTCTCTACCCTCATTTCAGCACAGACACGAGGACCTGGGATTCAGCAACATTCTTGCTTTGCAGTAAATATTCAAATTGCACCAGATGAGTTAGTGATGTTTCCAGCAATATTTGTATGCTTGTCCTTTGGTCAGTTCCTTGTTGCCATGTCTCTGCTCCCACACCCTTTTTTTCAACTCTTCTGTGCCCTGAATGGATCATGAACATCTGGCTGAGGTAGGCTGCTGTTTGACCAGCCATGTTTGGTCTGTTCCTTCCCTTAGGCTCCTCCTCAGCCAGTGCTTACTCTCCTGAGGCAATCATTGCTTTTAAGCTGTGCAGAGTGTTTGTTGTACAGACCTCTCTGAAAATATAGGCTAAGATTTTTCAGGATTTTCAGAAGGAAATGTTATTATAATATTTAATTTGCTACCTTTTTATCCACCTAGTGCTGGACTGCTCTGAAGTGGTTCCTGCCAAAGTTGGGATCACCACTCCTGCAGTTACAGTAACTTCCCTGCATTGCCTTGCAAGTGCTGTGCTGCCTGCAGTCACCGCCTGGTGCAATGCTTTTCTTGATAGATCTCTTTGGCTGTCTTCACACAACTCCTCCTTCATCACAGCTTGCCAAGGGACCCTAAAGAAATAATTTCTTCTCTGGGGAAATCTCTTCTAAGGCTTTTAGGTCACTCTGTTTCCCTTATGTGTATATGGACCTCACCAGTGGAAAGAAATTTTTCTGTTGAAGGTTAGTTGTTGTCCAAGATAGGATTAAAATTTCCACTTTGCTAATCCTAATAGAAAATATGCAGGAACAATAGTAGTTTTAGTTGTTGCAGATGTCCTGTTTTTCAGCTTCATTGCCCAAAACCAAACACACAAAACTAGAATGAAGTGTAGCTCTTAACTATCAACATGTTGCTTGAATATTGAGGGCAGTTTCAAGGGCTGACATATAGGAAGTGGTTTATTATAACTTACAAACTAACCATGAAGAGCCATGGTATGAAGAACCCTCAGTGTTACTTTCTGACAATGACCACATTTTAAAAATCAAATGAGAAAATGTTTTGGAGCTGATTTTAAATTATTTTATTAAGAACTTGCATTCCTGGAGTTGCTTATGACTTAAAAGATCTCCAAATATATAAATCTAGCCAAGAAACAGTTTAGCAGTGCTTTTAACCCCTTAATTCAAATATGTTATTTGAAGGAATATAGATTAAGGAAATACTGTACTATCAAGAACAAACCTCATAATACCATTTAGATAAATGAAGACATTTTCTTATTTAAGTTATTCCAGTTATATGAACTAAATATTCTGGGGTCACCTCAAAGTACAGAATACTTTTGTAAGTAAGTGCATTTAATACTGGTATGAATAGTCCTGGTTTTCATTGTCAAAAACATGAAGGAATGTCACATATTGTTATTAGCATATATAGCTTTCTGTAAAATAGCTGTAAGGTTTGCACTAACAGAATTACCAGAATAGAACCTGTATTGTTGGTCAAATGTTCAAAATATTTTTCTAATTCCATGGCACTAATATCTTGTCCCCAGAATGCTTGCATTATTTCTAAATGATTAGTAAACACACTCTAGTAGTAAATTAATATTCATAGAAAATAATTGTCAAGGGAGTTTGTTGATCTTGCTGTCTGAAAGAAAGATAAAGTAGGTTTCTAATGGAATTTTTTAAATGCAAACTACCCACTTCTTTTTTCTCCTCTTAAATTAACCCCTCCCCAACTAAACAAATGAAAGAAAAAGAGACTGAGAAAGAGTCTGTCATAGCAATAGTACTGCCAGCTGCCTAGACACATAAGTAATGTGAAGTGATGCAGTGATGGAGCACTTTCCTTTCTTCTATACCTCCTTGCAGTTAGACTCTTGCTTATAAAAGAAAATCTGTGTCCCTGTTTAGGAATTTGCAGCTTGAAATAAAAAGAATACATTTCAGAGAAGGAGAGAGATGCTGTCATTACCATTGTAACTACATTTTTTGCATAATCTTTATGACAAATGAATGTAAAGCAACAGAAGCTAAGGAAGGTTTGTGCAGCATTGTGTTACTGTGCCTGTAAAACCTTTTTCTCTCTCTTTTCTTTCTCTCTAGAATGTTAAATAGAAGCCCTAGCTTGGGAATCGATAGTTCAATTAGATTATATGGTAGGTTTTTGGATGACTGTTAGCATAGCCAGGAGATTACTTTCCTTGGATATTGAGAGGAAGCTGCTCTGGAATGGAAGCCTGTAACTGCACCTTTAGCTAGTCTGCACTGGGACAAAACTGCAGTAAGAAACAGCTATAAGCTTGTGGTTTTATATTATGCTTGCAGGATGCCCAGGGACTAAAACATAATTAGCTATCCCACATCCAGAGGAGAGAGAAACCATTTACAACACATACAAACAATGAAAGGAAGTATTAGGCCCAGGTCCCAAAAAGTATGTACTTAAAGTTAAGTATGCAAATTGTTGCACTGGAGTCAACAATGCTAAGTGTTTCAGAGTACTGGAACATTAGTGTCATAAAATGACACTGCACAGACATTATGGGATAGCTGATTAGAGGACTTCATTTTGAAAGTAAAAAAAAAATATATACTCTATGTTGGGGTAAAATTCAAACTCAAGTTTTCTTCTTAAAATTTTTAATAAGCATACATGAATGCAAGTAACCCTGCCTAAATAGCATCACAAATAGCTTGGCCAAGAGAAAGAATGCACTATTGACCTCCTAAAATAAATGTTTGTAGATTCCCTTTTCCAAAAAACCTCCAGCAGAGTGTTTGCCATTCTGTAACATCAACATCTGTGTGCCTTGCACAAATGCCATGCTGAATATTTGTGCAATACCTAGCACTAAAGCATTGGAACATGGACTTATTATGTGACTATGAGCTCATTCATATAAATTGCACTAGATAAAACAGGTTTTGGGTTGCAGTTTCCCACACACACTCCTCACACATAGACAAGTATATTTATTTTTTCATAGATAGTTCCTGTAAAAATGTTACAGGGATTGGAGTAGAGATGAGGATCCATGTCAAACAGTAGTGTGTCATTTCTAAAGCAAAATGTTGTCATCTTGGTCTTCTGGTAAATTCTTAAAATGAGAAACAAACCTGAATTGTTAAATTAAAGAGGGCTAAACATTTCCATAAACATGCCTTTTGTGGAAGCAATCTTTTACTTTTTTATAAATGATCTGCCTGTTCTGTACTACACTAATATTGCAGGCATCCTATGCGAAGCTCAGGCATTGCTCATTTTCATCATATTTCCAGATGAGAGGTTTGAAAAGGTTAGTCTTTATTCTTAGGATAACCAATTTAGAGCAGCTTTAATGAGTCACAATTAGGAAAATCCTGGATTTTACATTGAGCAAACTCCAATTGCTCACTCAAAGAATTAATTAGAAGGGAACAAGAGTAGCAAAAGGTGCAGGGGAATTTTGAAATTCAGAGTCCAGAAGAGAGCCCTGATATCCTATGGAATCCTGCTTACTTGTTTGGGCAGAGTTTTCTTTTTGTTGTTTGTTTCCAAATGTGTCTACAACTCTCCTAACCTCTTAATAGACAGTTCTAAAGTTTGTAACAAGAGGAGTGACCTTAGCAGTGTTCATTGGTGGCTTCTGTTGCATGAGGGAGAACATAACTGCAACTGATCTCTGAAAGCAGAGCCACAGGGAAGCTAGGGACACCAGTGGAAAAAGCAGAAAAGTTCAAAAGGATCTCTTTAGCAGGGAAAACTGAACATGGAGGTATAATAGAATGGAGCTGGAAAAGAGGAAGATGCAAGTAGAAAAATAACAATATTAGCAATAAATACCACAGCAAATGACACAATCTTTTTCCTGATCTCGTGTAAGCTAAATATTACTGCAAAGATACACTGTTGTATTTTCCCATTGCTCTCTCTTTGGAGATAGTTCTTGTGCTATGTCATTCTCACCTACAAATATAACATTATATGAAATATAGATGCATTATCTAAAATCTAGTTACCATCCTTAGGCACCTGGAATGGAGAGCTACAGTGCAAGCAACTGATGAACTTTGCTTGGTATTTTGGAGTCTCCATAACCATCAGTTTCTGCTTTGATTGCACATCTATTTACTTTCATCTTTTCACCTTTACATTGGGCTGGAAATCAAAGATTAATGGTGACAGTTTACATGGCAACAACTCTGTAAATGTAAATAGAAAAGAATTGATGAGGTTGTTACTTTAAAATATGAGTTATCTGCTGAGGTATGTCAACTGTTTCTGATCAAGTCTTGTCAAAGGAAATGGAAAGTACCTTGACAAGCATTGGAAGAGGAGATGGACAGAGATGAGCTTGAATAGACTGACCATAACCGAAGCAGATTTGCATGATTTAGAAAAAATATGCTAAGGTAGTAAATCCTGGACTTACACATTTAGATTAATATAACCCTGGACATGAAAACTAAACCAAAGGAATAAAGGTTAGCTTAAACAGCAAAATATACGTGCAAAATGTACTGGAGAGTCAAAGAAAGACACTGCTGAGGCCTGGAGAAAAAGCTAAATTTCCACAAATGCAGTGTGCTGGGACTGAAGCACCATGCACAGCTGACTATGCAAACTACAGTGGGCCTATGATACTTGCCTGAGTTGACAGAACATGAAAGATTCTTTGGTTTTCACTAACATAGAGACAAAAGGAGCCATAAAGTATAGGGATTCTGGTTCATAATTTAGTCTGCCACACTGTTGGAAGGAGAAAAAAAAAAAGGGACTCTTTATTTGGGAAGTGTTGTCAATTCACATTACTTTCACAACAAGGCAGACATGAGTTGAGATGAATCTCAGCAGCAAAGCTCAACAAAGCTCAGAGACTGGGAGGAATCTTTGCTCTACGTCTACATGCTCAGGTGCTGAACCAGAAAACAGTTAGACAGCAATTGCTCCATGTCTTTATATGATAGATAGAGAAAGACAAATTTTGTTTTGCCATTCCCCTAAGCATTAAAGCTTAGCCTTGCAAAAAAAAACCAACAGGAATTAATTGGCTGCTACTACTTTTAAGGGTCACAACCTTATGGGCTTTACAGGCAGTTCTTCTGGTTCATCAATTATGCCTATGTAAGAGGGACAGGCTGCCACCACTTCTGCAGTGACTTGTACTCTGTCCAGTGTCACTGGGTTATTCTCCCTCAAGAAAACACCAGTTATAAAACAACCTATTGTCAGTGCAGCCGCCACTGTGCACGTGAGAACCTGTCATGGTGTTGAAAAATGCCAGTGATGACAATACATGTGTGCCCCCTTCTTCCTGCTCCCTTCACTGAGCACTGTGAAAGGTGAAGGCTGGTAAATGAAGCTATGTTAACAGCAGCAATGGATATACTAAGGTGAGGAACAGATACATTCAATGTGAATTACTATTTCATGTTTTCTCTACAAAATCAATGACTGATACAAATTGAGCACATCTCTGTAAATAAAATTGTAGCCAACCTGCAAACTTCATCTGATTTGTTTGCCTGCATTTTTAGAAATTATTAATATTCTGTGGCATCCAGGCTGTAAGTCAAATTAGAGACATTGTTAAAAATATAAGAGTACCAAACTAAAAAACATGATGCATGTATGAAACTTCAAGTCCAAAATGATAAGTGATACAAGTTGATAATTTTCTTGTTAATCTAAAACTTTCATGCCAGGAAAGAGCCTGATCCCTAGAGGTACTGAGTGCAGCTTAGCATCTGTTCTGTACACATACAGTTTATTTTTTCTGGCAAGATACAAATGAAAGCATGGTATCTGCTCAGTAAAGTTATATGAGAAAGAATTGGAAAAAAAACAGAGAAAAAGTAGACATGGAAGATGCTTAAGAGAAAATTAGTCACATCCTGTTGAACCAAAGTCTGCAGCCTGAGTTCTATGACATTTCCATCCTTGTGTTGCTCTGGGAGACAAAGATTGTGTCTCACTATTACTTATGAAGTATTTTCATCACCTTTCCACACATTCTTGGACATCTTGGCTATACCATCTCTTCCAACATCCACAATTCAACACCAATTGTGGCTTTATTCTCCCCTCAGAAAAGGCAACAGATGTTATGCTGGAGTGCCCCTGCCCTCCTTTCCTCCTTGAAATGGGAGTAGCTGCAAGATCTGCTGCACACCTTCCTCTGAGTATTTTCAAGTCTGAAGGCTGTGCAAAGGAAAGGGCTGCTTTTTCTCTTTTTCTTCCTTCTGCTTTCTTGAAATGTGTAATTTTCAGGAGCTCTGAGTCAGGTAGTTGCTATATTGCTGTCCAGGTAGCTGTTTTGCACTAGATATAATGCTGCAGTCTGGATGGACATGTGTTGTGGTTTGAACTTAGCCTTAAGCCTGCCTGTTGAGCCTCATTGATCCGAAAGCATTTCTATGACAATAAGATGCCCCTCCCTCATTTTCCAAACTTCATTCCATTCCACAAGACCTGAGCTATGAGTTTAGTGACAGGGTGTTTGGTGGTTTGAGACTTCACTAAGACCCATCACTGAAAAGATTTGGAAATCAAAGAAGATCCTCACTGGTGTCTGACAAAACTGAAAATCTGACATACTTTTATAGATGTCACTATAGATGTTGGTCATTAGGCAGAGTTGAATATTTAAAGGTTTTTCAAATATCATGGGCCTCTTAAAAGAAAGCCTGAAATTGCCAGTGGGGAAAAAAAAGGCTGGATGTGAGACTGGTGTTGTAGTCATGACAACCAAAGCAGAGGAGGTGTGAATGAAGGCAGGCATTCAGAAGCAGAGCTATGCAGGGCCCTGAAGAAAAGGCCAGATATTAGGAAAAAAGGTAGAGCTGGTTGCGGGTATGTAGGCTCAAAATACAGGGCAAGAATTTGATCAGAAAAAGCACAGATGCATTTTACAATGTGCTGTGCTTGTGAGTGGTATATGGAGACTTTTATGATGTGAGAGGAGGGTATTGACTTTAAAAGGAGGAAAAAAGCAACAGTAGAAATAATTTAGAGGAAGAAGTATGTCAGATGATAGGGCTTCGGTGCAAGGGCAGGTGTCTCTGTTGTCTGTGGAGAACACCGTGGTTTTGACTGTGACATGATAGGAAGGAAAGGACAGAGCTGGGAATGGAAATTAGTGGTGCCCATGCTTTAACAGTGAGTTATTCCAGTAGGAAATGCTGGATGTGGTTCTGGCTGGACAGAAATCTGTTGTGAGTGCAGATGCAGAACTGAGCTGTCAGCAAAATGTTGGCAGTTGGAGAATACAAATGGCTACCACCTACCCAGGAAGGGATGGAAGTAAGGGGAAGCAGAGAAGTATATAAAAAGTATATTTAAAAAGGGTAGAAAGGAAGACCCAGGGAATTACAGGCCTGTGGGCCTCACCTCTGTGCTTGGGAAGATCATGGAGCGGCCCAGAAAGCCAACCGCATCCTGGGCTGCATCAGGACAGGCATGACCAGCAGGTCTAGGAAGGTGATTCTGCCTCTCTACTCTGCCCTCATGAGGCCCCACCTGGAGTACTGTGTCCACTTCTGGGGTCCTCAGCATAAGATGTAGACCTGTTAGAGTGGGTCCAGAGGAGGGCCACAAAGATTATCAGAGGACTGGAGTACCTCTCTTATAAGGATAGGCTAAAGGAGTTGGGATTGTTCAGCCTAGAAAAGAGAAGGCTTCGAGGAAATCTTATAGCAGCCGTTCAGTACCTAAAGAGGGATTACAAGGTAGAAGGGGAGAGACTTTTTAGCTGGTCAGATTGTAATAGGACAAGGGGGAATGGATACAAGATGAAGGAGGGGAAATACACGAGAAATTAGAAGAAGGTCTTTACCCGGAGGGTGGTGAGGCACTGGAATGTAGATGCCTCATCCCTGGCAGTGTTCAAGGCCAGGCTGGATGTACCCCTGCGCTACCTGGTGTAGTGTGTGGCATCCCTGCCCATGACAGGGGGGTTGGAACTAGATGATCTTTGATGTCCCTTCCAACCTGGGCCATTCTATGATTCTATGAATTCTGTTGTTGCTCAGAGCACATATAGTGTTGGGATGCTGACCTGGCATGGCCACCAGGCTTGATATCAGGTGACAACAGAATTTTAGAAATAAGTTACATTGCCTCCTGAAGTTTCTGCTTTTCAGCCCTGGGCAACACAAGAAATAGTAATGTGAATTTATTTTTAAATGGCATCACCAATTAAAAATAAACTTTCTTTCCTTTAACTGCTCAAATGCAAGTATGGTTTTTGTGATATTTTGAAACAGCTCCTGTACATCTGTAAATTTTGATGATAAGGTTACTATGTAAAGACTTCATTTCTGGGAATATATACCCATAGCCAGAAATACTCCTGGACCAGTAAAAAACCCCCCAGATTGAGTTACTGCTTTATTGCTTAATAACCCTGTAGGTTTTGCTTTGATATTTCTCCTTTTAGTTACCAGGAAAGTCAGAGATACTTTTTCAAGAATTACACTGAGTGGAGTAGGTGTTTCTTATTATTTCTTCAGATTTTCACATTTTTAGCACTGATGTCTCCACTGGCCTATGATAGAGCAAACTTATGACTTCAGGCTTGTGGCAATTATTCTAAATACTTTTGACTGTCATTACTACATGGACAGAACTTTATGCACCATCAATATTTCAAATGTAAATAAAATAGTCCTTTAAAAATGAAGATCACTTAAAACATAGTGCTGCTTGAATGTTGAGGAGCCATTATGTTTAATAGCATTTTTAAACTATTAAAGTTGAGTGGTTACTTTTTATTTTGCATTTAGTCACTCATGGGAGACATTTATTTTCTCTCATACTCTGCAAATAGTGGTGCTGTTAAGAAAGAAGGTTCTCATTTTGAATAATGATCTCATTTATATAATATCCCTTAGTATCATATCTTATATCTTAGAGAGGAATGAATATTCACAAACTGTTAAAGGGTTTACAGAAAATCAGAAGAAATGTATGTCTGTAAAAAATATTGGGGGTGGGGGAGCAAATGGGTAAATCTCCTATTTTAGTAATTATTTGGTTTGAATTTAACACCTTTTTTTTAGCAATGATGACATCAATAGGTAATGGTAAAAAATTTATATTCTGGATTAGATAACATTTTTTGCAATATACTTGGACAGTGAACGCCAGGACAATTTGGAATGGCTGACTGCATGAAAATACAGAAAGAAATTATGGAATTAGATGCAGCAGTTTTTATAGCCCTGACTTAGCTTTACACAGGCATTGGAGAGCCATTCTTGCTATTTTTTATTCACTTTTTATGGCTATTCCAGCATGTTCCAGTGATTCTCTTTTTATGCTGTGGTAGCACCAAAAAGAAAGGCTCATTTATTTGCTACAAACCTTGCAGAAAAATGAATAAAAGACTGATTCATCATTTGTTCCACACAACGTCTTTTTTTCTATTACTTTTGGGTGCCTTGCCAAATGCCTGGGTTTATATTTCCTGATCCTGAGTGCTTTGAAATTTGAACCAGAGAAATGGACAAATTGTAGGTTGAGGTGTATGACTCTTTCTGGACATTCTTGATTAAGACAGGGAGGTAGAAGTGGGAGCCAGAAACCGGTACACGTTTAGAACTACTTAAATCATTGGTGGGGTGATGAATGTTGGGTAGCTAAATGTGCATATGCATGTGCAAATGCTAGAAGCTATATATATGTAGCCACCTTCTTGAATGTACACCTGTTATTGCTATCAATAGGAATTTGACCAGAAAAGTATATATCTCTACTTATTTAAGTAAATATTTCTTTTAAACCAGATATTTATAGCATAAAATTAGCATTGACTTTGCTAAACTTTGCAATTACCAGAGCTGGAAATGGAAATTCAACAACAAATTTTGGAGTTGTCAGTGTGGTGTTTTGCTCACCTCAGATCATGTCAGTGGGGACAAATCAGTGCCTTTCAGCTTAAATTGTGTCGTCCTGATAAAGATTCTTTAGAAGCAAGTGAGGTAGATAGCCAGAAATCTTCACTACAGGACTATCTTTCAATATGCATGCCATTGTAAATTTTAAAATGTATTTTAATTGTAAAGAAGCAAACCTTGCAAGTTCCTCTTTTTCCTAAGGCAATCAAAACCTGCATGGACTCAGGCAATACCTTTTTCAGTCCCTGCGTATCGTTTAGCTCCCCATTTGTGCTTTGGAACCTTGGCTTGATAAAGCTGGTTAAAAAGTTTTAAGAAATCTTTTGTATGGAGAATTGTTAATACATGGAAAAGATCCTATTACTTTATCTAAAGACTAATGCACTACAGTAGCCCTTTTAGTGAATATAAGCCATCTTCTCCAACATGTCTGCAATTCTGTTAACTATCTATTTAAAAGATGTCTAACAGTGTTACTCGAGTGGTAGATGTTATTTTTACTTTTGAAACTCAAAAGTACAGCACCTTCTGAAACACTTTAAGATCATTTATGTGCAAAATGGATGCATGCTATACTTTAAAGAATTGATTTTTCAACTCAGTAATTTTTGCACTCTTTGAGATTGTTTCAATTGCTACAATAAGGGAATCTGAACTCCAAATAATTGGCAGAGCATTGCGAGTTTTATGTGGAAACTGTGGTCTTTTTAGCATGAAACATAATTGCTCTTTGCTTTTAGAAAGGTTTTCTTTCAATAACATATTTCCACATTCTCATTAATGGAAATTAAATAATTTATTATTATTTTTTTTAACTTGCAAATTTTGGGCAAATTTCTGTCTAATTTTATATCTCTGTTAGCTGGTGACCAGGTAGTTCTGGGTTAATGGTTGTACTTGATGATCCTAAAGGTCTCTTCCAACCAAAATGATTCAATGATAATTAAGGTATTCCAGGTATTTTTGTGCTCTATTAGTGTAGTATACAAATGTTGCAGTTAATTAATGTATACAGTTTGTATTGTGCTGTATGGCTTGGTGTGAAATTTTAAAATAAGCTGGAATTTTTAAAGAAGTTTTCAAAGGAAATGATCTGAAAGTAATATCAAAGGAATTTTTTAAATGAACTTTAGTGTCTGATGTTGTATAGAGGCATAGATATATGTTTGATACATAGTTTTCTCTAGTAAAATAAAGTTTTACAGAAATAGAGGTATTTGGAGGAATTACTAGCCAGCTTTCTTACTTCTCTTGCCTCCCACTACCTGCTAAATAGCTTCTAAGCCAATAGATTCATGGTGAATCTCATTTTTATAATGCAAATAAAACAGATGTTGTGTGTATGATTATAGTTACTTGAGCCCTGAGGCTGTACTCTGTTACATGCCATAAGCACTTCTCACTGCCAAGACATGGCCCTTGTCCAATGTATACAATCTGAAGGAGACCTCAGGCTCTATACTCAGGTTTACACTTTCAAATCACTACTCTTTTGTTGTCTACACTCTATGTGCACAGTAACTGATGAATAGTGTTTTAGCTTGTACACTACAGACTGTGTTTGGAAATCAGCATATCTTCTGGTCTAAGATTTCTATTTGAGGCTACTGTATTCTTTATTTTGGGACCTCTACCTGAAGCTGTTGGAGGTGTGAATCTGGAGTCAGAAAAAGTAAGTTCTGTGTTTCTTTTCCATGCACAAGTTATCTTAGCACCACAGAAAAGCTTATGATCAGTTGCTCTTCAGAAGTTTGCTGTCACAAATTATTACCCACTGAGTTGTTGCTGAAAAGAGAAACCATGGATATACACAGTGGAATAAGGATTCTGTACAGTGTTTCTCAAGAAGATGCTGTGTATTCCCCTTCCAAATCACTGTCCCTGTTTCCACTCACAGGTGTAATTTTAAAATCACTGTTACTGCTTTAAAGAAAAAAAAAAAAGAGGAAAAAAGAAAAAAAGGCAAGCTTTTTAAAGCACAAAATAAAATTTTAAAGTCTAGGGCAGAAGTAGATTTATCTGAAGTGTTTTGCTGAACACAGAGCCTTAACTCCCAAGAAGTGGAAGAATTGCAACACATGCCTTTGCCAAGGCTTCCTTGTTGCTTAAGCTGTGAGTAGCTGCTCATTTAGCATGCAAGCTTTTTGGCTCACTATGAGACACCTTGTTCTTCTCTGACAGAACAGCACATCTGAGTCATCCTATTCAATCCAGACATCTTTTTCTTTAGGAGCTGCAACACTTGTGTACATAGTTATTGATCTAGATCTTGTCTTATATGTGTCCTTTGTGCTTTTGCATCAGGCTTTTGACAGAAATAGGAAAGTTTCTAGTCATGGCATGAAATGTGGAAGCTTCATGGTTTCTATGTCAGATAATGTAGAAAGATCCATGCTACCTGAGTTTTTAGAAGATAGAGAATATTTTTTTTTGTGATGGCAGAACATCTATTCATACACCTTAATAGTGGGACCTTTGTTCCAGGTAACAACTTCTTGCTAACTTAAGAAACGTTTTACTGGATGTGTGGATAAAAGAATGGAGCCCTTTAAATTGATCATAAATCTCTGCAGAATCTCAATGAAGTGTGCTTTTTGGAAGACTGGAAAGTAAAATCTTGAGACTGAGCATAAATACCAATAGGTTACATCTTCTCTGTGTTCCAGTTTTGTAATGAATTTTGCACAGACTTTGTGAGAAGAAATGAGGGCTGTTCAGAATGTTGTGAGGATCAGGAGGTGAATGTTTTGAGTGGCCAGAGTGAAAGTTCTGAAAAAGGTAAGACCTCCATACACAGGCACAGAGTGATGGAAATATTATAGGTGAACATGTGGAAAAAGGGCCAATTGTGAGGGACTTGTACTTTTTGTTAAAGCTTTTTCATAACTACATGTACAGCATGCCATCATGAGGAATTCAAATTATGCAAAGATAGAGTGCCTGTGCATGAAAGCACAGAGGAGTAGTGTGTATGAGAGAGGACTTCCTCTTACCAGTAACTGTCCTTATTAAAAATGCCTTTTTAATCTTCTTGATTCTTGATCTACATCTTGTTACTATTTTGTGGTAAATGTGAAACATACTGAGCAGAGAGAAAGAACTGAATAAGTACTATGCTAAGCTTAGGGACATAAGAAGATACTTAAGAGTGTCCATCTTTCTACAGTATCATATGAAAGAATAGAGAGTTTATGGCAATTTTTGGTGATTAAGTAAATGCCAGTTTACATGTCCCTGAGGCAGAGAAATATTAGACCACCAGTTCCCAGGAATGCTTAAATGTTCCCTTATACCTCATTAGATTTTATTACAATGTGTCATGTATTTCTTGCTGGAATTGGTCCCATCCACAGTTAAGAGTCTCCACCTGTGATTCAGGCTGATCCTCCAGCTGTGATTCAGTTTAGGGTGGTTCAGCATCTCAAGGATTCTGCGTGGTACTGGGTTTACTGAAAGTCACTAATATCCTAGGTTTGTGGAGCAGACCACAGCAAACTGGAATGGCATTTGTGCCTCTCTAAATAATGGCAGTGATCAAATTGTAGCTGGACTACCTCTAGTTCATCTGAAGTACCTTTACTTTGTTACAATAGTTAGAACTGTCTTGAATGTGCTTCTTATTCTTCATTTACTGTGATGCTTGTTTTTGGTGTTTGCACTACAATATAGCTGAGCAGTCAGGCAAGATAAAACTCTCCCCCTGGGCTAGATACTATCTCACTATTGACAGAGGGACAAAGCAATAGGTGGCTGATGAATAGTCAGAAAAGTGACATAACTGTGGGAAGTCCTTAGGAAGTGGAATTTGAAAATATAGTAATGATGAGTTCAAAGAATGGGTTTTGGACTGAGGTGCCCGGTGCAAGGAGCTGAAATACAGATGGATCCCAAGCTCATGTTTCTCCAAAATAGGAGCATTTTATCAGAAATCTAAAGATTTCAAAGAGCAGTTAGACCTTTCATATATAGGCCCCAGAATTACAGCTATTATCAATAATCCCAGTTACTTGTGTTTGGCTAGCACTGATATTTTGATTCAAATGAATCAGAACACAGGAAATCCATGACTTCTTTTGGTACATCCAAAAATCTATTGCTATCATTGTTACACTTGTACCTTCTAGCATTTATTTTATCAGGATATAAATTCTAGTCATGGTTCCCTGTTATATCTCTCTTGTGGAATATCAAATGCCATTTGCAACTTGGTGATTTCTTCTTTTCAAGGTGTTCAAATGTTGCAATCACATTTCAGTCTTTTGCTAATCTACACACACCGAATGTGAACCCTTATTGTAAGTTCTCCATCCCTCACAACATTTTCCTAACTCCTAGATCCACTTTTAATATAATTTTTAAAATGTGGTCACTAGGGTGTACATAGTCTTCTAGTACTGCTGCAGAGAAGGGTAAAACAAACTACTACTGCAGGAATTGAAGGGACAAAATGAAGTTTCTGGTATTATACCTTATTTAGGGATGCTTGTTTGCTTAAAAGGGAGATGTGTTCCCTCTCCTAAAGATGCTGTCATAGAAAAGTTTACTTCTGCAAAGTCCTTATTCACATGGCTAAATTCACTGATTCATTAGGGCTGACCATGCCAGCATTACCTGATATGTGACTGTGGAATGTGTCAATCTGCAAACTGACTGTGACAACCGAAACCTGCAAAGGAAGGGATTGTCATTTAATAAGGAGTTTCTAAAGAGTACCTGGCACACTAGGTCCTACCCTAGTTGCAACTTTTAAGTACTATGAAAATGTAAAGGTTAAATTTATTATGATAATAAAAGGTTTTGGGAGCTGTGCTTATGAAATCGATCAGAGTAAGATTAAGCAATAAAAAGCTGGTTCAAGGCACACTGAAGTAAGGGGGAGCATTCATTGGATTTTGGATCAGGCCCAAAATTGAAGGTTTCTTTCTTAAAAGAGATTTTAAATTCACTGTATACATCTCCTACACATTTTTCCAGGGGTCTTTAAGAAATAATAACTTAAAAATAATCACTTGGAAATATATTCTCTTGAAAAATCAGTGACACAAGCTTAAACAGTAAAAATATATTTTTTTTTTATTTTGCAAATGCCACCTACGCATCTTAAAGCCAGTAAAATTCTTCCTGCATGGGGAGTGGGGAGAGCTGGTGTATTGATCAGCTGAAGTGCTGCAGAGACTATAAACTGATAGTCAGGAGGAGGGAAGAAAACAAAAAGAAATTACAGGAGAAGACAAAGCAACAGCAATTCTGTTGAAAATAATCCACTGCTGTCTTCTCCTCAGATTTTATCCTCAAATGAGACAATATCTGTCTCTGTTTCTGGTCAAGACTAAATATAACAAACCTTAAACATTTGTTTCATATTTTTTCCCCATGAAACTTTGAAGGAACTATAGAGAAAATGAAAGCATGTCTTTAAAAATTCTGATCAGGCTTTCTCTGGAGTCTTGCTGCTGGAAGATTGTCTTATGGGTAAATTTCCACTCTCTCAGCGGGGCAGTGTTTTGCATGAACCAACTCCCAGGAGAAAATGTTGTGTGCTTATTCTCTACAAGGCTCAGGCAGCATCTCCATATTAAACTGACCAGAGGGAGGGAGGGGAAGCAGTTGACCTGCGGGAAAAGGGGGAGGGATGGGGAGAAGACAACAGTATTTATTTCCAAAGCTAGAAAGTGCTATTCATAAAATTATTTTTAAAAGCCCAAAAACAAAACCAGGAAAACACATACCTCCCCCCTCAAAAGAAGCAAACAAAGCACCACCAAAAACGCACCACCTACCACCAAAAACACCTCACCCACCACAAAACCCCCCTCTGAAATGTTTGTACAGGTTTCCAGTGTGCTATATTACTTCCAGCAGTTAAAACGTGAATATCACCTACTAGAAATATGCTTGTTAAAGGTACGAGATAAAGCTCCTCAAACAAGAAATCCTTCTGTCAAGTAGGTTTTTTTGGTCTCTTTTAGAGAAAGTCAGAAAAATACTCCCTTTCTTTATTTTCTACTGCTTGGACATTAGGCTTTTTTATGCTTCCTAGAAAACTGACTTCACTTTTCAGTCTTTTGAACCTGGTTGACAGTACATATTGTCTCACTAATAGAGCTTGTTGTTACTGGGCTATTTCTTGGTATGGTTCTGTGATTCAATACTTTTAATTATCTTTTTATTACAACATGCACCAGGTCCTAACGTACAGTAGATTTACTGATAAGGCCATATACCACTTGTATTGTATCCATTTATAGTCATTTTTATAATGGTATCTTGCTAATAAAATGTTATCTTATTCATTCAATTTGTGTGTAATAAATCAACAGCCTGTTCGCTTTCTCCTCGTGCAGTTATCGGTGTAAGTATGTATGACTGTGTGCATGTACTAAACCTGATGATGTTGCTTGCATACAAATGGAAATTAGCTTAAGAGTATTTCATTAATGAAAGTGTAGCTGTTTGCCTGTGATCCAAGTAAAATTAATTACCTAAATAAAATAAAAGTAGAACTTTATTCTACCTCTCACAAGTTGCTTGAAAAAATGCACCCAGATAATTTTTTCCTGCTGTTATTCCCATATTATAGATTGCAAACCTAAATAATTCTAAATAGCATATAATGGCATTTCCTTACTATAGGAAAGACATTGAGGTGCTGGAAAGTGTTCAGAGAAGGGCAATGAGCCTGGTGAAGGGTTTGGAGAAAAGGTCTTATGAGGAGAGACTTAAGGAACTGGGGTTGTTTAGTCTGGAGAAGAGGATGCTCAGAGGAGACCTTATTACTCTCGACAACTACCTGAAAGGAGGTCGTAGACAGGTGGGGGTCAGTCTTCTGTCCCAGGTAACTCGTGATAGAAGAAGGGGTAGTGGCCTTAAGTTGTGTCAAGGGAGGTTTAGATTGGATGTTAGGAAAAATTTACTCATGAAAAGGGTGGTTAGGCATTGGAACAGGCTGCCCAGGGAGGTGGTGGAGTCACCTTCCCTGAAGGTATTAAAAAAATGTGTTGATGTGGCACTTGGTCCCATGGTTTAGTTATGTGGTGGTGATAGGTTGACGACTGGACTCGAAGATCTTAGAAGTCTTTTCCAACCTTAATGATTCTACGATTCTATGATGCTCTCTTTTGGTGTTTTTTTCTGCTACCTAAGATAAATCAGGGATTCCCTGTTTTACATTTTTGTGTAAAAGCACTAAGAAGCTGCATTAGCTCTGAAAGTAGCAGTAAATCTCACTCTACATATATGCAAACAATTCTGTCTTAAGCTGCTTATGTTGCATTGTTATCATTTAGAAATGCGTGATATACATAATGGAAGATGAAGTAATGTTCTAGGCATTTGCTTTAAAGGTGGCCCATGGAAAGCAGCACTTACGTTATACCTCCTTTCAGAGCAACCTGCATCAGACTACAAACATTATGAGGATGTGATGACAAACAAGAAAAATACTTTGGATTTAGTCTGGATTCTTTATAAGTGTAATTACTCCCATACAGATAGTGAAAGTTTGAAACAGGCTTTAAAATATTTTGAGAAACTGCAAAATTAGGTATTTCAATCTCTGTAAAAACAGGTAAACAAATGCCCTCCATAATTCTGTCTGTTCTCTGTGCAGCCATTCTTCACTGTAGAAGAATAGATCTCATAGTCACAGTATCACACAGTATTACAGTATGTTAGGAGTTGGAAGGGATCTTAAAAGATCATCTAGTCCAACCCCCCTGCCAGAGCAGGATTGCCTAAGACTAGGTCACAACAAAGCTTCCCTCTGAAATTGGAATTGAACCCAGGTCCAGCCTTTTTAGCTGAAGAAAGTCAGCAGAAAATTTATATTGTCCCACAAGGGCTCTGTCTCTGCCAACTAGGACACCAGCATCAACTCATCTGGCATTTGTGACCAACCAGAAACCAATTAATTTAGGTGAGTAACTGGAAAGAGGAAAACACATTGATCAACAGAAATTACACTGTTATGCAAGGGACTTGGTATCAATGACAGAAAGCTCAGATCACCATAAACCATGTGTGTTCTAGAGCAGCAGTTAAAAGAGGAATCCTTGCTGCAGAGAGGCCTTTCCCCTTCACTTTCCCTAAGCTTCAAAACAAACACATCTACCAGAGAAAAAACTTCTGGATGAGAGGTATCTTTAAAAATCTGTCCTGGATAAACATGTCTGAGTCCATCACTTACCAAACCGTGTTTATGTGAGCTGGCTTTTGTATTCAGGCATTAAGGAAAAAAAAAAAATAAGGAAGCTCAGGAAATAATTATAGTGCTGATGGTGAAGTAAGTGGAGAAGGTCTTCTTGTGTAAGCAATACAGGTTACTACTACTTAGTATATAGTCATATTACTTAGAATTTAGACTGGACTTCAGGAACCATTTCTTTACAGAGAAGGTGGTCAAACACTGCAACAGGCTTCCCAGAGATGTGGTCGATGCCCCGAGCCTGTCAGTTTTTAAGAAGCATTTGTACAATGCCCTTAATAAACATACTTTCAGTTTTACTCAGCCCAGAAGTGGTCTGGCAGTTAGGCCAGATGATTGTTGTACATCCCTTCCAACTGAAATTCTTTCTCCTCTCCTCTCCTCTCCTCTCTTCTCCGCTGTTGTCCTCCAAAAAGAGAGCTGAAGAGTAAAGTCTGCATATTAAGAACATTTTTAGGAAAATATAAATTGTTGCTAAGAAAGCAAATGTATTTCTGTAACTGTTATGGGATGGACAGCATACGTCCTAAACATGAACTGCATCACCAAAAAACTACATGCACTAAACTCAGTAACGGTCTGTCAAAGTGGACTTCTAAGTAACTTCTTTTTGATCCATACTTTTAAGTTTTCCTCTCCCTCTGCTGAATACTTGTCAATCCATCTTCTGGTTGGCAAAACGAGTTCTTGCAGCTCCTCCTGCTGTTTGGAATCATCTGGTGAATAAATTAAGATGGAAACTAGAGGATCAGATTAGTGATTGAATTTACTCTAAAGATTTCTAGCATGATTATTTTGAATGTGAGAGCCTGCAAATAAAATTTCCATGTCTGTATATCTTCATTGTTCAAAATGGAAGAATAGCTTGTTCTTGCATGAAAGAGGTGAGTGGACTTTGTTTCTTGATCAGAAGTAAGAAGTGTGCATTTTCTGTCTCTGAGAGCAGAGTGGCAAGTGTCTGCATTTCCTCAAATAGCTGCCTACTAGTTTTCTCACTGGAGACTACAACTAGCATTAGCTAATGTCTCAGTGTTCATCAAAAGCAAGAACCCATTTAAGAAGAAACTGAAGCATCTGAGAGGAAAATGAGGTATTTCTCCTTGGGGCACAGAAATTTAAAAGTCTGTTATGGTAATGACCTTTCCTCCTTCTTATTACTCATTTTTTTGGAAGACATTTACTATATTTTCAAATCCTATAAAGGAAGCACTTGCTCTGCTTGGGACAGCTGATCGATGAACATGGTCCATCTGCTTCTGTTACAGATTCTTGTTTGACTGTGCACCTATCTGACCTGTAAGAGAAACAGGTCAGGTTCATCTATAGCAGCAATCTCTGTCCAGGAAGAAATTTTAAATTCATTTTATGGGGTCCAGGCAAAAAAATGTTTGGTTTTGATCCTATTAAGTATGGCATGTTAGAAGATAATCTGCAAAGCTTGGTTAAAGAATCAGCTCCTTACTTCTCCATCCACAAAAAATTAGTAATATTTTTCTTCCTTTCCCTGAAAAACAATTTCTAAAAACCTTTAAATTTTTTCCTTGTTTACATTTATATTATTATTCTCCTATTAAATCCTTAGGAGTTCAAACTGTTGAATCTCTGTCTGTGAACTGCAGTTCCTAATTCAGAGTACAGTGTGAGCTAATCAATATCCCTACAGTAATCCAATTCTCATTATAGGGTCTAATCCTTCCCCACTGAACACAGGGATTGGTTTTTCCTCTCAGTATAGGTGTCCTGGTTTCAGCTGGGATAGTTAATTTTCTTCCTAGAAGCTGGTGGAATGCTGAGTTTTGGATTTAATATGAGAATAATGTTGATAACATACTGAGTACTCTGTGCAGTTTTGGGCACCGCAGTTTAGGAAGGACATCGAGGCGCTGGAGAGGGTGCAGAGAAGGGCAACTAGGCTGATCAGGGGTCTGAAGAGCAGGCCTTGTGAGGAGAGGCTTAGGGAGCTGGGCTTGTTTAGCCTGGAGAAGAGGAGGCTGAGGGGAGACCATATCACTCTTTTCAGCTACCTGAAAGGCCATTCTTGGGAAGCGGGTGTTGGCCTCTCCTCCCTTGTGACTAGTGACAGGACTAGAGGGAATGGGCTCAAGCTGTGGCAGGGCAGGTTTAGATTAGATATTAGGAAGAATTTCTTTACTGAAAGAGTGGTGAGATATTGGAATAGGCTGCCCAGGGAAGTGGTGGAGTCACCATCCCTGGAGGTTTTTAAGAAGAGGATAGATGTGTTTCTTCAGGGGATGATTTAGGGATAAGAGTAGTGTAGGGCTATCGGTTGAACTAGATGACTCTGTGATTCTGTGATATTTTTAATTGTTGCTTAGTGCTGTTTGTACTAAGTCAAAGACTTCTCAGGCACTGCCATGGAGAATGCTGGAGAGACACAGGAAGCTGGGAGGAGACAGCCAGGATAGCTGACCCCAACTGACCAAGGGGATATTCCATGCCATATGATATCATGACCAGTATATAAACTGGGGGGAAGACTGGCAGAGGCCACTGCTCTGGAACAGCTGGGCTTTGGTTAGCAAGTGGTGAGCAATTGCATTGTGCATCATGTCTTTTGTATGTTCTAATTATTTTAATTATTATTATTGTTATATTTTAATTATTATTGTTATTATTATTTTCTTCCTTTTCTGTCCTATTAAACCGTCTTTATCTCAACTCACAGGTTTACTTAGATTCTTTACTTGATTCTGTCCTCCATCCCACTGGCATGGGTACTGAACAAGTGGCTGTGTGATGCTTGGTTGCTGGAGGGGGTTAAACCAGGACAGGCAGGATAAGAATTCAGCCATATCTTGAAAAATACTTTAGCCTCTGATGAAGACAACAGAAAAATCTATTGATATATATATTCAAGATATTTGATGGTTTAAGTTATGACAGGTTTTAGATAAATTTGTCTGTTTATGAAAAGACAAGTTTGAAGGAAAAACTAAGTAGTATTCTTTAAGATAACATCCAGCATGTTAACTGTTGAAACAGGATAACTATGCGAGCTGAGCATGCCAATTTTACCCTAGGGGGGTGGGAGGCCTTCTGGTCTGTATTAGTACTAGCACTAGAACTTTGCCCCACTGGTGCAGACCTGGCAACAACCCCATCCCCCTTTGAAACTAGTTTAAAGCCCGATGGATGAGCTCTGCTAGTTCTTGTCCTAGAATCCTTTTTCCCCTGGAAGATCAGCCTTTCCCACTTCTTATCACCTGGCCTGGTACCCTGTAATACCAGCCATTATCAAAGAACCCAAAGCCCTGCCTGTAGCACCAGTCTCCAAACAATGTTCTCTTTTAAGCCAAAACCAAATTGTCAAAACCAAATCCATGTATGGGTTAATCCAAGCACAGCAGGTCAGTCACCCTTCCTATGTGAGTAGAATGAATTTTAAAAGAACTTTCTGAAGCAAGAAGTATTTTCTTGTCTAAAACGCAGCTTTTTCATGTACAAATGTTTTACAAAATATGAGAAAAAAATCACAGAATTGAAGCCCTTTCTAGCCAAAGGGTTCATTGTTTTAATTAATTGTTTGTCAGTCTGAGCTGAGCCTTTTCTGTTTGTACACAACTTTGCTGCAGGCTACCCTGAAATCTCCGAATGAGATGCCAAGCCTGGAATCCTGTGCATATGGATCAGTTGTGTTACTGTATTTTATTTCCTCTCTGGGTAACCGAGTCCTGAGTCTCCAGACAGCAAAGTATTTAACACTAGTGTGAGTAAACTGCATAAGGCTTAAGCATGTGCTTAGGAGCTTTACTGGACCTGTTTTGCAGTTAACTAACTGCTAGACTTTGAAATTATGAGAAAATTTACTTGTTATTTAATGCCACTGTTTTGGAAAGAAAAGTTGTATTACCCTTAAGTGTTACAGGTAGGAGGAAGTGTCTAATGTTGAACATGCAGATCAATGATACACAGTCATCTCAGATTGATTGTTAAGATAAGTGGAAGCACGTGATAGATGTTGTAGTATGGTCAAATGGAGAGGAATAAGAGACAAAGCCAATGCTTTAGAGCTGTGGCTCTAAAGACTGAGTTCTGGTAGATAATCAGCTAAAGGTGAGCTTGCCAGCTAACACAGTTAAGGAAACTAATGCGTTTGGATATATCAAGTGGGGAAAACTCTAGTAAAGGGTAGGAAAATGATTTTATTTTGGGAGGGGGACTGATAAATATCCAATGAGACCTTGGGTTCAGTTTTGGCGCCTACTTTTGAGGAAAGATGATAATACTTCATAGAGTGTTGGAATCAAAAAGAGAAGAATGGTTAAAATGGGTGTGGGGGTTTCTTTTGTTTTGTTTTTAAATAAGCATTGCAATGAAAGAATCTGAGATATCCATCTGTTTTCTTATCAGAGAAGGTTACTTAGACCTAGTGTACAAGTACTAAAATAGAGAAGAAAATTCTATAAAACTACAGACAAAACAAAAACAACACTCTGAAACTGGAAATTGAGGACACTTTCTTAAATTAAACACTGTACTACACTTTTCAAACTCAATGGAACAACTTAGCTAAGATTTTTAACCAAATTTTTTACTGCAGAAAACATTCAATTTTTTTTAAAAGCATTCATGGTCAGAGTTACACAGAGGGGTCAGTCTTCACAAGAGCAATGCCTCTTTCAGCCTTATCTTTTTCTGATAAGAGTCTGTAGAAAGCAGTTCAGTCTCTGCTTTTAAGACAGAAAAGAAATCATACTGGTTTTCTCTTTGGAGAAATGAGGGATGCCTCCATAAAAACAGTAGGCACCTTCCTCTGTCAAAATCTGTGCTATGTTTACACTAAAGCAGCTCTTAACACTATAATTCCCTTTATATGCATGAGGAAAAATAGAATTATGGAAGAACAGGCACTTTGCCTTCAGGAGTCAAAACAGCATGGCAAAGAAATGCAGGCCTAAACCCACCTCCTATTAGCTGAAGAGATGGCTGAATTAGCTGTAAATATTGTGACTTGAAGTACTGTGGCATATGAGTATGATCTTGGCTCATGAGGGATGTGGATAGACCTGCTCCCTTCCCTGGGACTGATGTGCTGGAAAGTAAGCTCTCCTGCAGGTGTTCCTCTGAGCACCCAGCACAGTGTCAGTGATGCTGATCTGGAAGGAGAGAGTGGTTCAGCTCTATAAAATAGCAATGCTCCAGCACTATAAATTATAAATGTGAATTCTAAGTCCTGTTTTTCAGCAGGGTCGAATGCTTTGAGGAACTGCATCATGAAGGCACAGCTGTAGGAATCTTTAGTCAGTGCAAATTTGGTGCTAGTACTCAGTTAATTGTGTTTTGAGGCTGTAGGGCTGCTCTCTGTTGCCTGGTGTAAACATGCCCTCAGTGCAAGGGAAGTGTGCCTGGAGATGACTGCTCTGTGCAGTGAGATCAGGAGTAACGGAGACTCTCTGACGGAAGTGTAATTGTGTGCACTGTGTTATTTATGACTCAGTTGACTCTACACTTGAGAGATACCTGGTGATAAGGAACACAAGCCTTTACAGGATGGTGTTTGTGATTTGCCTTGCTTCTCCAGACACCATAAATGGAACAATCCCCTGATAGTTTGTTGGGTTTGATAATAGTATCACTAAATCCACTGCTTGTAATACTGCAATTACTTTCTTGCAGGTTTTGCTTTTTGTACTTTTTCCTGATTCACCTCTGTAGCATTAAAATTACACTTCTCAGAGCTGGCTAACATAAAGAAGATGGAAAGTGCCTACATCTTTTCCCTTATTTTTTTTCTCCAAGCATTTTATGTAAAGAAAAAGGTCTGTTTGAAGCGACAAGTGGGAAACAATTGCTTGTATTCAGAAAGACTCTATGATATTTATATTTATTTATATCTCTGAGTTTGTTTGTATTTCTTTTAATTACAATGCCATCTTGGCCTGTTATGACATTGCCTAAATCATGGGCTAAGTTGTAGTGAGATCAGAGAATCATTGTGCTTCATTGTTGTATTTTGTACTAAATGATCCTACTTTAGGCTAAGATACTGCTCGTCTTTTCCTCCTTTCCAAAGTTACAGTAATGTTCATTAGTGTTGCAAGAAAATAGTCAATTTTTAACATCATCACATTGTCATATACCTTTATCTTAAATTATACAAGGAAGAAACTTCAGAAATCAAAGTTACTTAAAGGGATTGATGATGCTTAGGCTTGACCCTGAAGGTTACTGAGCATTTTTTTCTCTAGTCCTGTGAATTTTTAAAACTTTTAAGTTCTCTGCAGCTGTCTTTGTGTTTTAAGTCAAGCATGTGTTTAAGTGTTTCGTTGGATTTTGTCCAGAATGCTCAGCATTATGAGTAAAGAGGTTCAACCTGTGGAGTCTGGATCTCTTAAAGTCAAAATCAGACATCTAACATTTCCAAGACTAGCAATTAAAATAACTTTCAATCTCTCTTGGCTAAAATATTGATTAAGAAACAAATTTTACTTGTCAACAGTTATGCTTATGCTCTGATCCTGCAAAGAGATGCACATATGTTTAACTTTACTAACATACATTTCAACATTAACATGTAAACTCTTTAAGTTATTTGGAGACAAAATCACCTTTACTATTACCATGTCTCCTGTCTGCATTTTTTTCACAAGGAGTTCAGTATGGCTGAGATCTTCTGGTGAATGGTAAAGTATTTTGGTCCAACTTTACAGTACCTCCTGCCTTCTCTGACAAAGTTTGACCTCGGTTATGATAAGCCAGGAGCCATTTGTTGCTGTAGTTCGTAATTTAGCAGGGGGATATTTTACCAGTTGTTAGGAGAGAAATGAGTTCTGCTTCCTAGTTAGGACTTTGTTTTTACTGGATGAGAATGAGAGCAAATATTTGGGCATAAATGATTTATGGCAGTACCATATGGTCCTTGGTATTTTATTTTTAATTTTTTGCAGTTGCATTAAAATTCCTTTAATATTACCAAAGTATTTAATTTAAAAGATAAATGCTGCATGTAACCTGAACAGCTGTTTCTCCTAAATTTGCTACAGCATCAAGAGTTTTGCTTCTTTGAAACTCAGTGGTTTATCTGAATAGGCATTTTTATCTCTCGTTCATTTGTGGAGAACTTGTTTCTCTTTTAACTGATAAATACTGAGTCAGTTATGTTGCATTGTCACAGCTTTGCTCATAATTATAGTGTCTGTTTAATTTCTAAGAGCAATCAGTGAAATTAAATAGTTGGTTAATAGATGTTGCCAGGATTCTCTTTCCTTGAAAGAAATGGCACTAAATTAAATGCAAAAAAATCAAACAAGCAGAAAAAACCCTCTTCTATTCTTTCTATTTCTCTTCCTTTCCCATGGGAAAAAGAAATCCCTTAACTGGCACTGAAGATTTACCTTATTCTCTTCTCCCAAAGTAGTACTAGAGGGGAAATAAGCTTCAAAATCTGAAGGCCCTTAGAGCACCTGGGGACTCGCTGGGACAAGTGAAACACACAGGGGTTCATCTTGTGAGTACCTTCACAGAAGAAAAATGTTAGAGAGGAGTAAAATTACTATAAAGTTACCACTCAGTATTTTCCAGTGTCCAACAGTGCTATTTAACAAAAGCAAACGGAGAGGAAGAGCTGTACCCAAACAGCTAATGTGTGCACTAAATCATACCCTAATAAATTAAGAAGAATGGTAATGAGGGCACTTGAAAGACTTTAAATTTTTAACTGTATCTAGACAACAGTCCTCTTTTACCTCTTTTAAATATTCTGCAAATTTCTGGGTTTTGGGGGGGTGAGTGGGGGAGAAGACAACTAAGATTTTATATAAAAATCTAATTTTATACTTTTATTCTAAAAACTTATTTTTTTGTGAGAAGTTAATTCAGTAATAGTCACCAGATGGTGTGCAAATACTAATGAGGGGATGTTATGACTCTTGGGTTTCTTGTGGAGGTTGTAGGAGTTGGCATCTTGCCATCAGAAAATAGATGCTGGGGGAGTAGAAGTGCTCCCTGGGGAGGATGTGACCGGACCAGCAGGGCTTCATTTTTGTTGCTGCTTTGTTGGTGTGAGTTCTGTGAGTTGTAAGAAACTTTCTCTTCATAAGTTTTAATGAAAGAGAAAGTAGTGGGACATAGGGCACTGTATCACTGCTTTGAAGAGTATGATTAATATTTGTTTTCAATGAACCTGAGCAAAAACTTGATACAATTTTGAAATGAGAAGTAAAACACTACTGTATCCCAGGTGCATTTAGAATTTGGGACACAGGACAAGATAGACACTTAATGGAAAAGAATCAGTTATTTTGAGGAAGAGGAGAAACATTATTTTTTCCAGTGGAATACTTAATGCTGCATCTTTAGAATGATAATGTGTGTTCTCTGCCATATGATTTATTGCTAGTTAATCCATCACATCTGTTCTCTGTCCCAGTGGCAGCATATAAACATTGTAAGGCAAGCAAGATGAAACACAGCTCTGGGATATCTTTTATAACAGATCTGTGTAAGTGTGAAAGTAGAAATGTCTGTTGATTCATAGCAGCATGCTAAGGAGCTTCTAGTCAACAATGGGCACTGACATGTCAATTCCCTTGCGTGACTTGGGCTTTTTCCCATCCACTCACTCACTCATCCCCAGAATTTACACTGCCAAACTGCAAAGGAAAAGAAAATGTTGACAAATACATCACACTGTCTCTTACAGATACATTGCATTTATATTTGCCAAAAGGAGAGCTACTGACTTCAGCTACTGAAAAGCCCTGGGACGTGTTCAGAGGCTTAGTAATGAGATGCAAAATTCAAGGCTTATATGGAGAAATCTGATGCAAGATGGTGTTATCCAATCTGAAACAGTTTATTGGTCTTCTTCAGGTTCATGTAAGATGTACCCATAATATCCAATCTATGATGGTGTTCTTTTAAATCCTTCCTGGTGAAAATTCTTAGACACAGATCTCATGTGTAGTCCTATCATTTAGGGTTGAGACATACTTGTGAAACACCTTGGGGGACTGCATGTCTTCTGTTTTCAATGTTGGATAGTGTTAAATGTCTACTGTTGTAACTTTTTAATGAATAATAATCTTACTCAGAAAAGCATTCACATCACAACACTTTTTATTTAATAGCTTGCTTGTGAGTGTTGAGGAGTGCACCTGAAAATATATGCACCTACAGAAAACAAATCGTTCCACTAGGAACTGTAGATATCCTAGCTTCATTAAGAAACTATGTAATTATTTTAATAATAATCATGCCATCAGTAAAGCATGTAACACAACACATCAAAGATGTGAACCACTTGACCAAAATACAGACAAAGTAAGTCTTAATATACCTCAGTCTTCACTCCCCTAGTTCAAGCTTAGGCTACATTTTAGCCTTCAATACTTTCAGTGAAACATACTGTGATGACTTCGGCTTCTATGTTCAGAAAACAAGAGAAAGCTATTTTGTGAATTTGATTCACCATCTTCTGGAATTTGACAGACATATTTTGGAAAGGAAGAGTTTGCAGTGGCTATACTTGTAAATCAAACAGCATTAAGGAGTGTTCCCAAGCACTGCCATTCTGCTGGTATTTTGGGAGAACTGTTCCTTGCGTGGCTTTCATGTGTGCCCGCTGGCACTTTCCCAGATGATTCCTACACATGGCTCAGAAATAAGCACAGGTGAGGGGCTATTCCAAACAGGCTCTTTGTACATGTCCTCCCTGTTTTGGATGCTCAGACTGGTTTATAACATGGCTGAAATTGTTCTGTGCCTGCTGACCTCAGTAACTTAATATGGTCTCTGGCACATTTAAGTTACTAGTATAGGCACAACCTCTGCCTCTGCTTCCTGCGATGCCCCCAGTATGTGTGCCAGGGTATAAACAGACAAATGAGGTTATAGGGGAGAAAAAGCTAAATGAACACAGTAGAGCAATAAAGTAGAGCTTATAATTCCTAATCAGTTCCAGCTGGAAGAGATTTGTAAATACCATAGCAAAAGTAAAGCTAGGAAAAGGTTTAAAGGATAAAGTATTGGTGTTTTAAAAGTTTGGTGGAGATGTTCTCTCTACATACCAAGGGAGTCTGAGAGAAACCACCACTGCTTGCAGGGCAGCAAAAAGAATTTGATATTCAGGTTGTTGTCAAAAATAAATGGGAGATGGGGCCTTAGTAAGGTAAGAGATCTACATAACAGATAGTTATGAAGTTCTGATAAGACACATAATTTATTGAAGTGGAAGTCATCAACCAGTGAGCCTAAGAGCCCATGGAGTTTGGTACAATATATGGCAAACTGTAAGGTTTGTTTTCAACAAAGAAGTTGTAAGCTGTTATCACTGACCAAAAAATGGTTTAGTCTTGTAGTTTGTGATTTTGTGAGGGTCAGCAAATACAACTGCAAATTATGTGTATTGTAGTTAACATATATTTCTCAACAGAGATTCAACACTGATGTATATAATCCATTAATGTATTAGAATACATATTTAACCTTCTGAAAGTTAGGTAACTTTTGTTGTTTGGTTTTTTAGCTTTCACAGCTTATGTGTTTGCAAGATGGGAGAAGTTAGCAGAAATTTGTTTTCCTTCCAGGCTTCTGGGAATATAACTCCTTCTAGGGAGAACACAGATATTATTAAAGGCACATTAGTGCAAGGCAGTATTTCGTGGGGAGAGAAGGGGAAGGCAGAAAAAAGAAACAAAGCAACCCACTACTGTCATCGGATTTCAAATGCCCCAGGGCACCTCCACAAAGGATTATGTAGGTAATACAGATCCTGATAGTTTTATTTTCTTCTCACCCTTTTGTTAGGCTGAACTGTGGTGGTTTTGCTTAGCTCCAAAGCAGAAGTTATTACCACAAGTGCTGTTAGCCATGATTTAAACCAGTTGCAATGTCCACAGCAGCAGCTGATCTAGAGGCTAAACTCAATCAGACGAACAAAACCTGATTTCCAATGAGCTGCTTACTATATTTAATTCAAGGGCAGATCATACCACACTGCTACTGGCACACTCAAGAAGCAAAGGACAAAAGTAGGACCATGAAACACGGAATCTCAAAGCTAAGTAATAAAGAAGTGTGTTGAAGTAGTGAACAGTTAAAAGTCAAAGAGAATGAAGATGGAATTGAAGTCTTAGGAGTTGCCAAGAGGTGTGTTTTCAATTCTGAAATCCTTTTTGCAGTGTGATGGAGCTTTACTTTTTTTAAAGTACCATTTATTTCTTTTTCATCTTAATCTAGATTTATTATGCAGCAGAAAAAAAAAGTATTTTTTTCAGCAGTATGTCAGATAAGCCTTTAAACCACTTGTGGAAATGGTAAAATAACTGCACTGCATCAAACTTGAATCTTTTTCAGGTGTTTGAATATCTGAATTATTGAAAAAAACCTTTTTTTTCCCTCTTTTTTGTTCCTTTGGAGGTGGCTTTGAGAGGTTGTGGCAAGGACTTAAAAATGTAATTAGGAACCACTTTTATAAATATGCCAGGAGCATAATAGACATAATCATTATATAAGTGTAGTTCTGCAGTGATGTGCAAGTGGAAAGAACAGAGACTATCTTAAGGTTAACATTGTTATATGTGCAACATATAACAACAGCATTGAAATCTTATGAAGGAGGGGCTAGAATCCAGGGTTGGTGTGTTGTTGCCCTTTGACACTGCATAGTTACAGTAGGTGAAAGTCTGTTTTCATTTTTCCAAACACTCTTATGGCACATGCCTAGGGAAACAACCTAAGCTTGAAATCTGCACTTGGCATGTTGCATCTTTCTTTGGAAATCCATGTAAAATAAGATTGTGTTTCCTGAATGTATAAACTTCTCAATGTTGAGCGCAAAATTATTAAGTGTTGCAGTTTTTTGGCAACCCACAGTATTTTTGAGCTGGTACAGATATTTATTTCACATATATCTGCTCACAATACATTTGAAATTCCATTATAACAGTTTTATCCTAGTAGATCACTTACCTTGTGTTGAGAGAATTTTTTTTTAATCCACTTGAGTTATGTGAATGATTACACAGTATGCCTAGTTTACCCTTCACAAGAGCTAATATTAGTGCCACTTTCTTACTTTTTGCATTGGTCTCTTTCTTTACTATGGAACTGTCTTAGGATGTAGACTGGGACTTGAGTGTGAATGGCTACTCTGCAAGACAGGACTTCAATGTGTTTGACTGCTGCTTCTGTGATAGGAGTTCTAATAAATGCTCTAGGACTTCTGTGATTGTACTACCTGGGACTTCAACTGTGGTATGCTGAGATGCTCAGTGATGCTTTCCTGCAGACTTGTGGGAGATATGATCTGGGTGGGTTTTTTGGGTACAAATGAAGGATTAGGAGAAGGCTTTGAGAGGACTACTTGAGCTCAGGTGGTTTAGTTTGGAGCTGGGCTACCAAGTAGATGTTTAGCCTCTCAAACAGAGTGGTCTGTCTGACTGTAGCCTGACCTTCGTGGTTGTGGGAAGAAATTCATGTGTGTGAGAGGGGAGATGTCTGTGTGTAAACTCCAACATTACTCCATTGAATTTAAGGCTACAAAACATCCTTCACAACAAGATTTTTAGGGGAAAGTGTTTATATTTACTTACTGATTTGTAATGATTTTGAGAGTAAATGTTGGTTAAACTTTTGCAATTAGAGAACTTTTTCATTCATTTGGTGACTCTAATACTGTCTGATAAGTGTTTACAGTGAATCTTACACTTGTCAAGCGGTGCCTTGATATGTGATGTCTTTTCCTGAATACTGTTGAAAATCATTATCCATTTATTAAGTGCCAAGAGTGCATCACTACTGTATGAAGAACAGAATAAGACTCAGTTTGGCTCCAGGAAGGTTACAAGACAGAAGATATTTAAAGGAATAAATATACTGGACAATTCAGATGTTCTGGCTGGTAGCAGTGTCGTTGTTTTCTCTTCAGCTGTCCTCCCTTGTAGCTCATGTGAAAGACAGCAAATGGGTAAAATACTTTTATCTAGGATGGTGAGTGCTGCAAAAGAAAGATTTGGCCTGGGAAACACAGGCTGCCTACATGTGAGAGTAAAAGGAGGCCTAGGTATGTAGTTCTAAAAGCTGAGATTCCCTTCATTACTGTGCTCTTGTACAGCAAGAAGGCTGCAGTGTTTGCATCATTTAGTGGCTGGGGAAGTGATTTGCATATAAGGACTATAAATTTTATTTCTGACAACTCTGTGACCTTAGGGAAGTTATTTTATTTACCTAGACTTCAATTCATCCAACTACAAAAAGTGGAAAATAATGATTTTCCACCTTTCTGAAGTGCTCTGAAAGCATTATAGGTACCATTTACAGAATATGCAAACTATTGGTGATATTCAAACTGACTTAGAGGGAAACTCCTTATCTTCTTAGTGATCCCTTGGGATATCCAGCTGCCTTAACTAGATTTTAGGTGCATCTCTAAATATTAGTATTCATAGATCAGTTTCAGAAAAGTTTTCGAAGCTGTACTTCATGATCACACTTGGTATAATTCTTAATAAACATGAAAGCGCAAGGCATTTCTTTTTAATGTCACTAACTATTCCTCTGTAGAGTTTAGCTAATGAATTTTAAAGGCTGATGGGCCTTCAAATGGTCATTGCCTAGTCTGAACCCCTGTTTAAGATATTCAAAACCCATCTGGACACACTTCTGTGTGACCTGGTCTAGGGAATCCTGCTCTGGCAGGGGGAGTTGAACTAGATGATCTTTCAAGGTCCCTTCCAACTCCTAACATCCTGTGATTCTGTGATACCTTTAGTCCAGTGGCTCTGCTTGAAGGATAGATTATCTTTCAGGGGAAACAGACAGAAAAAACAAAACCTCATTCTAGTCTTGGTTTAAACACTTCTAATAATAAAAAATCCACTACAAACATTGGTAAATTACTCTAGGGTTAATTGTATTCACTGCAGAACTATGTACCGTTTCTCTAGTTTGAATTTACTTAGCTTCAGCTGAGGTTTTGGTGTTAATTCTTGTATTGATAATGTGAAAATTCATATTTATTTTAACAGGAAGTGGGTCTGAGTTTTAGTGCACTGTAGAATAGAAACAATGTTGAAATAACTTTTCTATGAAATACTTTTCCTGTTATTCAGGCGGTTCTACTATTATCCTGAAATAATTTTACAATTTTTTTAATTCTGTGTCATTTCCTGGGAATAGAAGCCAAACTTGTGCAAGAGTAAATTTCATAACACTTCTTTATTTTTTCATTAATATTTTGCTGCTTCATTTGCTTTTCTTCAATCTAGTACCTCCACAATTCTATTATTTTCACTAAAGCCATCAGTGGTATATGTGTAATTTCTTTTTAATTCTGTAGAATGAATACCAAGAGGTCTTTGCAAAACCGATTGGGATTATGTAGTTAAAATTGGAGGCTACATAATAGCAGCACTTTTTCTGGAAAAAAGCAGAGAACTTCTGCTTTTGTTCAGTTTTGCATTAAAAATACACATGAACTTTTTAAAAGGAAGTCTTGGCAAATCATGACCACTATATCATGTTATATAGAAGAATGAAATTGTTTATATAAATAGTAGATAAAACACTTACAAAGATAAGTGCATCATTGCCCAGTGAAGAAATGTATAGGGACTGAAAGGGACTGAGATATACAGGACTGAAAGGGATTGAGGTATATAGGACCGAAAGCATGGTTTATTTGCATCTACTCATACTCACACTCACATAGACAACTGGTTTTTCTGAACCAAGCCTAAACTCTGTTACAGACATACCATCCTGGTTACTAACTATTTTGAAAAATGTGAAATAAAACATGTTATTCTTTGGTATTATGGTAGCAAAAGTACTAACAGGATATTATTCAGAATATAGAATAATAATAATGCAGAGATACATAAAACTAGAATGAATAATTTCTAGGTGATCCCAGTAATGTTATTTGCTATGTGCTATTGCACACAAATTAGAACACCACTGTTTTGTGGGGGGAGAGGGAGAGGGGAGAATATGTGCAATTGTTGGTAAAAGATATGTCAGCAATTTGGTGAAAGGAAGGCTAAGGAATCCTGACTGAATACCAGGTGGGCTGTTTGATGGTAGAAGTGGCTTCCCATTTGTGTTGGCGAAGTGCCCCTAGACTTGATGGCTCCAGTCCCAGCAGGAATGGAATCTGCTCTGTGAGATAGCTCTAGAGAATCAGTCCTGAAAGACTAGTTTCAGAGACCATCTGGAGCCAGATGGCCAACTTCAGACTTCTACAATTTAAAAGGCAAGTTATTTGGCTTATTGAAGTCTAAGTGAGCTTTGCCATTGACTTCAAGGAAGGCGATGAATGGGTTCAGAACTATTACCAGGTTAGAAATCTTTTCGAATAGAATAAAAACACTCTAAGAAAGAATGTGTGGGGGCTGTATTGGGAATGAGAATCTGGAGTTTCCAGGAGCAGATGGTGAAAAATATCTTTGCTGCTAGCTGGTGCCTAAGCTTGAATTGCACTACTTTGCTGTTAAAATCCAGTCTATTCAAAGTCTGTCTGCATAAATTGTACATTTCTAAATAAAAGTGTAATAGGGTAATTTAGTAATTTGATGTCTGCTGTGTACTCACTTTGTCTCCTAAAAGAAATTACCAAGACCCAAATACACTAACCACTCAGTGTCATGACTACAGATATTGCTGAATGATTCTTATGGTATTCATTGGTAAAATATTGCTTCTCTTGGGTGTTTTGGATCTCTGTTCTAAGTTTTATTAATCTTGTTTATTGAACTATCAATTTACCATGCTTTTGCAAATTGAATTATCTTCTGTTTGTGATTCTTCCATTTAAAAGTCCCTGCAAAAATAAACCTTAAAATATTAGAATTACAAATATTAAGTCCTCCTTTGAAACAAGCTGAGTAATTCATTGTGGGGGGACACTAGTTACAGGGTCCAGGTAATTAGATATAAGACCTCTGTTATCTAAAAGGTATTAGCCTTGGCCCCATTTTATTAAAGAGTGGATGTAATTCTGCTTTCTTCTTATATCTTCACCACACCTCAGGTTTTAGTTTTAGCTTGAAATCTCACAAGCAGTGATCATTACTATTTCCAAATCATCATTATTAAAAAAAAAAAAGAAAAGGTTGAGTGCTTCAAAGCAGAACAGAAGCCGGCCAGACAGACTGCCATTATAAATAGCCCCTCTCAGGGATTCCCTGCTGACACCTTGTGCTAGCAATTGATCTGTTGGTCAGGACTTCATATAACACAAGCCTTATTGATATTGCAGAGTGCTCATGTCTCAATTGGGTTGTTACCCATTACAAGTTAGTGCCTTATTAAAAGGTTAAGTATGTTGTGTTCAATTCAATTATATTTATCAATTTTTCATCTTTTGCCAGACTTGTAATCTATTAAAAATAAGTCAGATTTGATTAGATTTATTATCAGTAAAACTGATTAACTAACATTATTAAGGCTTCTTTCTGTTAATTTTTATTCAGGTTACTACTATATGTGATATCCCATTGGTTTAATCACTGGATTAAACCTAGGCCAAGAGTTACCTGATTTTATCACTTGTTACCTTTTGAGTATTTGCACAGTAGCACTCTGCAAATTGTCTAGCATTTTCTTAATACAGCAAGATTTATTATGGTTTAACATTAGTATGATGAACATTTTCTTGGCTATTGTTTTAATATACTTGGGTTCAGATTGCTGAGATCCATTGACTTTGGAATATTTATTCCAAGTAGCTATTGTTTTAACACCCAGATATGACACTAATGCATTAATAAAAAATCATCCCAGTGTCACTGTACATTACCTTTTGTCATAGCTAAAGAATGTGTCAGCTTTTTCTATATGCCTTAGCAATTTGTCACCTGAAATAGTCAATGTGTTGCCAGAAATCACTTTTGTTAATAATATCCTTACAAAAAAAAATATTTATCAGGAGCCCTGCAAGCCCTGGATATTTCTGAATGCCTTTAGCTTTCTTCACAGTCAAATTGTCCTGGTTTTTGATTGCAAAGTCATAGCATTCCCCCCTGCCCCCCAGCCCAGACAGTGATGTCTTCTTAAAAAAGCTCTTATCTCTATTTATCTTCTGTCTTCACTTTTTCTGCCCAGTCAGTCTTGCTCAGAACTTTCTGCAGCTTTGGGAAATTAGCTATTTGGCTAATTGCATGTTATTGCTGGTATCAAGCTCTGCCCCTATTGAATGGTACCAGGTCATTCTTATAAATCTTATCTGTAGTTTATAGTTTTATAGTTTGACCTTAATTATTATTAATGAGAGTCTGAATATTATCTCATGTTGGATGCAACTTCTTTTAAGTTGTTTTACTGTTACTATTGGCTTAACTGCAAGACACAGGTTTGTTGTTATTTTTTAGGTGAGAGTTTCCACATTTGCCTTCCAAATGGATGTACACTATAACAGAATTCTCCTCCAGACATTGCAATGTTAAAGAATATTTTATCTTGGTTTTGGTTTAACTTATTGTTTTGTATTTTGTTTATTCATTTTTTAAAAGAAACCCTTGCTGTGGACTGTGTCACATAGCACATTGGTCTGCTTCCATTTGTGATCCTTTGCCTCTGAGCAATAGTTCTAAAGTAAGGATCATCTTTAGCAGAGAGTGTCACCCTGTGGTTTAGTTGCAATGCAATAAGCACCCCTCCACTGCCACCCATTCACTTGGTTTATAGTCAGATGTTTCAAGATTCTAATAATTCAGACTACCCGAGGTTTCAGTGACTGTGTATTTTGTCAAGATGCAAATGGAAGCAATATAATTTTGAAGAAGGAATTTGTCTACAAAGAACCTGAATTCCTATGGAAAAGCTCTTTTAAATACTTTTCTATTTACCTTTGACATATATAATGCATACTTTAAACATGCATACATCCTATGTATGTTGGAAGAAAATGACATACAAAACATCTTTCTTCACATATCAAGGAAAAGGTGTCCCATGAGTCCCATCAGTGAAGAAGCAGAACCAAATCCTCTTTCTCTAGGAGTCCATGGCCTGAAGAACTGGAAGAAAATCTTTTTCAAATTCTATGACACACTAGGTCATAAACAGCTTGAGCTAACATATTAAAGAATGCAAAACGTTTCAGTTGCTTCTAAGTCAAGAGTATCAAACAACAAATGGATAGTGAAACTCAGTTCCTAGACTTCATTCAACCCTTCAGCACTAAAATAATTTTAGAGGACTTTGAAAGTCTTGCAGACCCTTGCTATATTTTCCTATATTTTGCATAATGATTTCTACCCTGAGCTGTAATATTATTCCCTGCAGTATTCTCATTCCAGGCTGTTTCCCCATTTTGTGATTATTACAGTTTTCAAGACCTATTTTTTTATAATTCAGCAAAAATATAAGGATCTGGCTAAAATGACTTGCAAATGCTATTTATTTAAATGCTAAAACAATGTTTATGGTGGTGGTCACAATTTCAAGTCAGTAAATTCCCAAATGATTGTGAAGCTGAAAATGTAAGGATTTAATGTATATAGTAATATATTAATTTTATAATCATTGGCATGATTATAAAATACTTACAGTTTATTAAACAGTTTGTAGAACATCTTTCAAAAAGATCTTTTCAAATTGATCAGTCCATGATATATTTTGGGAAAAGGGCAGTCAATTCTTAAAGGATGTTAGCCACACATTCCTCAAATATGTACCAAATTTTCCTCATATAAGTTAAGCATTTTAGCTTCTGAGAGTTGATTCGGAAGTAAAAGTTTGTTGTTAAGATTATAAACCTTCAGCAAGACATACCTGCTTAGCATTTCATAATGTGATTCACAGGGATATGAAGCACACAAAGAACCATTGAAGTCAACTGGAACTGTGATCAGCTCCCACTTCTCAAAATCTGAAGGGCTATTTGCTTTCATCTTGTTAGTGATCGTGTAATGCTAGTTCAGATACAAGATGCAGGGATAAAGTCAGCATTACATAGGCAAGAATGAAAGATCTTCATAAGGTTTTCCTATGATAGTACTATGTAAAGCTAATTCAAAGAAATGTGGGGCCCTCTAGTCAGTCATTTCTACTGGAACAGATTTTTAGGGCCTAAGACTAGGTTTACTATTTATTATGCAATAATGGAACATTACCTTTGTTGAGAGACTGAGGGAAAAATTTGAAAGCTGGGTTATAAAATCTAAAGAAAGCCTCACACTTGCCAGAACTAGCCAGTTATTACCACAGTGATAAGTTTGAGGACTCAGGTCCCAAACAAAATCAAGAAATAAGAATTCAAAGAGAGGATTTTTTTTTCCTCCAAGTTCCTCTATTCCAGGAAATTCATGTGGTCAAAGGTTTCTTTCAACAGAAAATTATTTACAGGTGCTGTTCCTGGCTCTGTCACAAAGTTGTGTCTTACACCTCCATCTAAATGCAGTCAGTCTCTGGATCAATGTGATTTCTTCCTGTAGGGATCTTTCTGCTAAATAACTGCCTGCTACAGAGCCATTGTCCATGGCCTTCCAGAGCTTTGGATGACTCAAAAGGGCAATGACTATTTCAGCTGGATGGAGAAATAGTATTTCTAGATGAGGTTATAAATTTGTATGTAAGTTCCTGCATTTCAGAAACACATCATAGCAGAACCTGAAGCCTTGTTAAAAATCGAAAACTTCACTCCACAGCTTTGCCTCTGCAATATAGGAGCCCTGGGGTATGAGAAATAATGAACATTTGCCCAATAGAGCAGGACACTGATTACAATGAGATTTGTTATCTATTATTTTTTAATCTTTGTGCATTCCAATTAGGCATCAGAAATCACAGTTAGTTCAACTAGAAGTTAACTTAATTTAAAGCTTCTATTACCTAACACTCCAGAGGACACTTGCAATGTTATTGAAAACATGCCCCTTTTCAATTTTTTTTCAGTTTCTGAACTGAATTCTTACTGTTCACTTACTTTTGAACCATTTATTTATCAGACATTTTTTCCTACAGTCATGAAGTGTGAAAATGCATTTCTTACGAATAATGAAGAGAAAAAAAAAGAAAGTTGAGATTCAGTCATGGCCACATAAATCCTGGGCTAGAAGATAACACCTTTAAAGTCCTGTGAGTTGGCACTGCCCTGTAGGTATAATGAATTACAGTTTATTTTGGTTTTGCATTACAATTACCAAATAGCCTTCCTTACAGTAGCTCTGCTCAGCTTTGAATTAGGCCAAAGTGGCCTCTTTAGGGGTAAATCACATTTTGAGTGAGGCCTCAGCCAGGTAAGAGAGCTGCTTCCCACAATACCACATGAACTTCATACTGTAACCCACTGGAACAGTGTAAAAAGGTGCAGAAATAAAACCAGTCCTTTTTTAACATTAAAGACTCTCACACAAAACAAGATGCTGTGAATTATGCCTTGCACCATTTTGAAGTTACCAGAAAAGGTTTGATCAGGAAGATTTATTTAAATAAAAATAAAAATTAAAAATTAAAATAATTTAAATTTTATTTAATTTTAAAATAGTAAAAATGACCTAGCCTGAAAGTTCTCTTGCAAATAATTTGTCTAAGTAAAAAAATAAATAAAAATCTCAGCCTTTTTGAGGTTAGTTTGAAAGAACTTGAATCCAGTCTTCATTGTTTGTCTTCTCTTAGTTGAAGTAATATCAGTGCATTTCATTCACTTCCTGAATTTAAGTGGGATTTTTTTTAGACCTGTACCTGTAACCCTGAAGAACTTTTATTTGTGAACCTGCTGATTTTAATTAAATGAATGATGACAATTACTGATTTTGACTTTGTTTCATTATACCCAAGATGCTGGGGTACTTTCCTCAATCTAGCTAAACTCTAAATGTGAATCTTTCAGGATTCACCCAGAGCTTACTGATTTTTACTTATGCACTGGCAAAATCTATATCTCCTGTGCACACACAAGTGAAGCTTGCCAACTGCAGCTCAGTGTGATTTCAAACAGCCGAGCTATTGAACACTCAAAATGAGTTTTGTAATAGAAACATCAATTCAGCATTAACTATGGCACTTTGAAATATATGCATACTATATTAATAACATAAAGCAGCATTTGAAGCATTTTAATCTTGCTGTCAGGTAGCTGATGGGCTAGTATTTTTTGGTGACAAATTCAAAGAATTTATTCCTAGGGCTTAGAAGGTGAACATTGCACAGAATCAGTTCAGTAGTGAAAAGGAGAATTTGTTACTAAGTATTTCTTGATCACTAAAATATTGACATTTCTTTAGCAGCTTCTGCTGAAAGCTGTGCTTATTTTTACAAGAGAGTCTTTTCCATTATCTAAGAGTGGTTTTCCCATTTCAGCTTTCTCCTTCTTTTTTCCATACACTTTTTGAGGTTTCCCTGCTTGGGCCTCTTTTCTATACTTCAGTAAGGTTGAATTCCCTGATGGTAATCATAATTATAAACATATGTTTTTACTGTGGGTTACCAATTTATTGCAGGCCTTGGTATTTTAAAAAAAAAAGGTAGGTTTTGGAATATATTTTACATCATCAGGGCATATTTCATGAACAATTAAAGGAAAGTGAAATTTGTAGTAAGCAGTCTCTGGAATGCCATGTCTAAAGATAACTGTATACTAAAATTGTTTTGAATCAAGTAACCACTCCAAATAATTAGTATCATGGCAGAAAAATATTTTGAGTTATCACTAATATATTTTTTAAATTTGGTATTTTTGTCTTTGAGATTGGAATGACTATTAGGAAAACAGAAAAATACAGAAATTAGTATTTTGGAAATGACTAGACTGAGAATATTCAATTTTATCACAGATATTTAATGAAAAAGAAACTTTTCATCTAAAAAAAATTAGGAAAGGCAAAGTAAAAATACTCTAAATTTTACATTTGTTTTAGCAACTTCTTCCACAGTCTGTCTTTCATTCAGGGTTATTGCAAATAAATGCCTCTCTAATTAACATGTTAGAATTTAGTGACTTATTTTACTGTGTAGTATTTTATTGCTAAAGTGTCAGTCAGTGTAACGTTCACAGTGCTGCAGGGCATAATCAGAGCATGCATTAGGCAATTCATATTGTATTTGGTATCCTGGTAAGACAAGATAAAATGTTTTTAAGATTAGCTTAGAATTAAAAAAACAACATAACCAATACCCACCCCTCCACTTCCCCCCCAACTGCTGGGAAGATATTTTAAATCAAGCTGGACTTGAAAAAGTTTGCCACAGGGTACTTTAAGAATAGGTGTCAGCAATGTCACAGCCCTGAGCGAGCAGCTTCTTCATGGATGTGGTAGTGGCAGCAAGAATTAAAATGCAGTACCTACCTGTGAAATGCAGTGACAGCAATGCTGGGGAGTTACACACCACTCAGCTTTGCACCAGTTCCTGGAAAAACACTGGAACAACTAACATATGTTTGTTAACAACCATATAAGAAGGAAAAGAGTAAGAGCTAACGTGGTTTATAAACTGGATATAGACCAAACTAGTATAATTTCTTGGCTTAATAAGGTAACAAACATTGTAAATGTGAAGGAAATAGATGTCATACATCTTGACTGTAATCAAGCTTTTGTTATTGTCCTATGGCACAGGCAGGTTGAAATCACTATAAACTGAATAAAATCCTGGTTGGAAAGCAGTAAGTATAGCAGTTATGTGTTAAGCCAGGAGGAGATACTGAGCTGGGCTCTGCAAGAATCTCTTCTGGGCATAGCTGATTTGCATATTTTCAGAAGTGGATGACAGAAAATAGAACATACCAAATCCATAGTGCCTAACTGGGAGAAAAAAGTTCTAGGTAAGGAAGAGACACAATTCAAACTGATCTTAAGAAGTAATCTGAAAAAAAGCATGCAGTTCAAGGAAGAGAAATACAGTTAGGTATGAACAATTGCACAAAGATGGGATAAGGAAAAAGGGCCTTAAATATGGTCTTGGACGTCTGAGAGGCACAGTAGCTTGCAAGCTGAACATTTACCAGCAGGTAGCACAAATCAGCAGTGACACACTGCTGGGCAAAGGTCAGCTGTTTTACTGGGATGGAGAGATGGTTATTGTCTGGTCCATCTTTTTGATCTAGTCAGCACAGATGTTGCCTCAGCTGGAGAACTGTGCCCATTTACACCCATAGCACTTTGAGAAAGGTGTGGATCAACTGGAGAAACTCTTGTCCTTGCTGTGGTTAGAGAAAATATCAGTCATACATTGCAGAGAGAAAGGTTCAGGTTAGGTATTAGGGTTTCTTTTCTTACAGGAATGATTATGCTTGGGAAGAAATTGCCTAACAGTATTGTGGAATTACTGTCACTGGGAGATTTCAAGAGCAGATTGAGTAAACATCTGCCAGGAATGTAGTAGTTATATTTGATACTCTACTGAAGCAGAGAATAAACTAGATGACTTCTCACTTCTCCCACCCTGGTTTTTGATGATTTGTTAAAATTATCGCACACTACCAGTTTTGACTAAATGACCAACTGTTCTGTGCTGTGCTGAAGTGAAGCAATGATGAAGTCAAGTGATTCCTATTGATTTCACTAGATTTGGATTGGGAAATGTGAAGAGAAGGCCTGATCCCACTTTCATTTCAGGAGAGACTTGATCTCTTTCAATGAAGGTTTAGCTGAAATCTAAATGTAGGCAATGTATACTTATGTATATATGTATATCAAAATATATAATGTTAATACAGTTCTGTCACTGAAGTGTTATCGCTGAAAATTTGCGTTTTGAGCAAGTGTGAAAAGAGCTAAAGCTTTGCCAACAGAATGGCTTTTTCAGGGTTTAGTATCAGAAATTCCAAAGAAAGTGTTCCCCAGTGACACACATTCCAAGAAATTCTCACAGACTTCCTTAGAGCATCTAGATGGATGAGGTACTGGAGCATTTAAAACATATTTCTATAATGAGTAAATAAGATGCCAAGAAAAAAGGGATACTGGACTCCACTCACAGTATCATCTTGATCACCTGCATTTTTCTTTTTCATTTTAGGGGCTTATACTGTATTGTAGGAGTGATAAAAGTGGGATTTTGTGATCTTGCTCTCTGGGAGTGGAAGAAAACTAGCTGTGGAAATAATCACAATGTGTAAAAGACTCTTTTCAGCTTCTCTGGGACATAGCCAAACTCATAGATGGCAGCACAGTAAGAAAATCCCGTTCCAGATTATTTCATTGTTAGTCTGGTCCCAGGCTTATGACTTGTCCCTGTCTTTTACACTAAGCAAAGTTCTTTTGTATTGTCTGGAATTTTTGCTCATCCTGTTAACACACAACTTTTTCATAAGCCTGGCCTTAGGAGTTTTACAGCTTCCAGAATCAGAGACTCTTGGCCAGGTTTAAATAAACAACCATGCTAACCATTTACCACCAAGTATTATGAAGTTTGCCAGCCCAGTGGAATGCATGCTCTAAGCATCAGCTGATAAACTGCTATTTTTATTGAGGTTTCTAGAAAAATTCCCTACCAGAATGAACAGAGAAACTCAGAAACCAGCTGTGTGCTCTATATTACAAAGATGCAGCAGTAGGCAATAGTATTCAAGAAAAGCAAATTTAACCACATAGAGATCATGAACAGTGCATTCACCCTGACATACATGATTGATAATTAATATTTCAATTTGTGAAGGAAGAAACACAACTCAATAGGTAAAGCAGCAGATTAGAACTTTTGTGTTGCATTACTGCATGGGTCTGCAGTAATCTCTAATTATGGAAGTTACTTCATTTCCTTCTCTTTGCCCCATTTCCTCTATCAGAAAACAGGATGAACATTCAAGTGAGATTCATTAAGCTACAGGGATAAAAATGATATTCAAAAAGAATAGTTGTTATATGGTTATAGTTAACTAGAAATTATTCTCAAGTGTCATCATGTTATCTCTACTTGACCTTTATTGGGAATGTAAAATTGTTTGTTTACTTCAGACTATGTTTGGTTCCTACTTTTGAGTCCCTAAAAAGGGACCAGTTTTACCTGAGGTAAGATGGGCATTAAAAATGAGATACTAGACTGTAGAACAGTCTTAAGGAAATTAGACTTACTTTTTTAGTACAGCAAATATAGGTTTATATCTTAAGGATTTTGCTTGAGGTTATCCAACAGAGAAATGCCTCACAAGAGATAGCTCCTAACTGTGCTTCCAGATTTCAGTATTAGTTCATTAGCTAATGTGTTTTTTTTCACCAGAAGGGTTACAAGTTTTCCACTTCACTGTCAGAAACTCTTGTGAAGAAACAGTAAAGTGTTTGAAGACCTTCCAGGTCGTTGCAGTCCGCACAAAGGTGGGCTTTTGCCTTGTTTGTAACATTCCTCTGAGGGATCTAACAGGCTTTTAGAGCTGACATTATGTATGTCTGCACTAAAAGAACAATGTCATTCAGTAGATTTGCCATGAAATGCCTTAGAGGAATTCAAACAGCAAAGTGTATATGTGCACAATTATTCTAGTACACCATCATACAAACTCAGCAGACAAAGAGACTAGATAGATTTTGGGAGCAAGAGGAGAAAAATGTGTAAAGATTAAACCCAGTGCTAAAATCACTGACATTTGAACAACATAGATGTAGAAGAAAAGTGAAAGCATCAGCCATTAACTAGGGTTATTGTACTGGAAACTTTATCTTGGTAATGACTGCAAAACAAAAAAAGCAAACCCAAACCCCAAAAAACCTCAACAACAACAAAACCAACAAAAACCAGGAAACCAACCTACTAGGAATGCTGTGGATCAGCATAAGTACATTTTATAGAAAATGCTCTAAGTTGAAAAATAGACCTTTATATAGAGATGATCAATATAAAATTTTAAGTGTCATACATGTTTAAACCTGTTTTTTTGTAATTACAACCAGGACTAATTTAGAACTTAATGCCATAAGAGCATAAATACTGTAGAACAGAATTATAAATGTGACCCTATAGCAATATTTTTATCTTCTGAATTATGTATTTCCTCAGAATCCCTTAATATGTTTGACTCCATCTAAATATCGTGGATGGAATACTTAGTACCTACTTCATGTAGTGCAAAAAAAAGTGAAATGTTGTAATTTCAGTGAAGGACTATGCTCTGTGCCATTCCTATATTTCTAGAAATCATGAACTTGACTAGGGCATGGTCACTGCAGCCTCGACTTTCTTCAATCCTCACCTCTTTAATGAGATCTTCTTCACTGGTTAGCAAGAGGTCTAGTAATGCTTTATCTCTGGTTGGTTCATCTGGAACCTGTGCCAGAAAGTTGTCTTCCACAAACTCTAGGAGTCTCCTGGATTGCTTACAGCCTGCTGTATTGTTCTTCCAGCAGATGTCTGAGTGATTAAAATCCCCTACCAAGATGAGGGCCGGTGAGCTCAAAGCTTCCTGCAGCTGGAGCAAGAAGGCCTCATCAACAGGCTCCGATTGGTTGGGCAGCCTGTAATAGACCCCTATCACAAGCTGCCCTTTGTTAGTCTCATCTTTGAGTTTAACCCATAAGCTCTCAACATATTCATGCCTGTTTCTTAGAGTCAGTTTTTCTCAATCTATCCATTTCCTAACATAGAGGGCAACACCCCCACCTCTCTTTTCTAACTTGTCTTTTCTGAATAGCCTGTAGCCCTCCATTGCTGTGCTCCAATCATGCAAGTCATTCCACCATGTTTCTGTGATAGCAATCAGATCAAACTTACCCGATTGCACCACAGCTTTCAAGTCATCTTGCTTATTATATTTATATATATGCTCTATTAATATATTAAGTATTATATTTATATATGTATTTATAGAGGTGTCTTTACTATTTTGCCCAGTTTCTGATTAAGAAAGGACAGAAATAGTTATATATTCAGTTCCTTTCATTTAATTTCAACCACAAGTATATATATTGAAGGGAATAGTTGTTTTTGAGCTAGTCTGCCCTTGCCAGTGGCATTATCGGCTCTTGGGATACTGGATAACAGCATAGGTTCAAATCTCCTTGGAAATCTAGCTGCTTTTGAGAGGCCCAAAGCAATAAACATCAATAAAAAGCCATCAGTATCCATCTTATAAGCATATGTGCATACACACACAAGGCTGGATCATTTTTTGTAGAGGCAGGAGCAAGCATGAGCTTACTGGATTCCATTTCTTTGAGACCTTATTAACTTAGTCTATTCGCTTGTTCCACTTAGCTGACCACATTGTCAATGCTTACCAAATAATAATTTCTAATTATACTAAAATCAAGTTTGCAGCACACAGCTGCAAGTCCTCCAGATTTGTCTTTCATTCTGCCCCTAAAATCCCATCCTCGCTGAGACTGCTGCCTTCCAGGCAGCAGTATTCTTGGCCTGGAGACTGACTGATATTTGAAATGAATCAGCAGTACAGTAAATTTAATTTTCAAAACCAAACAGTTGTTCTTATTCAGAGCTTGGCCAGAAAGTCTAAGCAGCATCCATTCTGTGTGCTTCACTTTCCATGGGGCTGGCCAGTGGTAAAATTGCACCAAACCAGAGGAGCTCTGACTATACTTATTGGTATGAGTAAAGCCAGGCTGAGAGGAGGAAACTTGATCAGAATAGATGCTGATGCTTGAGGAGGTAGCCTGTAATTAATCATAGGAAGTTGGGACCAGAGTGTGCACGTTCTGACTACAGTTGTGTCAGTTCCTTGCCCCTTTGCACAATCAGTACATCTTCCAAAGAGGTCCCGAGCAGAGAGGAAGAAGAGAGACCAAGAGAAGGACATAACTGGGATACAGATAATGAATAATAAATAGAGATAGCAGCTGCTAAAGAGAGTCTGAAACAACATTCTGGGAAATTCTCTTATATACAGAATATATATCCTTATTCTGGGATTCTTTTATATACAGAATAGTCACTTCTTCCTTTTTATTTGCCTGAGAATGTGTTTCTGTTTTTCTGCACATTGGTTTTCTCTATCACTCTTATCGGAAAGAGCTGAACCTTGGTATGTTGGAGTTATGTAGTTGCATTTCATGTTCCCTTAGCAACTGAGTAACTGACACTTGAAGAGGAAGCAATAAAGAAGCGCGTTTTAATTCTTTTACTGTTTGATAAAGCTTGAGAGATGGAAAAGCCATGCAGCAACTTCATGAGGAAAGAGAAAGTAAACTGCCTTTTGTTTATATCTATTAACTGCTCTGAAAATACCTTCACTATTGCTTTTACTCAAAAAACAACACTCTATGTAGCTAATTTGAATTGATGTATTTACATTATGTGGAATCCTAGCTATAGGTTATTTGTAATACAGAGGTATATGTTGAATGTAGTAGGGTGAGAGCGAAGAGAAAGGTGAGAGGAATAAAAAAGCTAAGCTGCATCTTAGTGACTTCCTAAACTATGTGCTTTCAGAGGCAATGCTGGTTTTACGGTTGATCAGTTCCATCTTTCATTTTGCCCAGCCTTGGATGTTTCTTTGGTGAGAAATTTTGAAAGGCAGAAGAATAAACTGGCAATTTGACTTTCTGAAGAGAGAGATGGTATAGTTTCTGGAGGACCCACAAGGTGGTTGGATAAACCAGATCTACCTGTTCTTTCAGGAAATTATATGCCTTTAAATAAGGCACATAAATATACATAGAGATAGAGTAATATTTTAAAAAAACATTTTGCTTAGGGGAATTGTTCCTTCTGTTAAATGTAACTATTTTGCTAAGGAGACTGCTATTTATCCCAGTTGATGCATAATTGTGGGGAATATAATGGAGGGAACCAGGCTGAATAGCAGATAGTCAGAATGTAGAGATTGTTCTGAGAAGAGCAAATTTATCTGAAACTTCTCCAGAAAAGGCAGAGGTACAAGGCCTAGGATAGCAAAGAGTGGAATGGTGCAATATCCCTCTAACCATAACACGTCCTGCAAGAAAAGTGTTATATCCCTTTATTGCTTCTTTACTTTTCCTTCTCATCTAATCTTTTCTGTCTCACATCCTACCTTTCTCCTTGTATTGTCCCAATCATTCATTTTAATCAGCTCTTTTCCCATAACCTGCGGCTTTAGTATTCTGCATCCTTCTGCATGCTAAAATTGCTCTCCTGAGCATTGCTCCACCCACAGTTTGATGGATTGCTGTTTATATGCCACTGCTCCCTGCTTTCTGAAAAGTGCAAAGTGCCCACAGGCACACAGTGCTGATGGTTCCACACTTTGGTACAACACTGAATATGGATCTGACTAGACGTACAGTGATGCTTCTGTGTATATATGATTGTGCATGAATACCTTTTGCTCTCAAAACCAGTTTTGGGAAGATGATCGTTCCTCATCTCCTATCTGATGCTCAATGTTTCTGATTTTTCTCTTTTTCTTTTATAATTACGTATCTCCAGTCTTTCAGAAAAGCACATCTTCCTCTGTTCATGGTGCTTGATAGGTCAAAGCCTGTCAAAGCAGCCAAGAACTGTCAGCATCCTATTAAGTTAGGTAATTTGACTCAAAATATGTAAACATGTTCAATATTTTGGCTACTTTTATTTTGCAAAGTTTTCTGATGTGTGGCTATATCCCTTTCTTCCCCGCAGACAAGCATAGCAGCAAACACTCATTTCAGGCCATTGAGTCTGTCCTAACTCTTTCACCAGGATATCTACCACAGGGGTCCCTTTCCACTAATGGTGACTTGGAAATATTGCAAAGTTGGTTACTCTGAAAGTACTGTTCCTAACCCTCCATCTCTCAATTTGTAAGATGACAAATATTTCCACCTGAACATCTGTGACATTTGGGCTCTGAAATGGTCTCAAATACCATGCTGTTCATTAGTGGGGATTCAATTTACTCTACCTCTCTGCTTCAGTTTTGCTTCAATGCATAGAGTGTACGTATTCATTAAAACCAACAATAATAAAGTTTCTCTGGAAAAGAGGGGTGTGTAAATAAAAGATGCCTGGGGCAAAGCTGTGTTTTGTGTTCTGGACATCTATATAGCTATTTACAGTGCTCTTCAGTTAAATAATAATAATAATAAAAAACCAGAATTACCATAGCAACTGAAGCAACTATGTGTTACATTTTTAATCTCTGAGATACACAAACCCTTACTAAGAAAACATGTAGAAGAAAAAATGTGAACTTTTGTGACTTCCCTGTGTTTGAAGGGAATATTTTATTTCTTGTTGCTTGCCAGTGTTTAATGCCGTCTTTGTTAGTGGAATAGCTTTGTTCTATTTGCATTGTTCCGCTTGCATCTCAGGCAGAGGATGAGTGCAGGAGACAGCTGGAATGTGTTCTCTTCCCAGACATTTTGGAAACTGCCAAGAGTGTGCAGCAAATGGTGGCTATCAGGACACTACAATATTTTTTTTGGTAGGCTGGAATGAATTCTACAGGTGAACACATGGGAAACACATCTACAAATAAAACATGCTTGTATTTCCTATCTGCACAAAACTACTTGCTGTGCTTTTCTGAATTTGATGTACAGGGAGGTATTTGTTCTCTACCCCGGTTTCCCAGTTTTACTTGGTTTCCTTAAATCCCTTTTGATTTAGAGTACCCAACATTTCTACTACATGAAAGATCCATAACAGTTATGTTTACAAATATATAGATCCACAGCTGCATGTGTTGTGTCTAAGAAGAGTGAGGGGAAAGAGCATTGGTTAATCCATCAGTAGTTTCTCCATTACTCTCTCCAATGGTGGTAAATTGGGATTTATTTCTCTTGTTGACAGCAAACATTTTTTCCTCTATTCTATCCAACCCTGTTATTGGCACAATAATTACAATTCCTCTTGTCAAGACAATCAAGGGACTAAACTAGCTGCTTTCTCCATATTACTGCAGTACTTTGTTTTGAATCTCTTCTGAAGAATAGGGTTTTTGCAGTAACATGCCTGGACACTTCACTGTTTCCAAGACAAACAGCTCTTGAGCCAAGAGCATGAAATAGCTTACATCTTTTTTTCAGGAGATTCAGAGTCCGTTAGAAAAGCTAAATGAGCCTTACAGCAGCCCTAGAAGGAATAGCTGTGGGTAGGTTAAGGTACAGAAAGATTATGCCTACCCAAAGCCATGTCAGTTAACTTAACAATGCAGAGGATCATCATCCTCTGAACTATCAACCAATTTGGAGCCTGGTGCTGCTGGTGCGGGCGCCTGACACACATTTTTACCAAGTATGTCTTCACAATCCTCAGGGGAAAATCTCTCTATCTCTTCCCTGTCAAATGTCTGCAACTTACTGTATTGCAAAACCAAGTGAGGCTCCAGATTTTGGAGCAAATTCTTAGGATACTGATGTTATTCTTCATATTCTTTAAAGGTGTAAAAATTTAGCTAGAACCTTATTGTGTTTTGTCAGCATGGCTGCATGGCATCCCTTCCAGAGCTGGCCAAAAATCTTTCTCTTGGAAACTAATGTTTTCTCAGAATCAATCTTTTCATGAGAAATCAGCTGTTTCTAATGAATTTTTATTTTAAAAGTTTTTGATGGAACATAGCAGAAAATTTATAACTTCTTGGGTTAGAACACTTAATTTGCTTTGATGCTATGCATCATGCAGCAGTCAAACTGAATTAAATAGCTGAAGTTTATCAGTAAATAATACTTTTTTAAACTTTAAGCAGATTTAAAAATGTTTATTAAAAATTATTGAAAACTAAAATTTGGAAATTCTCAGTTTCATCTAGATTTAATTTTTACCTCAAAACAGTGAAATAATAGTGTCATAACTCATGAATTTTTTGGTTTGTTTCTTCTAGCTAGCCTTGAAGTAGCACTTCCAGCTCCTGTGAATGTTGAGCAAAATCCACAAATCTAATATGAATTTTCAATAGCTTATGTTCAGCTTGAATTAAAAACAAGTAATTCTTTCTTTCCTTTCTCATCTTGGAGTTCATCATGCAGCGACAATTTGAAATTTACAACTCAGACATTTAACATCCTTCACAAGAACATATAATTTGAAAAACTTGTGAAGAGAAATGTCTCTTCTGAAAAATGGCACTCTCTCTTTGTAAAAAGACCCCTGTCACTTCAATTTCTGTTCAGCTTCCCATCTTAAGCTAAGGAATACTGACATTTTTTTCAGATGCATTTTTTGGAAAGTTACTGAGATTAGATATTTGCTTACAAGCGGTTTAAGGTGACATTGCTCGCTTTCTTCTATATCCCTTTGTGTAAATTTGAAGCTACTGCAGAATATATATTTTGTCAAATAGTTGCTCAGAATCATACAAACTACCAAAGCAATATTCACTCTGAATTTAGAAAATGAACTCCAAGAACTTTGTTTCAAAAAATATAGGGTGATGTATGTTTTGATGAAACATAGCAAAGGTGGGCTTTATATGAAGTCTAGTTCTCTTTGGCTCCACTGGATGCAGAATACAATCTCTTTTGGTACATCTCACTAAACTCTTGTCTTTATTGTCTGCTAATTAGCCATCTTTGCAAATGTATTCTTTATACACCAATAGGTATCTTTAATTATGTTTGACATACCTGATCCGAGGGAATGCCTCCTTATTTTAAGAGTGTGAAAAGCAGGTTATTTGCCTCCTAAATTGTATGGAAGATTCATTTCCTCACTAAGCTCTAGAAAATGCATCTTTTAGAACACAAGTCTTGTGGGAAATGGCTGCCTTGGAAAACTTTGAGTTCATTCCTATTTTAATTGACTTGAAAATGTCTTTCAATTCTTCAGCATTCATAATGTGTGTTAGTCCCCCTGTTCATATACAAGCAGTAGAAAGAAGAGGGAGGGAGAAATTAAAGACTGAACCTTTGGTTTGTTTTTTGGTGTAAAGCTTTTGTATGATGGCAAATAAGATAAGGCAGAAAATGACTAGTAGAAGACACAAGAAACCATATTTCTTTTTGTGAAGCAGTAGATTCCATATATTCATTAGATAAGGTGCTTAACTCAAAAAAGTTAACAAAAAGAATCCAAAGGGATCCCCATACTGAGTTGTCTTACATGTTAAGCTACACTGCTCTACAATGTTTTCTTTCCTCATCCTCAATAAACAGGCTTATGAATACTGTAAGAATTACAGAACTCAAAACCAGTGTGATAGTGAGCCAGATTTTATGCTAGAAAGTGCTCTCTTTAATATGTTTAAAATATTGAACAGAATCTTTTTTAATTCTAATACTGATATCAAACTGAGGGAGAAATATTTCTGTTGGATAACTTTGATGATGATCAAGAGACACAGAGCTAAACTTCCAAAGCATGCAACTTTAGTCTTTGATTCCCATTTTCAAGAGCATCTTTGAAGCTGAGGAGTCCTTAATTTGAAGCTTATTGCTCAAGTTATTAGCAATTCTACTATGCCATATAGTTATTCAGGTGTTGCTTAACATTTCCTACAAAAAGACAATGCTGGATACTTTCCAGGAGTGACAACTAACACATACATAAATATACTTTTAAAATGCACTTGGGAGATAGGTATATAAAGCTTATGCATTTTGAGCTTATTAGCGATCTACCTTGTTTTAGCTTAATCTGTCATTCACCTAGTATTTCTATGATGAAAGTGATTCAAATCTGCACTGTATCAGCTCAGGACTGCATACAGTCCAAGGTTAATACATTTCTGCAACTAATAGACATTTGTTAAAGTTGTCTGTCTTTGAGTTTACTATGTGATCATGCAAGATTCGTGCTATATGTCATGAGCATAATATGAAATAGTACCTTTTACATCTTTTGACTTGCAGCTTGAGACCTATCTGCCCATCTGGTAGCAGTCACTGAAACACAGATAGAGAAACAATTTTTAGATTTTTTTTCTTTTTAATGAATGACTCAAGCTACACTTATGGTTCAGAAATTGTTATACTTTCAGACTAGATTATCCTCTTTCTATTCCAGGATTCACATTGGGAATAAAAGTATGAACAGGGATGCAAAGGGGTGAAAGAAGAGATCATTCTCTTGGCAGAGTCCTGTACTGGTAGTTTTATGAAATGAAATATATGTTATGGGTTGGGAGCAGGATTTTATTTCTAGAAAGAGAAGAAGATTGCTTAGAAAGCCAGTTTTAAACTGAATATAAGATCTCTTAATCTTCCATAAATTTTGAAACTGGTCAGGAACTACTCAGTTTCATTGGAGTTTTTCTAAACCCACTCTACTTTATCCCTTGTCCCCATGCTGTGTTGCGGTTTCTTTAATCTCTCAACCAGTTGGAGAAGTTCACAGGCCTCTCTGGTGTGTATTCTGGTAGATTTTCTGATACATGTAATTGGTTTTGACTGCCCTGGAATGGTCCATTTTGTTTTTACATAGTTTGACATTGTAATGAGATATGTTTGTTCACAATGTTAATTTTGTTAGCCCTGAGATTCTTTATTTCTATTAAATATTAAGAAAAGCAGAATGAATTCTTGATCTTCATATTTGTACCATGAGCAACATAGATTACAGCAAAGTCACAATGTTTTAATTCATTCTGCTGTGTTTTCCATTCTGGGTTGTAAGTCCAAATACATTTGCCTTTAAATGCTTTAGAGGTAGACAAGTTGAGTTTTCATGGTGTCTAAATATGTGGTTGCCTTGGGGCTTCTAATTTATTTATTTTTTTAATGGAGTGAGAGGCTATAAAACCTATGTGCTGTAAAGCAGGCAGACTTCTAAAAGTTTCCTACCAGCACACCAGGCTCAGCTGAAAGAGCAGGTATCTTCAAGTTTATTTAACTCTAGTTTCTAAGCTTCTAATTAAAACCACTGAAATGCTCCCCATTTTGAAAAGGTCACATCTAATTTCATCTGAGACATTCCCTTTGTCTCATTTTAGCTGTCTGGTTTATATACTTATGGAAAAAATAAGCAATTATAGTCATCTGTCCACTGACAGCAGGAAGATTATCTGGTTGGTGACACAGGTGTGGACACAATCTCCCTGTCTCTACACACATCTTAGCAGAGTTTAACCCAGGAGTGCAAGATAAAGACTCCTGAATGGCTCTGCACAAAATGTGGGAGCACCAGGAAATGAATGGATTTATTTGTCCAGCCCTTCAACGCTTAGGAATAAAAGAAGCTTGATTCTTCTGATTGTTACTGTATTAATTACTTCAGTTCCAACCCAGGTTCCTCATCTCAATAACTTAAAATATCAGAATTTTTGATGCTATAATATAAGGTTAAAATACTATAATAAGATCATTTTCTTTAGGAGATTCACAGGGTGCAATCTTCAAAGGTGGTTATTTATCTTTGTCTATTTTCATGGTTCCCATTACCATAATATACGAGTTTCATACCCTTTAATGTGTGAATCTGCCCCAGGCCTCTCTGAATAAGTGTGTATTAGCTAGATTTTGAAAACTGAATATAATTCATACTGTCCAGCTTTAACTGTCTAAGTTAAGCCTCATTTTGTTGCCTCAGATCCCAGCATGGGCTATATAAAAGGTTTGCTTTTAGCTTAGCCATGCTGACTTGGACTCTACAGTCTCTGAAATGACTGTTCAGGAGGCTCAGCGCCTAAATAAGTTTGTATCACTATCCCTCCAGGAGACAACGTAACAGGTTTTCAGAAATGTCTAGACACTTGAGAAAGCAGAGGAATATCAAATGAGATTTTTAAAAAAAATAATGCTGAAATGCTTAGGCATGTTGAAGACTTACTGAAGACATTTATCTCCATCTGCTTGTCTTGCCAGAGCAGAGCAAGGGTCTAGAGTTCATGTCTGCAAAGTTCTCTACCTCTGCTTAGTCAGTGGTGCAGTTATCTTCTTTGCTGCTTTGTTTTTTTATAATTCATGTCTTAGGACAGAGAAGAGACTTTCTGCCCACTGACCTTTGAGAAGTCTGTTTAATCACTTTTGTGCCTAAGGAATACCAGTAAGAAATAATACAAGTGCTGAACAGTGACAGGGTCAGAAGCTGTCCCCTGTTGAGAGGGTAAGAAGAAGTGTAAACTTTATCCTTCATAACTATTTCTTTTTAATATGTGACGTAAGAAGAAAGATAAATTTAACTTCCTCTATTTTTATAGTTTATGATATTATTCTTTCTGGAAATACTACTCTGCAAGACTTTTTTATGACAAAGCATTCAAGTCCTGGCTCAATTCATGGTATTTGCTTTAACCAGCTGCACCAAAAGGTCCATGCTCATATGCGTGCTGGTGTTCCTGTATAGCTTTACTGTCTCCCCTCAACTTTTCTTATCTTAATCTTAAACCTCAAAACAAAGGACCAAAATTTGCTACAAGGAAAGTGATCCTCCAAAAGAAATCCAGTGCAATTGGAAAGAACTGTTTTAATTAGCTGACAGAATCGCATTGTTCAGGTTTCTTTTAAAAAACTATGAAGTGGAGGCAATTTTTCTAGTGCCTTCATGTGTTTAAAGCTCTCAGTGAGGACCCCTCATTCTTAACACAAAAGAAGGTTTTATAATTTTGAAATTATTACAAAGGCAATTGGTACTTGGAACATTTCTTCATGTCTGCATTGTTTTTCTAAGTTTGCTTGGTGGCAAAAACTAGGTTTAAAAATCCTTGCCTGTATTTCTGCTTTCTTCTTGGTTTTGGGGTTGTTTTCTCTTCTGACTTTGTGTGGGTCAGATGTACATGCTATAGACTTTTGTGCTACAGAATACTGTGCTATCAAAGCCTAAGTCTGAAGTTAACGCTTCTTCCCAAAAGTGTTGCTGTTCTTTCTTCAATTTTCCTTTGTCTTCTCCTTAGAGAAAAGTTAATATTTATGCATGTGCAGCTCCCAAATAGGGTGTGTTCTGCTTGATGTAATTACAGAAGAGGCAAAGATCATAGCTGATAAACATGATCTGCTTTTCTGTGGTAGAGTTTTTTCAAACAGATAGATCATGAGTCCAATCCTACATTCCTTACTCCCAGGAAACCTATTTGGATTTTCTTTAACGAATATCAGTACTGTTAATCTCTAGTGATTAGCATGTAACAGGCAAGCATAAAACTCTGAAGTCTGTGATACTTCTTAATATGGGAAAAATTCTTCTTGAGACCTTTCCTAACTTCCTATCCAACATAAACATTTCAGAAAAATATACTTAATATTTTACTTTCCAGTTCTCTTATTCCATCAGTATGTAACAGATAGTACTGTCAGTTGTTCTATTTCTATCACTTTTTTTGAACTCTTTTAGATATTTATAGGTTTGAGAACTCTTTTTTGAACGCCCAGATGTTTATGAACTCTTTTAGATATTAGGGGTTATTTCTAATGTACACTACAACACCACTACAACAGCTAAATCATGGTTAAAGGTTATTATTATTCTTATAAAGTGCCTCTCTTTAATTTATTTTTCTGATTCAGATTCCTCAATTACAAAGTTGTGGTTAATGGAGTGGAGCCTAGTTGGAAGCCTGTGTCCAGTGGAGTCCCTCAGGGGTCGGTACTGGGACCAGTGCTTTTCAATATACTTATTAACCACCTGGATGAGGGAACAGACTATGCTCTCAGCAAGTTTGCTGATGACACTAAACTGGGTGGAGTGGTTGACACACTGGAGGGTTGTGCTGCCATTCAGCGTGACTTAGACAGGCTGGACAGTTGGGCAGGGAGAAATCAAATGAGATTCAACAAGACCAAGTGTTGAGTTTTGCACCTAGGGAAGACCAACCCCATGGATCAGTATAGGTTGGGGACTGACCTGTTGGAGAGCAACCAAGGGGAAAGGGACCTGGGGGTCCTGGTGGATGGAAGGATGACCATGAGGCAGCAGTGTGCTCTTGTGGCCAGCAGGGCCAATGGGATTCTGGAGTGTATTAGAAGGGGTGTGGTTAGTAGGTCGAGAGAGGTTCTTCTTCCTCTTTACTCTACCCTGGTGAGGCCGCATCTGAAATATTGTGTCCAGTTCTGGGCCCCTCAGTTGAAGAAGGATAGGGAAGTGCTGGAAAGAATCCAACGCAGAGCCACAAAGATGATGAAGGGGCTGGAACATCTTCCTTCTGAGGAAAGGCTGAGGGAGCTGGCTCTCTTTAGCTTGGAGAAGAGGAAACTAAGGGGTGACCTTATCTATGCTTTTAAATATGTGAAGGGTGTGTGTCGAGAGGATGGGGTCAGGCTCTTCTCAGTCAAGCCCAGTGACAGGACAAGAGGCAATGGTTGTAAGCTGAAGCATAGGAGATTCTGTGTGAATACATGTAAAAATGTACAGAGAGGTTGTGGAGTCTCCTTCTATGGAGATATTCAAAACCTGTCTCGACATGCTTCTGCATGACCTGGCCTAGGGAATCCTGCTGTGGCAGGGGGGTTGGACTAGGTGATCTTTCAAGGTCACTTCCAACACCTAACATTCTGTGATTCTGTGATTCCTCAGTGCATTCTGTCTGGAATATTTCTAGCTGATTACTTGTGAATGTGTTGACGATTGTGAAAGAGTAAATAGAATTTAACTTGGATTCTCAATTCTTCCCTACCCTCCCTCTTGAAAAACAACATAATTGATTTGAAAATACTTGCCTTGAAGGTTAGAAGACCCTTAATATAGACATTAGTTGGAAGAAAAAATGAAATTATGTTCTTCTGAACACACAAAGAGAGTGCGAATGTTTCTGTTAATATAGAAAATATGTTTCACTGCCATAGAAGAAATCAATACAAACATTTATTGGGAAGAAAACTTAACAAACTGTTTCAGAGATCAAATGATAAAGAGTAAGAAATGTCCAATCTATAGTATCAAAAAGGTGCTGTGAAAGTTCATTCTAGAGGATCTAGTTTGTATGTTCTCATGAGAACAAACAGAGAGCATCAGCAAGGGGAGAGAAATCAAATGACAAAAAAAATCAGACGTCATTTTCTAGCTTTTATTTTAGAGAGAACTACACAAAAATTCAAGATGATAGCTACATTCTGCTGTCATTTCTAAGAAAAAAATGGTGACATAGCTCTGATCTCAGACTATACCTTAATTTTAGGAGTAGGAATAGAATTTTGAAATTCATTAAACATAAGCATATTTCTTTTTTCCTCCCAACACATGAATTACAAATAAAGCTGGAAAGAGCTTACCTTTTATTTGCTGTATGAATACTCGTAAGGAAGCAGCATCCTGATTTGAAAGAAGTATGCTTTTGAGGCAAAAGCAACATAATCGTCTAATGAGTTTGCCCAAGAGTTTGCCCTGTTCAGTTTACATGAAAAATGCAGTTATGTGCTTGAAGCACCAGTACAACATACAGTCACATATTGGCCTTGCTGAACTACTGGTGTTAGCTGTATCTCTTGCTGAACTTCTGTAGTCATCAAGAGAATCAAATGTTGGGTCATTTGTTACAATTACTGTGATGTTCAGCAATCTTTATTCAAAAGCTGTTTGTGTGCATGTGAGAACAGGAGGTTTGTTTTAGTAGCAAAGTTCCCTCGATACACACCTCGCATGTTAGGATGTGGAGAGACATTTAAATTTCTTTGGTAGGCATGAGGTAAGTGGTCTAAGTGGTCACTGCAGGGTCAACACCACAGAAAGGAGGCTTTCAGCTCAACCTTGTGAACAACTAGTTAGCCTGTGCCTGCTGAGCAGTACTTTGCTGCATGCTTTGCTTAAGTTGTATGGTGTTGGTAGGAATAACTAAAAAAGACCTCTTTTGCAGTCACACATTATTTCCATTTTATGTCTTCCCAATCTGTAACTCCAACTTTTCTCAGGCTGTTAGTCATCTTCTGAAACTTTCACATTTCTGGTGTTTACAGAGTTTTAGGGCTTAGGGAGAGCTGTGAAAGTATGAAATTAGTGACAAGGATGAGAGATGGCAGAACCTTGTCACTTCATTATATTTATATTATAGCACTCACAGAGCTTCCCAGTAGCCAGCTGCCTCTTATGAGAGCTATTGCGCAGAGCTAGCGGAAGACTGCTGCTGCCCTTACCATCTTGGAATTCAATTCTTCACCATCATTTTGTGGTCTGTCAGAGGGGACATGGGAGACATGGGGACACTTGCATTTTAGAAGTGGTGGCATCATTTTAGTGCTGTTGTCTGTAGTTTAGCCTAGAAAGACATAAGCTTAGGGTGTGTCTATGGTAGATTTGACTGCACTCTAAAAGTACTAAATGGGTTTTAGGTGAGCTTGCTCAGAGGTGAGCTTGAGAACCCACAGCAGCATAGAATTTAGTGTGGGTTATCCATATGGATGAGAAGCTAAACTAATTGCTGTTATAATTAAATAGTATGTGATACCAGAATGAGCTGTCTCCATTTTTTTCTTTATTTTTCTTTTACAGCTGTCTAGCATATGTCTACATTGCAGAGCCATTCGTGGTGTAGGGATGCAAACTTCTTTAGCAGGAACCAGATTTCAGTTTCTCAGACACTTGCTTAAGCAGAAAGGAAGCTAAAAATCTCTTCTCACTCTTTTTATGTCTGTGGCTTTCCAGGGTTTCTGTTTTGTTCCAGATTGTATCACCATGTCACATGTAAAATTCCACGTCCAAGAAGGGGGTGGAAGGCCCTTCTTCTGAATTGAAGAAAAAAGTCTGAAATAGTTTGTGCAGTAAATGAAAAAGGCTCAGGCCTCCTCTGTGGTATGCAACTAGTTAGCTGATGTTCATTTTCATGTGCATTGTTCACAGTCAAACTGAGACAATGTGTAATATGCATTATAATGTCCCAGGAATGTGCCCTGATTCTAACTGCTTCATTTTACTACTGCTGTTCCCAACCAAGAATAAACCCTGCTTGAAATCTTGAAAGGTGATGGTTGTGTTCTGGAGACACATTTTCAACATCTTCTGAATCTGAGCTCTCTGTGATGTAAAGCTTGTGAAAGAATGACTCTGGCAGTACAACCTGGAAAATGTCTTCCTATTGGCTTTTTCTCTCTCTTTGTTTCCTCCTCTTCTTGAAGATTATCAAAAATTGCACTGCTTTCATTTCAAAAAAGAGTTGCTTAGAGACTTTTGACTATTTGCGTCTATTTGATTTTAATAATACATGTACTAGATATTAGTCCTAGTAGTGAAACATGATTTATTTTCTATTGTTTATTGCTATTTTTTTAGGATTTGGTTAACAGTCTGTAGTTACAAGCAGCTGTAAGCCAGCCTAGTGAGTCATTTCCTTTACACTGACACCCATTGAAATGGCTCCCTTGCCGAAGACTCACTGATGTAACCAGACAAGCAGTATCGCGAGAGGTCATAGCTCATTATTTCCCATTTGCTCGAATATGTGAATGTTTCCTGGACAGAACAAAATCAAAAGAAATCTAGGCTTGGGCGGGGTAAGGGCACAAGAGAGAATGAATTCTGCTTGCATGAATTGATGCAAAATTTATTCTGTAAATGTAGGTCTAGTTCCCATTGCAGACAGAAATGGGGCAATCAAAAGGTTCTTATTAATGCTTTCTATCTACACGAACCCTGGTGTCAGGCTTGTCTATGTGTTTGGAGAAAAAGTATTAAAATCATGATAATGCACTGAGTCTTGTAGAGAAAGAAGAACCATAATTGACTTAATATTTAGAAGCAGCTAAACTAAATAGACATTATTAGTCCTTGGGATTTGTCTGATAACTTTTTCATTTACTCTTTGTGGTCATCTGAGGCCTCAGTTTTCTCCCTCAGTGCTTAGAAGGCACATAACCAGATCAAGGAGAATATTATTTCTGGAACATTCAAGTGGAGGCTGTAGGTGTATTTTGTTGGTAAGAAATCAAATGCTTACAATGTACAAAGTGTAAAGGTATGCATGTAAATGCTGCAGATCAAAGAGTTAGTCTTCTATGGGGATTATCTAATGTTACTACTTTCTTCCTCACTTATTATTATAGCATCACTCAGAATATAGTGGGATTTCTTTTCATATTTGTTGAAATACTGGAAAATACCTGAACTTCCTCCAAGTCTGCAGATCTGTCTGCCAGGAGGGATTCCTGCAGAACCCAGAGGGGCAGCTTTAGGAACATCACTGTGTTTTTTTCACTAGAGTAAGATACGTTCAATAAATAAATAAGCAAACCAACCTACCAACCAACTGTGGAATAAATCAGGTTCTAGATACTGGCCTAAAAAAAGAAGATCCTGCCCTTGCATGCTTGCTCTCCTAAATATCATTGTGCTGCAATGTTCTGCCTGTCACACATCTTCCTCTATTACATGCTAAGCTTTGTGGCTTTCAGGCCAACAAACAAACCAGCATAATAAGAACAGAGGAAAGATTTACTCTTGACACTAGATGGTCTCTGTGGTAATTTGTTATCTTTTTATGAAATCCTGGTGCTTAAAAAACATCAGGTAAAATGGCCTTTTAAAAACAGATACTGCACATTCCTTACCAGCACTGGAAGAAAGGTGAAAGCGAGATTTGGCTACTAAGCATAGGCTGCTCAGCCTCCAGAGGGGAGGTATGTGGATGCCTAGCTGCCTGTGATGACCTGGTGACCACAGGGCTGAGAGACAGCTCCAGAATCAGCGGCAGGTAGTTTGGCATGTCTTTAGCAATCACTTCGCCTGCACAACCTCCTGTCACATGGCTCCCACACCCACTCCCTGTCACAGCTTCACTTCTTAAATAAAAAGAAGCTGACAGCAATAAGGAATTAAAAAGGTCTGTTTTGGAAGAAAGAAATGCATGCAACTGTCCTGGAGGGAAACAAGTTTGAGTATAAGGTGTTTAGGAGAGAATTTAAGCTTCTCTTTCCTTTGAAATATGAGAGTATGTTCATTTGTTTCACTGAAGCTGATTTTGTGACTAAATGGGCATTTATCTCCCACTCACTTTCTGTAGGAAAGGCAGGCAGAAAGGAAGCCTTTTCATGCCTTGCTACATTCTTCACATTGGGGTAACTAATCCCCAGTAAGAGGTGGGGAACCTCACATGTATTTATGAGGTGAACCTCACCCAGCTTGAATTTCAGATTCTTTTCCCATAAACATGGAACAGTATAGCTGCTTGGCTGAAAGTAGAAGTTTTTAGGCACATTTGCTTTCATCACTGATGCTACAGCTTTTCTCATGCAACCTTGTCTGCTGATCTACAGAAGTCCTGAGCAGGGAGGCTCTGCAATCAGCTTCCTTTCTGGCATCAGTCTTCAAATGAAACTACCTGCTACCGAAAAAAACCCATGGATGACTGCCACCCTTTCTTACAGAATTCTTACAGAAAGTAGTTTTGGTCTCCCTACCTCACTGACAGTTTTAACTAGTGGAGTATATGAAGTGTTCAGGTTCATACAGGATTTTGTGGAAGCTTTTTTAGTAATATTTAGGGGAAGCAGAATAGACTATGCTTGACTAACTACGGCCTCATCTATTTTGGGGCAGAAGGGCATGTTCTACATCATTATGCAGCCTTTTTAATTTTTTTTAAGTGAACTATTAAGGGGAAAAAATGAAATAATTAATACTTAATTGCATCAAATGGGCCCAAAATTTGCTCTAAATTGCATGCACGTAACTCACTGGCAATTGTACTTGCATTACCTGAAGGCATTTAGGTTGCTCCGTGAGATTCCCTTTCCTTTAGCCAAATACACAATACTTCTCCTCTGAGATCTGAACTGTTTTATTTAGTAATTAAGGTAGTTTGTGCAACATCTTAAAGATGCAAAGGGCAGATGCATCAATTCCAAATCCAAGGACTATTTCAATGGCTCTTAAAGCTTTCCCATTAGGAAATTCTCTGAAGACAGAATTCTCTTGAAGGTATATGCTTTTACATTTGGATTTGGCCCATTTTAAACCAGTATCAGACATCATGAAAATAAACACTCCTAAATCTAATGGATGTTTAATAACATCCTCTCATTATGTAGCTTCTCTTACTACTTTTTCATTTCCCTCACATATTTTAGAGCTCGCTCTCTTATGTCACTCACAGCCCTTTGCAGGTTTGATTTTGCCCTACAGAAGGTGTGTGAATGTGTATACAAATCTGAAATGAAGTTATCTTTGTATTGATGCTTGCCAAAGAGAATCCTCAAAAAATGCACAGCAAAGCTTTTGAAAAATTCTAAGATTTTGGAAATCTTACAGCAATCTTGAGCTGTTATACCCTGAAGATGGTTTCACCAAAATGTTCCCCAAACACAATTGGGTAGGTGAAATAAAGCAATAGAAATAGGAATTCAAGTTCACAGTGTTTGCATTTAATATTATTTTTGCCCTAGGTTGTACACATATGAGTAAAAGAAGCCTGATCTCTCTGCACATATAGTATAAAACTAGATAGCAAATTAGGAATGACATGTTGGCAATTTGTTAGTGGATGAGTGTCACTTGTTTTACAACACAATATATTTTGCATTTTTGTTGTCATCCTTCAAATCTCCTCATTCATATCTCTGAATGCTCAGTTTTGACTGGTCTTGTATGCCAGAGATGGATGGGGGGGCAGCTTTCCTTAACAAGGCATTGTGATCCTGGCTCTTTGATTTCTTTGTGATGTTTGATACCTCTAATCTAGAGCATTGGAAAAACATAGAATTATTTATCTACATCCTCTTTTGGAGTCTGGTGATACCTTTTCCCTGCACTTTCAATGCATGTTTCTGTATTTCTTCTCTCTGGGAATGACTATAAGATTTTAACTGGGCTAGGCAAGTTACTGATTTTTGAGGTCTTTTCCAGATTCCAGACAAAATTTTTTCTACTTTTTGGAGAAACAAATAGTTAAAACTGCCAGATGAACCTGAAATAAAACATTTAATTTCTTTTTGAATGTTTAACTCCCTTTAAAATTCACACATCAGAGTAAAAAGGCTGTTTTGAAAATGAATAATCAACACTTTTAGATGCAAAATATTCTTTCTGATGTTTGTGAGCAAACCTATTTTTTTCCCTGCTGAAGTGCATTCTGCAGCAATCTTACTATTCACTGAGATCATCTTTTCCCACCATTTTACCCAGCCAACAACAATCTTAGCAAAGACAAGGGTAAGCAAAGACATAGAGCTAGAATAAAAGTTTGCTCTGCAATTAATTTTCTCATGAGTTTCCATAAAGTAAGGAAAATTTTACCAGCTTAGGTGCTGGAAGAAAAGTAAGCAGTTTCCATCTTGTAACAGTTCCCTCTCTCTGGGTCTATCAGTGTAAACCAGGAACAACTTTGCTCTCCAAGGAGTTAAATTATCTGCAAGGATAATTTATCAATCTTTTTCTGATATCCAGACTTCTTACTCTAGGCTTTCCAAAACAATTTTCATTGGGTAGGTATGTACAGAGTAGGGTTTTGGTTTTACTGCTCTCTTTAGAAAATAGAACACCAAGAATGGCAAAATCCTTTTGTGATGAGAAAAGATGGCCATCTTCCAGAGGTTTAAACTTGGTCTAATCAAGTATTAACCCTCACATTGGCTGCTTTTATCTAGTTGTGGAGAGAGATCTTGTTTAAAAAATCTCCAATTATGGTTCAGGTTAAAATGTTGGCTGCAGAACTTCTGTGTGCCCTTGCTCTGGGGATGTTGACTACTGAGAGAGGTGAGACAGAGTGCAGAAAAAAAATTCCTGTAACCATTCCATCTTAATCCACTTCCCCACATGAATTGGCACTGATCTTTTCTTGTTTGTTCCAACACAGTGGGCCACTGAGTAAGGACTTTGAGATATACTTGGGACACTAATGGGAATACCTACGTTGATCAACAGTTAGAATTTGTAATAATGTGTTTGTGGTTTGTGTATGTGTGCAGGTAAGAGGCTATTTCTTGTCTTCCAGTCTCCCATCTCCCACAGTCCCTGTACCTGTTAAACCCTGGATGTTTTGGATTGGTTTTAATTGGTCTAAACTTTCTTGCAACTTCTTAAAAAAACCCATTATTTGGTTCTATTTTCTACTGTAGGAGAATTTTATGATTTTTTATGAGAGTGCCTCAACTGCAAGTATTTAATTGAAGTTTACAAAATAATCAAACAAACAAAGTCTGCTTCTTTCCAGCTGTCACAGCCTATTTAATATCATACCAGGAATACTAAAATTTTAACTATACTGAACAGTAAGTGGAAGATTGTAAGTAAATAACTCGTCCCTATTTATCCAGAAATACATTATTTGGATCAGCTAAAATAAATAGGCAGTTGCTGCTACTGCCATAAAATGCATTTCTACAACTCACAGGAAAAAAGGGCAACTTCTAGGAGCTTTTTTTGTCCAGGTTGTTTATGACTGTTTGCACTGTAGCATTGTCAAACTGCAACACTGCAAAGTATTTGCTGTACACCACATAGGCATGAAACTATGTTTAATACAAATTACACTACTTCCTGAGTGAAATATGACTGAGTTTATTTTCCGAAGCAAAGGGTTAAGTAATATAAAAGTTATGTGTAACTGTTTCCTAGTACTGTTTTGTGTAATACAGATGAAAACTTTTCTGTTGGCTAGTTTGCAGAATCCTCTCTTTAATTGTGAACCTCAAATTTTTAGAAAATATGTTCTCTGAAAAATCTGAAAATCTCAGGGGTTTTTTGATAATATGAGTTTTTTAATAGGATGCAACTATGGGCAGTTGATAACATGTTTATTCCTTTTGGATACTGAGAAAATGAAAATACAATATTTTGTACATAAATTTCAAAATATATGGATGTAGAGTAAAATAAATCACTTAAGCTTTGTTAAAATTATCTATTTACACTTATGAAACTACAAAATGAGGCTTACACTGTGTGGCATGAATATGAAGTCAGATGTATGTTTTTAAATAGCTGAAGTTTAATATCTTAAAAGAAAGAAACTTTGCTCCTTTTTCCTCAAGGAATAGCTATGGAATTTTTTAAACAACTTTTGAACAAATAGCAAGACTACTAGAGATAATGATCTATTAAATATAAAGTCTTTCATTTAAAATGTACCAGGCATGGAATGTGAATTTGAAAAAAAACGAAAATTGAAGCATGAAAAAAAGAGGAAATAGCTGATTTCAGAGAATGCTGTATTCATTTTCATGGAATTTGAGTGGCCCTGCCTAGGTTTTACTTGATGAGAGATTATTTTCAGGAATAATTACATAAGGAAGAAGGAGAAAAGCAGAATGTTGAAAGTAATTCATTTGTAGGAACAGTGGGGGCCTGGTGGGTGAGTGGTTATGGTAAGTTATCAGTAACTTTGGCCAAGGAACAATAGTATCCTGAAGGCATCTATTCCACACTACTAAACCTGCAATTTTGAAAGAAAACGTAATGCATGCATTTTTGAATGGAATGTAAAAGCAGGTTTGATCTTATGCTGTGATATAGTCCCAAGGCACTCTGCTGTACTTGCCTCCCAGAAGGGCAGAAAACAGTCAAGATCCACAGAATGGCCTAGGGAATGTGTCAGACTTCTTTAGTTCCAACTGGTCACCCATCATCTACAGGTGTCACTTCTCTACCTTCCTGTGTACATCAACGAACTGGTGAACTCAGGCTGCAGGTTGACATTACTATTGAATCCCTTGCAGACACTGAATTTCCCAGAAGACAGTTTCTATATTGAACTCACTGTCATCTCCAGTTGAGGATCTAAACTCAGATACTTTTACAATTGCTACCCATGTATGAACTCTGAACGTGTATGGTACCCATTCTGTTGTCTTCAGCATGTAAGAGCCTCCAAGAACAGAGACTTTTTAGAAAGTACTTTCAGCAAGGCAACCTACTGTGAGTGCATCTGATCTGTCCTCTGGTGCTTTCACTGGCTTCCCCTTGATTTTAAGTCAGATTCAGGGAACCGTTGCTTGTATTCAGTCTGATACTTCATTGCTTTGTCCAGGATACTTGAAAGATGTGGAAGGGATTTGCTGCTTACTACACTTCTCTGAAAAAGGGAGTGCTCTATGTTAAGAGGAAATCTCATTCCTATGGAGAGTATGACTTTCTGCAGGGCTAATCTCACACTGGAATGAACTCTAGAAATTTTAAAAATCCCCACAGACCTCACTGCCTTTTGCTCCAGTTGCAAGGCACAGTTCTTTGACCCCATCTTCTCTAATATAAATATTTAACAATATACATATGTCAAAAGCAGCAGCAACCACAACTCTGAAACTCTACCAAGCAAAGCACAAGCGTTTCCCATTGGTAGCGAATAAGAGGACACACAGTATTAGTGATGGTACTTCCTGTATCATGTAGGTGTTTCTCCATACGTAGTAAGACACTACTGAGTGTGCCACAGGAACCTCTGTAGAATAATACAGAAGCTTTGAGTTGCCTCTCGGAGAAGGTTTGCCCTGAAGCCAACCCTTCTTTGTGTATGGATATATATGGCATACATGAGCTACAGGAGTTACAGGCAGCCTGAACCTTGTCTCTGTATTACCTTGTATCTCATAGCAGACTAACCATGCGCATATCACATATTTACTTCAACTTTACACCTGAGGTTTTAAGACTTGTGTTTTAGCTACTGCACCATGCCACTCCATGCTAGTGGCAGAATTTCAGATATCAGGGAGCAATACTCAAGGGATGTGGCATTTTTTTTCTGTTGATACCTCATCAGAGGCTAATGGTCTGGTTGATAGCCTGACCCTGGCTTTTTCAAGCTGTATTTCAAGGCTGAGATAAGAAAGTTTAAGTATTTGCTCAAATAAATAAGCAAAAGTATTAAATCTTGGTAATAAGAATTTGACAACAAAAGCTTTTTATTTCTGCCTTGGAATACAACACCATTACTTCTTTGTCTCTTTCCCACTCCTTCAATTTTCCAGGTACCACTCAAATTGCCCATAAATCTTTGACTCTTAATTTAGAAAACAATCTCTCAGTCTCTACCACCTCCTAAAAAATACTCCTGAAAAATGGTAACTATTTTAAACATCACGTTATGGGGTTTGCTCAGCTTTCAGTGCCTGTGCTGCTGAAAGAACACTGGAAAAAAGGGAAAATGAAAGTAATAAAAATCTTAACTGTGTTTAGATTTCCCACAACACATTAAATAGAAAACATGTATCATGTTACACCATTAGATTAGCTGCAATCTGCCAATTCCACTGAAGTGCTACCACCTACATACACACTTTTGTCCAGTGTTTGTGAAAGGTTATACCTGGCAATAAAACTCATGGTATTTTTGAAATCACACATATGCACGTGAAATACTTGAAATGTATGCCATAACCTTGTGGTCATGCTTTTGGTTGTATTTACAGGAATACAGAGGCCCTTAGTAGTGATGTAGCTTCTAATGGCCACTCTTCTACTAAGTGTATACACACATAAGCAAGACAATCATAATACCTAAGAGTTTACCTAATTAATGTGTGGCTTGTGTCCCACATTTGTAATAGATATTTCAGGGAAAAAAAACCCCAAACAACAAAAGAACCCACTTGTCCTATCTTTTCTATCTTCCATTTCCTATCATTACAGGCAATTTTTGGAGGCAAATAACTATCTCTTTCCATCCATAATGTGTGTCCCTACTTGGGAGGGAGCGTGCACATATCTAGGTCCCAGACAGTTTGATGAAAAGTTAAGTGGAGAAGCCTTTGTCTGCCTGAAGCCAGACAGCTGGCTGTTTGAAACCCACCCCCAGGCCCAGTTGCCCTGGCTGCCTGGTAGAAAGCAAGCCCCAAAGGATTGTTCAGGGTTCAGAGGCGCACTTCTACAGCACTGCTATGGGAGCACAAAACTATGGCTGTGTTAGGTTATTTTAAGGTTGGGTTTTGGGTTTGGGGGGATTTTTGGGTGTTGTTTTGGTTTTTTTTCCTTCTCTTTTTCTTTTTTTTTTTTTTTTTAAATCCTTTTACAAGACTTTGAGATTAAAACTGAGTTAGGTAAGCTATTGATTATTCAGTGGGCATATTTTCAGGAATGATTACTCTACCTGAGCCCAATATGGCTGAAGAGAATAGCTGGTACTCTGGTTACATTATCTTGCCTAAAAAATTTAAAAGGAGATCCCTTCAGAAGCAGTACTCCTTATTCACTTGTGCTCCCTAATGGCAACTTTAAATTCTGTCTTCTGTATTGTCTTTGCTAGAGACACATGACTTTGTGCCTCTGCTGTCAGAGTGGTGTGTATTGTGCCCGTGAAATGCAGTCAGTGCCTAACGTGCATTTACAGAACTTTCAAAGACTGTTATATATACATTTCTCTTCTCTCTTTTTGTGGAAGATATGCAATTTCTTCTATCAGTGCAGCAGCCTGTGATGTGATAGTACAATGAAACATGAGGCCAGTGCAGCCAGATATCTTTTTTCTTCATATTGTGTTAAGGGTATGAGCCTTTTTTGATGTAGATAAAGTTAACATTTAGAGATACAAAAATCAAGTCAGTACTCACTGACTAAGAAAGTAGCACTAGACTCACTTGCTAGTCTTGGTTTTTATCATCTTTTCTATTCCTGTAAAAGAAAAGGCTTTTAGAAATTGAGACATATGTCCTTTGTTTGTACAAATTCATAGACAATATGTGGAAGAGAAGACCATATGTTCACTCCAAACTTACACAATCTTGTGGTCATTTTATAGCACACAGAAAGGTGTCTTGCAGGGAAAATCACTACAGCCAGGATCCTTCTAATGTCTCCCACAGAACTTACAGCAAATCGAACCTGAAAATTAATCAACATTGGGGAAAAAAGCTAATACCTTCTCTGTTCTCAGTCGCAATATTTTTACTTTGATATATGTCTGCATTTTTTAAGTCTGAAGAGCACGAGGAGAATCCTTAGGAAAAAAGGGTGCTCACTGAACATTGCCACAAAGTTCAGCTCATAAGCTAGAGAAGAAATAACAGTGTGGTATTTTTTCCTTTTTTTACACCTGTCCATGAATTTTTTTCAAACTTGCTTTTAGTTTCTTAAGTACAGACACTGCTCGAATTATGGCAACAAAATAAATCTTTGACTGTTTGGTTTTAGCTATTACAAGACATAAATGTTGTGGTTTGTTTTGATTATTGGTAGACTGCATGATATTTTGTTCTATTCTTTTATTTTAGGACTGGCCCCTAGAATAAACTGACACAAAATTTCAAAGTTGGCTTTCACTGAATATTTGCTAGTGTTTTCTTGTTATGTTCCATATCATTTTTGGTAGTGATGATGATTACTGTTATGTATCATGTATTTATAGTGCATAATACAATGTTTGCTGCATTACTTGCAGAGACTGAAACCAGAGGGGCACAAAAATGCTTCACTGCTGCTGTAATGCATAGTCCCACGAACATTCCAGTTGCATTATCTTTATCTATTTCCCAAAGAGAACCTGATTCTAAAGTAGCCAAATATGCAACAAACAGTACTTAGAAAAACCTAGTGATAAATTGCAATGTGTCAAATGTGTATTGGTGTTGTTCTTGATTAATTAAAGACTCCTTGTGTTCTGAGCCTTGAGACCCAGTTTGCTGCTTATCCATATTTTGCAAATGAAGGCTTTTGCTTAGTTTTGAGTATAAGTTTTCAGTTTGAGCCAACTTCAGAGTAATGCCCATCCTTGAGGATGGTCTGCAGTATCCAAAGACAACAATGTGAATGCATAAAACTGGGCAAGGAAACTTGATGGATTCTTTTGCTGGGGTCTTTTGCCTAGCACCCTGAATTCAATACAGAACTATCCTGAGGAAGTTTCAAAAAAAGGTTAAAAAGAGACTTGTGAAGCTATCTTGCCTTTTGCATCCATAGTTACTTATGATTTTCAAGGATCCCTGTAGCACGTGCTTTCACAGAATCTGCTGGGACTTTTTAAAGATACAGCCCTGTCCAGAACAGGACCACACCTGCTGGTATCACACCTTAATTTAAGGAGTGATATGGAGTTTAATAAGGAGATAATAAAGTAAATAACTGAAATGCAACCATGAATATACCTGGCTGTGTTCAAGGCCAGGTTGGATGTGGCCCTGGGAAACCTGGCCTAGTGGGCGGCATCTCTGACCGTGGCGGGGGGGGGGGGGGGATACAGTTGTCTTTCAGAAGTCAACTTTGCCATGTATTTCTCCATCTTGTATCCAGAGGGCAACATAACCCTCTGTAACAGGGAAATGCTAAGCTCTCAAAACACCTAGGAATAAAGAGACATGTTACCATGATATCATATGATGAATGGAAGATGTGATGCATCCCTCTTACTGCATCTTAGTGGCAATATTATAGATTTACATATATTAGCAAATTAGATGATAGTCTTAAAGGATGGCATTCTGCATGTTGCAAGTATGGTTACTATATAAATACTAGTTTGCTCTGACAAATACAAAATGTAAAACTGCTAAAGAATCTGTAATTTACATGGTTCTTTTGGCTAAGTATCTGAGAAACAGACTAATTCGGATTAGTTTCCTTGCAGCCTGTACTGCTTTTCTAAAGGCCAGCTCTACTCATGTAAATGTCCCATGATCTGAATTGCATGCAGTAATTTTAAGGGGAGAATATGTATTTGGCATCATTTTCTATGATCAAGACACTTTACATGACATTCTTGTTTAAATGGCATGAAAATCAGAGTTAAGTGCTGTGTAAATTAGGGCAGAATAGAGCCCTTTGTACCTCATTTTCCAAATGCCTAGGATCATCTGGAGGTATAACCACTAAAACCCCTGAGGATATGTCTCCAACTCTCTGCCTTAACATGCTTTTCCCTGATCACGTTGGAAATCCACTCAAATTAGATCTAATCTCAGCAAAATCTACCCAGGACTTTCTTCCTAAATTTGCAGTACTATCTTTTTGGCACTTTTTTGCTTGGCCTGTTAGGTTTAGCTGCGTATCTGTTTAGACACCCACAAACCTGCTTCTCTGTGAGGGCACCACTGCTTGTCAGAAGGGTAGGGGTCTCCAAAGATGAGAGAAGAAACTGTTGGCTCAGTCTCCAGTATGGCAGCATATTGCTACCTCTGTCACTGACTGCTGCAATCCGTGTTAGGATTGTGCCTTTTCCCTGCCTTACTTTACTTATCTAAAATATGGGCATAATGTTTCCAAACAGTTTTTCCTTTCTCAGATTTCCAAGTTAAGGCTCTGGCTTGCATTGAGCAAAAGTACAACAATTCTCCCCACCCAAAAAGAAAGCTCTGAGCTTTTAATGAATGAGTGTAGCAAAACTACAAGTAAAAATAAATGGTAAGTTGTGTGTGGAAACAGATACAGAGACTGATGTATTTATAGAAATTCAGCTTTTAAAGTGTTGGGTTTTAAAAAAAAATTAAATAATTGTAAGCAGTAACCAGCTGTAGTATTATTCTTCACTCTGTAATCTGCACAGTGAAATGTAAACAGGGGGTCAGGCTCTGCTGTGGCCATATGACCCTCTCAGCAGGAAAGGGGGGCACGGGGAGAGGCTGTGCACAGAAAAGCGTACAAGGATATTCATGAGCTGGGAACTTTTGCAGCAAAAAATAGCTTTCCTGCATAGTCAATGGTGCACAACGTTCAGTTTAAAAGCCCTTATTAAATTAAGAGGAGCTTTCTGCATCCACCAGCCTTTGCTGCTGCTGCTCTGTGTACTTCCATAATGTTGTTGAGAATAGTGGAGCTTAATAACAACTTGAAGGTTTAGAAAAATGCAATAACATTCAGATACAACTTGATTACTGACAGAACAGAGATACAGAACATGAAAACTGATATGTCTGGGGAATCTAGCTCTTCTGAATCTCTTTGTTCCTTAAAAAAATTCTTTCTTAAAATATAAAAGTCTATCTGTATGTATATATGCATTCCTTTGTCAACACAGGAAGATGGAGGGATTGGCAGCCAGGCATTCTTCAGTATGTTAATTATCTAATGTTTTCTGTTCTTTTTAAATTCTCTTCTTTTTCTTCCCTTTCTTTCTTTTTTTTTTTTCCCTCAGATGAAAAAGCTGAGGCCATCTCCTGCACTCTGATCAGAGTTCTTACACTGTGTATTTAATACAGCATATTTTTTTAATTCACAAGCATACTCCTTCTGTCATTTCTGTAGTCACTGTAGCTCTGACTACCTTTTTGTTGGGGTTCAAACATCTTTTCCCTGCAGTATTTTTATGACATCACAAACCTTTATTCATTTCTTCATTTATTATTTTAAAAACCAATATAATCTTCCACCCGAAATGCCTGTTTTTACATAACCTTGAGATGCCTATTCATTCTTTCTCAGGAGGAGTTCAGGGGAAAGGTGCAGCGCCCCTCTAAATCACAAATGAAATGAGTTTGTTGGCTTGAATAGTATTTCTCCTTTCAGCCCTCCGCACATTTCAGTGCATTCCATTAGTCATTGTTCAAATGAGGCTGTTCTCCGACCCCAGAGGCAGGGGAGGAAGGAGTTTGGGGTTTAAATGAGTTTGCCGATCAGTACATAGAGGCACATTGTTTCTCATCTTATATTTTTCATGTTCTGTTTACAGACAATAACCCTGGTTCCCAGTACCAAAACGTTTCAGGTTTTAAGCATACTGTATGTTTGATGCAGCTAATTTAAATAAATGACTTTCACATTTAAGCAATTAAACCTATAATTAGCACTGTTTGAATGAACTAATCAGCTAATACCCTATGACACAGTTCTTTTTTTCTCCCTCTAAATATATTTAAAGGGAAAGGAGAGAGATTTATGTAAAATTACAGGTGATGCAGTAAAAAATATGCTTAGATTCATGGAAATTATAAAACAGCACCACAAATTACTTAGTCTGATGTTCTCCTTTTACCTTCCAGGGAATGTGGAATTATGCACACTCATTTCCTCTGAATTCAGGGGAAAAGATTGCAATAAACAAAGTAGTGAATCTTTTTTAAAACAAGGCAAACTTCTACCACTGTTATATGTTTTTAAAAATACCCAAGCACACTTTCAGAGGTATTCTTTACTCACTGTATTTTAAAACGTGTGCATACATCTAATGCAGTGGTAGGAGAGCTGTGTATGCCATACCCTTGGGAGATTCCCTCTGACTGGCAGAATGTTTGCCTCTCACAATAAGATGGAAATTTATTAGGAGGAAATTATCCTGGTGTCCTCTGAAAAACAGCATTTCTGATAGAAATCTTGTTCTCTGACAGCAGCCTAACAAGATACGTTTGTTAGGTGGTTTTGTTCCTTGAATTCATCTGTTAATTTTAACTCTTCTGTTGCGCTGCTGTGTATTTACGTTCTGAGGCAGACATGATCTATGTGTGCTCAGTGGAGATTGAGATGTTGAAGGTGAGAGGGCAAAAAAGTTTAGGAGAGAGCTAGTTGGGTTTTTTTGGTTGTGTTGTTTGTTGGTTTGGTTTTTTTCTTTTCCTCTAGCTAAAGTGGAAAAAATATCTTTATATTTTTATTTAAGCTTGAATTTGTTAATAAGTATTGTGTTTCTTTGAATCTGTTACTATAGATTTCTATTAGTATAGAAATATGTATAATTTATCATATAATTCTTCCTTCCTTCAGCTCTGTTGTCCCTAAATGTCACAGTACTACACATGGGCCATAAAAGGCACACCACGCACTAGCATTTTACTTCCCTCTATCCCACCAGAACACCATTAAATGTCTTCAGATGGCTTCAAAATGAACACCCTTGGGTTGTTCAACTCTTCGTATCCTCACTGCAGCTCCACAAAAGATGTGACTCAGGATCCTTGTCTCCAGGCTAATTGTTCTTTGAATCTCTGTCTCATGTGGGGGCCAGGCTGGAAGGTTTTTCAAAGGAAGAATGCGGATTTTTCGTGGATGAAGCTGGCATCGGGAACCATCCCCCCAACATTATGACTTGCCAGAGTTAGTAGTTACATAATACTCTGCTCCTGCAGAGCAGAAAGTACAGCAGGAAGATGGCAGATGGTCTTTTGTGGTTATATGGCTCACCAAGACTGATGTGAACTGGTTTCTATTCCTGTGTGATAAATAGCTTCTGAAACTGATTTTTCATCTGCAAAGCTTAAGATAACAGCTAGTTTAGATTTAGATTCTTTTTGTCAAACATTTTGGGGAGAGGAGGAATAAAGAGAGACATCACAGGACAGTGCTGCCCTATCCAAACTTTTTTTAATAGGACTAGATTCACCCTTGCTTTTGATGGAAAGTCGTAGATCAACAGGGAATTTCTTTTTTAAGTAAGAGACAGAGATAGTACCACCCTATGCAACCAATGCTGTTGTCTAGGGAACATTCAGAGGAGGTCTGGGTTTGGACCATCAGGTTCAGAGTAGACACTTGCACCTCTTTCTTTTACCCTCATGCAATGAATTTGTTTACCCATTCATTTTCCATGGTGACAATCTTTCTACCTAATGCTTCCAAATATTTTCTCCAACCTGGACTGGGGAAAAGCATTATATTTGTGAAAATTTAACAGATAAGAAAGCAATTTCTTCCTTGGCTCTACTTCTGAAAATCAGGTTGTAGGTGTCTGAAGCACTGATAGTTCTTACTATAGAATGAAATCAAAAAGAGTGGCAGATGATCAACAGCTCAGGGAAATCAAACCCTAGGTATCTGAAGTTAGGTATCTAATTACTGAGGAACCCCAAACTTGAGAGTTCACAAATTTTAGTCTTAATCTTGCTATGCTTCAGATCCCATATACAAAACAGAATCACTGGTGCCCTATTGTCTGGCAGGGGAGCTCATCAGTACTGCAAAAGGTGCCTCCACTTGAGACAGATACTATCCCAATGAAGTTCCTGGAAAAGCTCATGAAAAATAGGTAATTTCTTATTCAGTGCAGCTTTTGATAAAGTATAGTGAATACTATATGACAGATTGGCAAGGTTCACACGTGGTCTGAGGGATAACCCAATTATGAATATGCTGTCTTGAGAAATTTCCTTTGTAGGAAGAAACTCATTAGTACTGATAGTCAGCAAGAATAGAAAGGAGGTGGCCCCACAGGCCACCCCACAGGGTACAGAGGTGCCCCGGAAATCTAAACTATGAGCCCACTGTGTTTCTCCCAGGTTGCAGATCAGCTGGACCTTTTCTTAGCACACATCTGACTCACCTTTCAAGGCCTGCTAGGGAAATTACTCTAGTTGTAATTTTACAGATTTGGTTTGGAACAAAGTGGTTTTGATACCAGGAAGCTCATTATTTCTAGAGCAAAATGAAAATGGAAAAACTTCAAAAACTATTTTAATATATATATTATTTTTATGTAATAATCTCTGTATGATGCAAAATGATGATTGTTCTGATCAAGTTCTGACAGCCATTACCTCTGAATGCAACATTTTAAATACCGGGAAATAGCCAGTTAAAGCAGCTTCTGTAACATACCTATCTCCTACACAATTCACTAACCTATCACTTTGTTAGAGTCTATGCCTCTCCAGTACTGTTAGCAGAGTTGACCTCATGCAGCAAAACTCATATCTGCAAAAAGTTTCTAAATACTATCCTGGTTAGTTCAAAGTTTAAAACTCTACTTTGAAAAGTAGACATGCTGTATTCAAAACTATTCTGCTTTTTTTTGCTATTCATTGTTTCCGTGGCAGGACTGAAAAACTATTACAGCTGTGTTTTGGGTGGTCTATTGTATACCACTGTTGGTTTTGATTATTACATTCAACACCCTCTTGGTATGAGTTTCACTGTCCCACTGTCTCCACACAAATAAGGAGCGGTGCTGCCTCCACCCATTGTTTATACAATTGTTCTGCTGTTACTAAGTGGGAAAACTAACTTTTTTGCCATCTTCTGTTTAAGGGGTTCACATGTCCACTGGTATACTGGCTCCTGGGACTATGCCCTAAACATTAGGTTATGCCTTATCATTTAAGAGGGCAACACTATGCCTTTCCTTCAGGAAAAGTCCTGGAACCAAATGTAGAACACAGAAGAAGGAGCATGATTTAATGGCCAAGTGGTAAGGAAAGCTGGCTCAGATGAGGACACCAGGTTTCTGCTAGTTTGACTCAGTGTTTTATGCTGGACCATCACCAGATTAAAAAACCCTATAAAAACTTATCTATAGAAAGACAGATATAGGCTAAGGCATTGCTGACCTGATTTTTAAACATGTTTTTATAAAGACTTTCTGCTAAAGTCAAACAGCCAATACAGAATACATTTGCCTGGAATATACTACTCAGTGGAATGGAGACAAACTTTCAATAATGTGTGTTTAATATCTGCATTTGGACATTGCTCCTGAAGCTGTGACTTATTAAAGGTTCATAAGTCTCAGAACAGAATTATGAGTAGTAAAAATACAGACTCTGTCTATAAGATACACTTCATTTGCTGCAGAAGATGGGAAAACAAAAGTGCTTCCTTGGACCCAATATTGTGAAAATAAGTGATTATGGGTGTAAAATGAATGATCATCTGTGTAAAATGAATGATCATCTCTATAAAATGGCATTTGTAAAACAGTGTGTCTAAGCTGACCAGCAATACACATCCTGTCCCATACAGCAGCTAGTGAGGATCAGAGTAAACTAAACCTGCATTATGGCCTGTCTTCTCCCACTTTGCAATTATACAGCATTTGGCCTTCTGCAGCTGAAGCATGACCTTGTAGCCTAGCCATAAAAAACATCCTTTAGAAACCTGCACCTTGAAGTGGGCTTAGGACAGCTGAGATATGCATACCTGGAATTGAAAGTAACTGATGCCTTACAACAGTTAGCAGAAAACTTTCTTACGTGATAGATTTTTCCTTAAACTATGTGGTTTCATGTGGTTTTAATTACTTGATATAAGTGTTCCCATTTTATTTTGTTTTTCTTTGTCCAGTTTTCACCAGGAATAGGAAATCTGTAAAGGCAGGATTTTAAACTCTAATCATTATTTGAAACTTCAGATGTTTCTCTGAAACTCATCTGAGCTTTCTGCCTGTGTTTCTCCAGGTTACTTCTGGCAATATTGTCAGGTGATCTTTTTTGTATGTAAGATCTTCAATCCTTGATTCAAGATGGAGTCATGGTAAAAGTGAAAACAAAGTAAAAATCCAGGACATTATTTAAGCATTATTTAAAGGAACTAAAATTAAAACCAATTCTGAGGTAGGAAAAATAAAAAAGATAGGGCATAACAGCCTTTTATATCCTGAAAAAAAATCACTAAGTTTTTGTATTCATGAGATACAGAAGTCTGTAATACACTTGGTTTAACAGTAGAACAGGAATTGGTTGACCACCAGAATGAACATAATTCTGGGTTGAATGGGGATGGCTACAAGACACACAGATAGTGTCGTGAACACCATTGCCTCCTGTCTTTCCTATGACTACTTCCAAGTCTTGAATACATATTTCAGGGAACTGTGAGCTGAATTTAGATGGTGGATCACAATAGCAGTAAACTTTCAGTATCTCTTCACATTGACAGTGAACCTGATATCAAGCTTTAACCTGCAGCACCTTGCTTTCCTATAAAATGAAAATATTCTGTCCTAAATCACTACCTTTTCAAAACCATGAACAAAACCAAAAAAAGCCAACTCTTTTTGACAGGCTTCACTGATCTCCTTATAATTCCAAGCTTCTTATCTCTCTGATTGCACATGCACCCTCTCTTACCTTTCCTGATCTCCCATGAAACACTGGCAGAATATCAGTAGATCTGATACTTTCTTCTGGGCTCATTGCCATTACCATATTTTATGTACTTTGGGGTTTCTGTGGGATTCATGATGCAGAGTACATCATTCGACTGCTGTGACCAAACAAGGTTTGTGTGCTGCAGCTTCCCCTAGCATTTTGCCAGAAGTGCTGAGACTTATCAAGGGACTGAAGAAAGATGAGTAAATGTTGGGAGGAACAGTGCTGAAATAGAGTAGATGTTGGGTGGGAGGAGAGGTCTAAAAACTTTGGCAGAAGAAGAGTCAGTAGGTGTTTAAGAAATATCTCAAATTGAAAGGAAGATAGAAATGTTCTTCTTCTAGAGGAGGGTAGACTGAAACAGGTTGCCCAGAGAGGCTGTGGAAGTCCCATCCCTGAAAGTTTTTAAAGCCAGGCTGGATGGGACTCTGGGCAACCTGATCTAGTGGGAGGTGTCCCTGCCCAGGCAGGGGGATTGGAACTAGATGATCTTTAAGGTCCCTTCCAACTCTGGCAATTATATGATTCTGTGGTTCAGGATAAGATCTAAATAATGGGTTATTGAGAGGAAATGAAAATTAAGAATTGAATAGAATGGAAGAAAAAGGTGAATTTGAATTGGGAGATGATGACTACAGGACAGGATGATGGTGAAAAGGAAGCTTCATTAGGATTTAGTAAAATACATGTCTGCTGAACTGAACTATAGCTCCCAGCCTTTGTGAAATAGCCTGTCCCTACCTGTGGTCTGTTGCTGTACAAAATTATTAATGACATGATGAGGAATATGTCTATACTGCAGGACAAGTGCCTTTCTGGATCCCATGAGTGAGCCTTGCAGTAACCCTGTGTTGGGAAGACAATGGGGCATGCTGTCTGCCCCTTTACTTCACTGCCAGCAGAAGACCTGGCTACACGAGCTGCCTTGTATGACTTTAGAGACATTGATTTGGACAGCTGGGCAATCAGTGCCACAAGGCACTCTGAAGAGTGTAGTTGCCTTGATATGCACTGCCAGATTCCACAGATCTGATGCTCTTATGGTATGTGTGGGAATGGCAGAATATGATTTGAGCACAATATGCTTATGGAAATGCCGTTCTGAAATTAGCAATGAACGATGTCAAGCTGTATGCATGATATATGCTCCTGATTTCTTACAGGAAACATAATTAACTTAAATTTTAGGTTGTTAAACTTCATTTAGCACCATCATATACTGTAAAAAACTAAGAAATAGCTAGTACAGTCACTCAGCTTACTATCCCAGTCTCCCACCTCAGTCTCACCTCTTGCCTCTTTATCCTAATGAAGAAACTTTGAAGAATGGTTGTGGGAGATGCATGAAGAAACCAAATACATGCAAATAAAAATTTAGGAAGTGGAGGACAGAGTGGTCTCCCCTTGTCATATTATGGCCTCATTGTTGCTCTCTGAGCCTCTAATGACAAGTGCAATCTATGTCTTCATATATGCTTACATTTCCCCCAAAATAGCATGTGCCTGCTTTTGCTTTAGACAAGAAATATGGTAAGATTTTCCCAGTGTGACTTAATTTGACTGTTTTGAATCAAGGAAATTAATGTGAATCTGAATTTTAGAGAAAAAAATTGTGAGTGAGCCTAGATGTGGCTGGCAACATTTTAGTCTGTCCCATAATGCAAAGTATTTCTGAAAATCTAAAATAATTTCATCAAAATGTGAAATGACTGGACTTCAATGTGTAGGGTTTTTAATGTCAGATTTCAGTGTAGATTTAACTGAAGGCATGTGAACACCTTTGTTTTGATTTCTACATAATGCATGTTAGTAACTCGGGTGTGATTAAAATGCCTGTATATACAAAAATTACAAAGGTTGTATGAAGACTTAAGAAAATATTCAGTGCTCATGCTGTTAATGTAGAACAGCTCACTAATTGTCCTCATTATGTTAATGACTTTTTTTAGATGGCTAAATGTCCCTTCTCTCACACTTTCATTTATTCTCCCCAAAATCTTAACATTTTAAGTTTAGAAATGCAAAAACCTAGAATGTTTTGAATTAGAATTGTAATGCCTGAACTCAGTCTACAATTTCATATCATGTAAAGGATGAAGTGGCTCTAAAATAATTGGCATTGTTGCACTACCCAGTCTGGTTAAGACACAGGAAAGTTCAACTGCAGGTCCTCTGGTAATTTTACTTGCTTTTTTGTTTTTTTGAATTAACACAAATGTCTTGCTGGTTAATTTAAAGCCTTTTATGTTCCCTCCAAAATTTCTATCTTTATTGGATTCACATCTGTAGTTTTATTTAATATGAACCAGATGTTGAAATGAAGGCAATATTTATTAGGACGCTTGCACTGAAGAAGGCTTGCTACAGACAATGTGTTGTGCCAGTTCTCTGGGTACAGTGCCAGGCAGAAATAAAGTATGCAGGAGGTTTTTGTCTATTTTTCTAATAAGAAACAAAGCTTTCTAATCAATAACCTCCAAACATCAAACTTCACAGGCAAAGAGATATGGACAAGTATATGAAAAATTCCACAGGATTTTATACTTCATAGGCAAAACATTGGGCTGTTGTTAAAACTGCAAGTTGTTAATACACCAGTAAATGGGCAAGCATGGCTACTGATCTGTGTGGTGGGATGATGCTGTGAAGACAACGACAGCAGATATCAGAATGCACTCTTAGAATCAGAAAATCAAAGCTAGGGTTTAGAGTGGGAGCGGGGCAATGCAGCTGCTGCTATTGAGCAGCTGGTTGGTGGTGACCTGTCTCTGTGAAAGGCAGCAACTCCTGATGTGGGCTTTAGTTACAAGTCAGAGGGAGCTCAGATCTGCTGCTTCTCCAGAGATGTCAGCATCTTTCCATGCACTTTGCAATATGTGCATGTCAGACATGTTTAAGATGCTTCTGCTGTGTTTTAAATACTGAATTAGATATATGGCCACTTTTTGGTGACTGTTTGGATATAGGTCACCAAGTATCATGCCTGAAAGGTATGAGATGTAGAAGAAACAGAATCTATGACATAGAAGATATAAGAATTTATTCAGTATATATTTTGCTTAGACTGTATTTTTCTGTGCAAAATCATTATTCACTAAAAGGAGAGGCACAGCCAGTCTTTCAACCTCATGAGCTGGAACATTTTGCTCTTGCAGCATAATCAGATTTTCCAAGCAAAACTCCTGGTTATTTCAGTCACATTTATGCAGCCTTACAAGGCCTTGGCAAAATTCAAGCACTGCAGAGCATGGTAACATTTCAAAGTATAAAATTTAAATCAATAATATATACTTAAATTTTAAAGGCTAAATTAAAAAGAAATAATCTTGTCTACAAAATATGCATACAAGTAACTGATTGCATTTTTCATATATTGAATGTACAGTCTACAACAGTGTAGACTGTACCTGCAAGAGGGATATCCAGAAGCTCAATGGATCCTATTCAGCATGCTTTCTGTTCCTGGCAAGTTTTCACCTGTGTTTTGCATGTACAAAGGTTTAAGCTTAACATCAAATCTTTATACAGAATGGAGAATGAGTAGAAACATGACCTAGAAACTTTAGAAAAATCTGTATAGGAAATAATATTTTCCTGTGTACATTTCTTTCCAATTCTGGTTGGGACTTGGTGTTAAAATATCTGAATAAATAAAACAGAATGGTACTGCATGTTTTGTGCTAAGGTATAACTGTAGGTTCAAAGTGATGGGGTGAATGAAGTACAGACTTTGGTGGGAGCTTGGCTCAGTCACATGATAAAGTCCTAATTACAAGATCCAACTTGCTCTCAAATTAAGCCCACCTTGGTACCAGGCAGAGAATTTGTCCATGATTCATTCTCTTTCACACTAGTTCTGTCTGTCCATCACTTCTTCTGTTCAGTATGTGTGCCTGTGCTGTGCAAGATCCAAATACAAACCTGTAAGCTGTAATTTCCTGAGGTATAACTGCATTTCTGCCACTGAGTTCCTCAGTCATCTCTCCCTTACTTTCCCCACCTGTAAAATGGGGAGAGAGACCCATATGCAGGAAGTTTCCCAGTTTTGTTGTAGCACTAATCACCACAGTCTTTCTGTGAATGTTTATAAAGTGCTTTGAAGATTAAAATTACCAATGAAGTGCTAGGGATGATTATTATAAGTTAATGAATAAATTTCAACATGTGTTAGATCGCCAGGTAATTCAGACGGGAATCACCAACCCTTCCCTCTTTTCGAAGAGGAAAAGTTGACAGTAAGCTAGTTGCTAATTAGCACTCAGCTGAAATGCCTCCAAAGCTGAGTGCTCCCAGTTGAGTCCTTTAAAAAGTAAGCTTTCAACTAATTGAAATATGCTGAAAGTTGAGCAGTAGGTGAGATGTATAACAGGTAAATCAGAATGGTGGAGTTGAGTATATAGAAGGCATATTTTTCCAGGTAGAGTCTAGAACTTTTAGGGGAAACATTAGCCAAAATGAGCATCTGTATTTATATTTGAACATTTCACTTTTTGAGGTCCAGTTTGTAATCTGTCACAGGCAGGCTCAGCTGCCATATATTTGTGAGGGCAAGTCAGGAAGGAGGGGCTGTTTAAAGATTGTGTTGAAGTCTAGTGTTGCTTATTTCTTATATTGAGGGGTGGTTATCATGATTCTTACTTTGGACTGAAACAAACTTAAGAAATTTTGGGTAATGCATGGCATAATATGTTTGAGCTGAGTGACTGTGCCACCTGCATTTAATTCAGAGTTAGTTTGTCTGGAAGGGAAATGTGTATGAGAAAGGGGCTTAGACTCTTCAGGTTCTTATCTCTCTGCTGGTTTATCTGATTTTTCACTGGAGGGTCACTCCCAGACCATAGCCTGCTCCTGTAACCTCCCCCACCACTTTGGATTTTCTTTTGGCTGTCTGCCAATGCTATAAACCACAGTACTCTCTGCTGCTAAAGGCTGTTTTCTTCCTCAGCTGCTGGGAGATGGCTGCAAGAGGCAAAGGACAGGAATTTCATCCTTTTCTTTTCCCTGCATGACTGCTCTGGATTCACCCTCCTCAGTGTCAGCTCTTCAAGCTTTCTTTAGGGAAAAACACAATCAGCTAAACTTGTTGGGCACTTTGGGTGAAGAATCTCAGTTGCTTCAAATAGCATTTGCCAGCATCAGCCTCCAGTGATAATCCACCACTAACTACAGCAGTGTATATGAGGGCAAAGGGAGAAACCCCCCCCACAAACATACAAAAAAACATGTAGGGTGAGAAACTACCAAGGCAGATATTTCAAAATGATTAATGGAAAAGGAACTCTGTACTCCAAGAGCGGCTATGGGTAGGTATAGATGATATGGAGGAAAATAGAAGAAATGGAGTGAACATGGAAACAAGAGGGAGACAGAATGAAACAAATCAGAAGTGTTCTTGAAGCTACTTGATTCTTGAAAGTAGCTTTTGTGGTGTCCTCAGAGATGTAGCAAACCCAAGGTATATAAAATCTCTTTGTTTTTTTTTTTTTTTTCTAGTGTGGAAGACAGTCTGATTCTGTCAATGGGCAGGTGTTCTTTGGTATCCTTAAGCTATTGCAGCCTCTGGAAGCTCCTCTGGAGGCCAAGGGCTTAACACTTCACACCTGAGACCTCATCCTTTCCTCTCAGCACCTCATGGAGCTGTTTCCCCTGAAAAGAGTCCTCTCTGTCATGGTCATGATGTGCTTTATAGTTACAGTGCTTAGGTGTGACACAGGATAGGTGGAGGCCCACCAGGTATACTGTCCACTCACAGTGCCACACCAACAGCACAGTGAGGAACAAAATGAAGCATCTAGTACTTAAAGCTTAAGTGTCTTGTGAGCTGAAGAGCCAGACTGCAACTGAGAGCCCCTACAGACTGCTGTCCCTTCTACATCAGGCGCAAAGGGAGGACACTTCAAACAGACTGGACAGTGGCTTACTATACTTTCATCAGAGACTTGGTAAGCCTCTTTTTTCTGCTCTATCTTGGTATGTTTAGAGGGCCCATCACTGTAATACCAAGCAGTGATTTGCACCACTTTGAGTTTCTCTCATGTTTTCTTCCCCAGCTCTGTCTGCTGCAGGTGCTGTGCATATACTGTATAGGTAAAGCAGAGAGAATACTTGCTCAGACATCTCTCAGAGGCTTCTCAAAGACTGCATTCAACTGAGCATTCTTAAAGTTCTAAGACAAAATTTAATATCCATTTTGATTGTGGACAAAGGCATTGTGTGCACTGCAGAACAACAAAAAAATATTTTAAATCTCTTTTGTGTTATCATCATCATGTTATTCAAAGATACTTTTAGCATTATTGGTGAGTGCTGGAGCTGTAACTCTAACTTAGTAGCATTAAATAGGTGAAGAGGATTCTTAGAATTAACATGTCTCCAATTATCATTATATGTAATTTATGCAAAGGAAGTTTGAGTTTGCAAAAAGCCTGAAGTGTTTAAAAGATGTGAACCCTACTTGCTGCACTATAAACTCTGAAACATAATTGTTTTGGTGGGCTCCACCTATAGGTTTTCTAAAAACCTTTCCAGTAAAGATAATAATTTAATTTATTAAGGACAGAAAAGGACAATTATCACAACTGGAAAAAAAAAAAAAGTAGTCTACATTGAAAAAGCATGGAAGTGTATACTGAGCCCAGCAAATATTTTTGACAACAGATTAAGCAGATTTATTTAGATTCCTGCCCACAAACTGTCCATGAAAGGATAGTGTAAAGGACAGTGTTTTCTGGAATGTGTTTTATTTTCAATGCATTAATATTTAATGCAAACAAATAACAGCTTCTAGATTTCTTATAAATTGTAAGCATCTGGTACACTCTATTCTATAGCTGTGGAAATTAATGGTAGTATTCAGTTCTGAAATCTGTCAAAATCCTGTGTTTGAGCTCAGCAAATGGGCATTTTTTACAGATAGTGGGGTATGGCTCATGGTTCTTCATTGTGCATCCCAACTTTTGATAAGCAAATTTCATGAGTGTTCAGAGGAAAATAGTTTTGTTCTTCTATCTAAGGTCACTCCATCAAAAGTCTTCAATGTTATCTAGCTTTTATATTTAAAAAAGTTTGAAAAGGCAGTTTTGTTATTCTTTTTCAATAAATTTATGATTACTTGAGTATTCTTAAGAATCGTATTTCAAGTACCTCTAGTTTTTAGCTCTTAATTGCTGTGTATATCTTTAACTAAGATTAGAGGCTTCTTTACTGTCTTTTCAATGGCTACAAACCACCTTAAATGTGTCCTTGTAAACCTGATTACTGACAGAGTCTGAACAGTCAAGTCATAGGAGGGATAAATACCACAATTACACCTATTTAGTTTATTTATTGTATCTATTTTCTACATTGTTATTATTACTAAGTGGTTATTAAAAATATTGCAGCCTTCCAAGCTGCTTCAGTTGACAGTTTGGCAAAGTGAGTACTATGCCATGGTGCTGCATGGTGCTTTCAGCAGCACTGTGTAGTGGGGTGGTTGTTGCTGCTGGGTAGTGTGGTATGGTGTGGTGAGGTTTGGTGTGACATGCGGCACATGGACCTCCTGTGCCAGGGGATCCAGTAATAGTTATGATACGAAGGCAGCGCCTGGCCATCTGACAGCATAAACAGCAAAGACAGATGAACAAATCACTCTGGTTCGTCCCTTCTTGCTCCCTGCTTGTGTCCTGGAGGAAGTTTCTGCTGTAGTTTTTTAGTCCTTCTATGGCAGTGCACCTCGGCTACTTGTAGACACTACAAGTTTCACACCGATGGGTGCAGACGAAGAGGATCTGCATTGTTTTGCTCCACCAAATCCACGCTTCCTCCTTAAACGAAGGGAAATCGTCCTTAAGAGCTATCAGAGCAGTCCTTCACTTACGTTGGTCCTTCTGTTTCTGCCCAGGAGAGGGCGTTCTAGCATCCAGACATCAGCCAGCTCAGTGCACCATATCTTGAGACTCCTTGGGGTGTCAAAGGACTGTATGGTTAATGCTTGGCCAGAGGGACGTGAAACATGGCTGTGTCTCTGCTGCTGGGGTCTGATGGCACACCTCTACCCAACTCTTCTTTCTCAATGGGAATTGCAGGCCCGCTTCCTGGTGCCTCTGTGCTCTGGTGCGCTGTCTCCTTTCAGGCCTGGGTGCAGCACACACATAGGGGTTGGGTGAGCCTATGCAGTGCAGAGATTTGAGGACTGGGTAACCAAGGTGGTATCACAGTCCTTCCTTTTTGGGCTCTGAGTGGTGGAGCAAGGCTCTCCTCATTCACATCCATACATCTGCATACTACACAATCTGTTTGTAGCTGCGTGTGTGCAGGCACAGGAATATACTAATTTTCAGATTTGGGAAGACTGACTAGTTTATTCCTCTTGTTTTCCCTCACCTCTTTATTCCTTTGCTCACGTTAAACTCATTTTCCTGATTAAGGACGTTATTGACTGTCCTAAATCTTGGGCTAGATATTTGCCTTTGACCCCAGAGCCAATTTGGGCAGTGGCTTGATGCCAGGGATGCAGGGGTTTGCAACCAGCAGGGCTGGTTGCAGACCCCCTAACAGACACTCCTGGAAAGCACACAAAACTTTAAAGGCAGCAGATCCAAGTGGGAATTGAGATTGCACTGTCAGGATCCCTGTAACTTTATTTTCCTTTGATTCTGCCTTCTGTTTTACTGTTCTGCACATCACACTGGTCTAGATGATAACAGGCAACTGGAAGTGCTGATGGAGCCTATAATTAGCAGGTTCCTACCCAGGGACTTCATTCTTGCTGGTGGGCTGTAGGTGTGCAATAATTTGCCAGTTAATCAATGAGAATTATTAAAATATCACCACAGATTTTTGCTTTGCTCTAGACCCATACACAGAAGCTCTCACAAAAGGTCTGAGGGGAGTATCTAGGGTTCCCAGTCATGAAAGAAAATCCTACTGCTCATTCACTTTCAGTAATCTGGGTTTGTCTCTGGGTTTTTTTTGGTTTGATTTGGGTTGTTTTGTTGTTTGTTTGGGGGGTTTTGTTGTTGTTGTTTGGGCTTTTTTTTTTGTTGTTGTAAAGCAACATCTTCCTTTCCCCAACCCCAGACAAAATGACAAATGGTACTATTACTGCCATCTTTAACTTCTTGAACAGTGAATTCTAGTCTAGTCAAAAATCATTAAAACAGATACAGTTTTTGCGCTGTGCAGAATTCCACCATTTTAATTACAAGAAGCAGTGTGTCTCTTCTTGGGCACAGATGTTTTACTTTGGATTTGTTTTGTAAACAAACTAAAGTCCACAGTTTAGTGGGTTAATTTTTTTTTTTTTTACATTTTTTTATGTTGTTGGTACTTCAACCATAGAAATTGTGTGTTTTAGTGCTGTGACTCTAATTGTTCTGGTCATTTTGGTCTTAGGCAAGGTAGCCTTGCTGGGATCTGCTAAGAGTGCAAGGTAGGCAGAGGAAAGTTTTCTTCTAGGTCTGCAGAGGCCAGTGAACCCTGGCACAGCACTGTCACTGTTGTTACAGCACTATTGAGCCAAACTTTGAGCATGCTATTTATTAAACTCAGCACCTCCTGTGATGGTACTGGAGTGACAGCATAGCACTGCTACATAGCTGGGGATCATTTAAAGAGAGAAGTGAAATACCCCATGTAATATCTGTTGGCTTTGTGTTTAGTGACAGAAGCTATGGGGAGTCTATAAACCAGCTCAATACGTCACTTCTTGTGGAAATTGTTATTCCACAAGAGCATACAGAAATAGTTTTGCTAAACAGCAAATGGTATGTCAAAAATAAATTGTGATCCTGATCAGTGGTCACTAGAATAAAGTAGTGAACTTTTGTATTTTATTCTGGAAAGAGTACTCAGATTTTCCAGATTCAACCAAGTGCAAGTGGAACTGGAATTTTTCAAATATGTCTTGAAAATATTCCTACATTCAGTCAGAGTTTAATTAATTTTTTGGCAGTGGTTGAAGCCACATCATGCTCAAATATTTTTCGGGATTATTACATAAATTTAGCAAACGTAATGGTGCGTGCCTTGATTTCCCCATCTGTGAAATGGGCCATCCCACAGTGCTCCTGCGAAGCACCCCGGCTGAGACCTGCTGTGACTGCTGCTGATTGCTATTCTCTTAATCATATTAGTTAACTAAATCTGTTCCTAGAGTGGTTCCATTTGCTTGGATGAATTTACATCAGAGATTAATTCAGCACTGTTTATTGTTATTTTTATATTTATTCAGTAGTGTAAATAACGTCTGATACTTTACTGTGGGGTGTAAAGACAGTCTGTGCTTCAGGGGCTGTTTTGTACAGGTAATTGGAAGGCTTCCCTCTTAAACCTTGCTCTTTTCCATGCAGGGGATGAGGTCGTTTTGTTTCCTCTATATTTTGAGGACTTTTTGTTCACGTGGTATCTGCTCCCAGCACTTTCCTGCAAGTATGATTCAACAGATAAAGTTCATCCTTCACCTCCGAAGGGTGATGCCCTCCCCTATGCCCTTCCCTCCGCCCTCATCTCCCACACACCTCCCCATCCCCCAATTTTAGGTGTCTTTCATTTGCTAAGTACTCTAACTGATACTGGGTTAGTGCACAGCAATGATGCTGGGAACAGGGACAGGTCTCTGTCTAGCTGCCGCCACCTTTAAGCCGGATAGCTGCTTGTAAAACGGTCCATGTGGTTATTCCTAACCCCTCGCCGAATGGGGCTGCCAGCAGTTCCTCGGGGCTCTCCTTCTCCCACCCACCTCTTTTGTGTTTTTACGGTTTTTTTTTCCGGGAGGTTCCAGTCGTTGGCATCTGACTGCTCTCCATTGTGCGAAGTGCTGTGCGCGGAGGTTATTTCTTTGTGCAGGCTGCCCGGGCCCGGCCATCCCGCCCCTGGTTCAGCAGCAGCAGGGGGCCACTCTCCCTCTTCTCGACCCCCCAAAACAGTTGGTGTGAGGTGCGAACCTTCTCCCTCCGCCTCGGAGGCACCGCCGGGGTGGCGAGGGCTGGCGGAGCGGCGGCAGCCCATCGCGGCCAGCGGGAGCGGGCAGAGCGGCGCTGACGGGGAGCGCCTCGGAGCTGCCAGCGGCGGATTGTCGTGGCCTGTGTTTATGTATTTTGTAGTAATCACATTTCTGACATTACCCAAGCGTACTCCTGGCGGAGGGGGATTGGCTCAGGCAGCTTTTAAACCACCTATATGCTAACCAGCCCTTGCTGCCAGGTCCCTGAGGGGTCCTGGCTGGGGAAAAAAAAAAAACCCACAACAACAAAAAACCCCAACCCTTAGACCTCTTGTCAGGCGGAGAGGAAAATTATATTTTTGAACTGGTCTACAGCGTGGACAGGAAATGACCCCTCCAGAAACTGCTGCTTTAAAAAGGAGCAGTGGTGCCTGAAGCTCTCCAGTCTCTCCCTCTCTCCGGAGCCTGTGCGCTCCCGCTCCCGCTCCCCCCCTCCCCGCTCCTAAAGGGCTCCCACAGCACTTCCCAGGCAGTGCGTGCAGCCTGGATGTGTGTGTGTGTGCGCGCTGCTACTTTGTACTGTGAAGAACACACAGCCCATGTGCTCTGTATGGATGTTGATGATACTCTGTGTAGCTTGAATCTCTGCAAGCAGGCAAGATGTCCAGCACACCACATGACCCTTTCTATTCTTCTCCTTTTGGCCCATTTTATAGGAGACACACACCATACATGGTGCAACCAGAGTACCGAATATATGAAATGAACAAGAGGCTGCAGTCGCGGACGGAGGTAAGTCCCTCAGCCTTGTTTTCCTGTGCATGGACCGTGGTAGGTTTCAGCCCGAATTGCAGCTGAAGCGTCCCACTAGACAGTACAGTATATGCAGGCACGAACCCTAATTAATTTAGTAGTTTAATTGGGTAATCCCTCATTATGTTTCCACGCAGAGCAACTCTTTGAGGAGATACCAGCTTAGGCTGAAATCTTGAAATTACAGTACAGCACTTCAGGACTGATTATAATGCTGGTCTCAGGGAATCTTCTGTGCTTTACTGTGTTGTTTGCTGAGAATCTGTCCTGCTGGCATTTGTAGCTATAATATTGCAAGGTATTGCTTGAGCTTTTGCACAAAACTAATTCGAAAATGTTGCAGGTTTAGGGGGAGAGATGAACCTTTCTCTGGTTTTGTTTTGTAAACCTGTTAAAATTAAAAATGAATGATAACAGAAAACAGGACTGGAGTTTTAAAAACTTGTTCCTAGGCTGCACTTAAAGAACACATGTTCAGGACGACCGACAAGAGAAATTTGTGTTTACATTTAGAATGTGGTTGCCTTTAGCGAGAGAGATGATCGGTTCATGACTTTATCATATAGCTGTCAAAAGTGCCCAACAATGTAAACTACATTCACTGTTGGTTATGCTTTGTATAATTTGTTGGTGGTTTCTAATTCCAGATCAGCCACCACAAAGACTATGCTGAATGGGAAGGGGAAATACTTCTGTCACTTAAAGAAAAAAAAATAGTAGAGGCTGCATCTTGTTATTTATGTGGTTCAATAAAGCACACTTTTTAGGCTGTCGAAGTGAAAAGTATGTGGACTGATTCAGTCTGCATTTCTGCCCATGTGTCTGTGTTTGTGCAGCAAACATTCTTGGTGCTGCAATTTTTCATAGTAGTTTAGTAGTGGTGCCCTGAAAACACTTTAAAAAAGTATTAATCTTTTATAATGAATTGCTTTCTATAGAGGCAAATATCTGCCAAATTGTGCCATGAGGCGTGGTAAAGGATCCCTGATCGATCTGTTTGTTGTATTGTAATTCTTTAAGAGAACATGAGGTTATCATAAAACAAAACACACGTCTGAATTGTCAGCTAAGCCATGGAGAATCTGTGACGTTTAATGTATATGATACAGCTAACGAGATGTGACCTGCTTTCTGATTGGGTAACTGCTACGGGGGAACTGCTTCTCTAACCCTGTTACCACTGCTGGTCTTCAAACATTGCTCTGGAGTAATTGGTAAATGAACTTTGTGCTCGTTAAAAACTCCAAGCATCTCATTCATTGCTCCCAAAATCATGGCAACTGTTTGTCAGTTTTGCCCCAAGTTGTTGATTGCAGTCACTGCCATTTAGGAAGAATGAGGAGACTTTGGGGGGCTTATTTGCTGCTGCTTATTTTTCAGTGCCTTGGAACAGTTCCTTACATTCCTATACATATGAATGTAATTTCTAGACTTTTTCAAGTGAAAAGAACAAATATGTATCATTAAGTGATTCCTTTAGGGTTCTATGTACAAGCTGTTCTGAAAAGCTGTCAGTGCTAATTTAGCCTTTTTACATATTACTTTAGTATTAATTTTAATAACTGACCAGTATCTGATTGCAGCTCCTTTGCAAATGTTACACTAGAAAAGTTTTTGAGGGACTTATGAAACAACTTCCACCTCCTGTGTTGCTGAGGTGTGTTGAGTTAGACTTGAGTGCATTTAATTGCAGTTTTTGCTGTACAGATTCACATGGTTTGTAGTGGGCAAAAAACAATAACCTACTCCTCCTTACTAGTACTGTCATAGGTTTCAGTAGCATTTTACTTTGACAGACAGTGCTTAGTTAATGAAGGCCTTACGCTCCAGTATTTCTTTTATTTGCTCAGAGTGAAAATACTTTTGCCTTGTGATTCTTCAGTGTTTGCATTCTGGTTCTCTACTTTTTTAATACCCGAGCTCTGTGCAGCAAGCATTGTTTGTTGAAATGTATTTTCTAGCTAGCTTCAGCTCATCGCATTCATCCTCCAATTAAAACACCTTCCTTAATACAAAAGAAATTAAATTAGTTTCCTGGGACATTTACAGTGACTAGGTGTGGACAGCCTGTAAAGAATCATGCTGGCTTCTGAGGCAGGTTGGAAGTGGAAGTTTCACATTAATTTTCCACACTTCTAAGCATGTTTGGGATTGGTAGCTGAAGGCTTCTGGAGCGTGTATAACTAATTCTGAATTTGTTGAATCCAGACTGGTGGAGCCCTGTATGCAATGGAAGGAATGTGCTTGTGCTGTGGGTGATACAGGCTTACTACAGGAACGTTTCTCTTTAGGGAATCTTTGCAATAGTGTAGGCACTGGTCTCTGAAGGAAGCTGCTTGTACTCTGTGAGCCCCAGGGGGTAGGTGAGCACTGGCAAAGCAGATTAAGGGGAAAGGAATTACAAAGAAACTCTCCAAAAGACTGGGAGTAGCAAGCTGACAGATTCCACTTGGACCCAACTTGCGGAGTGAGACAGTGGCAACCAAAGATAGGTTAAAAAATGGGAGCCTACATCTCTCATCCCAAATACATCCTTGGAAATCCTTTGGGATTTTCCTGTTTCTTATAAAATAAAAATGTTTATACAACAAAAATGTTCTTAATAATCCTTCAGAGTCAGATTCTCTGCTGTCCCTTGCACTGGTGAAGTTCCAAGGCAGAGCAAAACGTACAAAATTTATTTAAGTTGTACAGAGGACAGATGAAGAGCCTATGAGAGGAACAGCTATATGTTGTGTCTGTTGGTTTTCTTCCCTCCATCTGTAGAGCCCACATCACCTTAGTAGTGAATTCCTGTAGCTGCTTCCTAAAGCTTGCAGGTGAGTGAGAAATGATTCAAAAAAGCAATGGTCTGGTAGAGACACTGTTAGGGAGTCCACCATTAAATGCAATGCCATTTCTACTCCTGCTCTCCCAGCAGCAGGGTCTACGGTATGTTAGAGGAGGTGGTAGTGTGTTTAAAGTGGCTCTGCACTTGGAAACCCTCCTTGAGAAACCCAGTGCTTCCACTGTAGTTTGTGTCAGCATCGGGTGGAAGGGAAGAGACGGTGTGCAGGATGTGCTCAGTGTATTAAGCAGACAAAGTAAAGTGATAAAGAAAGATCATTTAGATGCAGCATGGCTATCTGTGTTGTTCTTATTTTCTTTAGGAAGAAATGGTAACTGTTGAAAGTAAAGAATTAGCAGCTCTAGCCTGTGCTAGATGTGCTAACTTTTGCTCTCCAAACTTCTTACAACTTTATGGGCTCCTCAGGCAGCACCTACAACTGCTTTTTTAAATTCAGGGTCAGTCTTAGGCGAAGAATTCCAATCACACCCAGGCAGGGGGTGGTTTTATGATGTAAGTTCTGGCAGAAGTCCACCACCTAGCTAATACTTATGTGATCTGAAGTAAATTAGGGAGTCTGGGTTACCAACTAGCCTACAGGAACACCTTACCTTCCTTAAAAGTTCTTCAAAGAAACCTAATCTGGTAATAGTTGTTTCTAAATGGAAATTAACATGTGCTTTCTTAATAATACTTTGAGAGCATCTAGTGCCATTTTGTAATGCATCAATAATCCTGATTTAAAGATGTAAAATGAATATTTAAATGTTTAATAATCTCTGGCAGATATAAAGATAAATCTTATTTACTTCTATCATAGTTGATTAACTTTCTGGTTAACCAAAATGCAGCTGTTTCCTTGCTCTGTGTGTGGTTTTAAGGATTTCATTACTATTCACTCAAGCTCAGTTTATCTTAGTGTTTTTAAATCTGTGTTAGTTTAATGTTGTAAGAAAACAATCCTGTTGTGGCATATTCAGCAGTTTCCAAGTTCTAAGTAGCAACAAACAACATAGGTAAATTAGTTTAGGTATTTTCTCTGTTCTTCATAAAACTCGTTTTAAAAAGCACCTCTTTTCCTCTTTGATGTTGTAAATCCTTTTCTGTTCTAATTTTTAATCATTTGAAATTGCTCACACTTAAAAGGAAACAAAAGGTGATTACATCTTGTAGGTAATTATTTTTCAGTAACATTGCAGCTTGCTCTGGATAGATCACTTAAAGTTGCTGACAGTTTAAAGTTTGAGGTGTTGCTTTTTTTTTGCCAATAATCAAAGAAATGGATTAAGTCTTTCACTTGTTTATTTAGTCTCCGATGTTGTTAGAACTTTTATGTATCAAGGTATATTGGTTTCGCCTGTATTTCTTTCTGTCACTACAAGGGATTACCCTTTACATCACCATTATATGCAAAACAGCTTTCCTTCTGGCTAGAAGAGCATTGTTTTAAGGGTGACTAGAGCACTCGATTAGTAGCATATTTGTTTTAAAGACAATCATCTTAGGCAAATCATATTAAACTCCTGTTAAACTGTATATTGAATTTAGCAAAAGTGAAGATTTCATGATAGAAAAAACGTAAAGAAAATTTAAAAGGAAAATAAAAGAGGATGTTATGATTATTTAAAAGCTACTAAATGAACTGGAAGCTTACACAGACATTCATATTCAACCAAACATTTAAAGCAAATCAAAGCAAAAAAAATTTCTGCAATTTAATGGAAGTCTCTTATTTTCTCACATTGCCATCTGATGAAGTAGCCTTTTCTTCTTCTTCCTAATGCATTTTTAATAGATCGGTCATAAAAATCTATGTTGTGACATCACATTTGTTCACATAGCAACTTAGTATTGCAAACAGTTCTCTCATATTGTGTACATAAGTCTGAGTTTGTCCAATGAGTTTGTTTTGTTGAGGGGAAAACACATAAACTTCTGTCTCAAAGTATTTTTTAGGAAATATTCTTTCACCCACAAATATACTAATACTTAGCAATTCTAGGAAAATGAGTGAAATATTTTAAAAGTACTTATAAACTGTTCTTTGCTGAAACTCAAAGGTCATTTTTAAAAGAAAACCCTTTAGGAAGATACTGACTTCAGAATGGATTCATAGCTCCTTTTACTGATTGTCTTTTATTTCATATAGTTTTTTCTCCCTTTAAAAAATTTCAGTTGCAGCTGTTTTCAATTAAAATTGTTACAAACTAACAATTCTTATGAGGCTAGGGGAGAAAAAAAATGACTCGACTTCCTTTCTTCCTTTCCATGCTGATCCTTGGCTTACAATCAGGGATGTCTTTTTTTTGTGTGTGTGTTTGTTTTTTTTTTCTACTCCCTGAAGTTATCGTATAGAATGTAAACTGCAGGCGTAAGGAACAGGGAGCTTTTGGGGGCAGGGACTGGTGAGGTGGGAGAGAGAATCAGTGTGAAAGTGTAAAAATGGATCTTGTCTGCAAGTGACTCTGAGCCTTACTGGATCATTTTTCTATAAAGAAACCTTTTCAACTCTTCCCTTCCTCTTTTTAATTCTTTACTCTTTAAACCATAAATGCACTTTGAAAACTTTAAACTCAGTCTTTCCCTGATGTAAACAAGATTTACTATGCAGATACAGTCTTAAAAATAGAAACCTTTAGCCTCTGGATGGTGAGAAGGAACAAAATAGAGATCATAACAAGGGCCCAGTCCTGTGCTCTTATTTAAGCTGGAGTTTTGCCTGCAGTAAGATTGCAAGATCAGATAGAAAAAACCCCACAACAACAACAAAAACCCACAATGTTTTTTGTATATACACTTCCTTTGTTTACAGAATAAGGGTATGGGTATATTGCTGAACTCATGGCCATATTTTTAGCTGGACTCCTCAATTCAAATGGTATTTTTTGGTATCTTTTTGCCAAAGGTTGTGTATCTGCTGTAAACAGGCATTCCGTCTTTGCTGACACTTTGTTCAGTTGTTTCCTCCCCAAGAAGAGCTTTCTTTCCTGCCCTGTCATGTGTAAACAGGCCAGTGTATATCTTCAGTTTGGCTAGGTGCTCTTTCCAAAAGTTGTTTCTGGGCTATTTGAAGCCTCAGAGGGGTGATCCTTGCAGAGACAAAGTTGCCCCAAAGAGACTAATGATTAATCTCCAAAAAAGACTGTGATGGGGCAGGCCTGTTGGCTAGGTTTCAATGGTCATATTTATTAGGTAAAAATAGTAGTGAAAGAAACCTCCTCAAACCCCTCACTGGGATCTTCTCTCTAGGCTTGTGGCTTTCTTTTCCCCCATACATTCTTTCTATGTTTGGTTACAGTTGGAATTTCAAGAAGAAAGCACTTTATGATGAGAATGCTGTTTCCATTTCTATTACATTGTGGTGGATAGCCAAGCCCTTCTAAACTAAAGCCTGTAAGTTACTGATCTAAGCTGATTACTACACTTGGTACTCCTGAGGTAACTGGGGATCAGCTAGGACCACTGGTGAACCACAAAGATCAGTATGGGAACCACTGATCCTTTTGGGTACAACTTTGACACTTTTGTGCCTTATGTGGGTGGTGAAAAATCATGGACCTGGAAAAATGAGACCTTTGCATAACTAATGTAAACTAGGACTTAGTGGCTTTCTAAGTCTACCATGTCCTCAGGACTCAAGAGTGTTGGTAGTCTAGAGACTTTTCTAAGGCCATCTGTAAATTTTACAGGAGCAGGCTGTCCTTTCATGAGTCTTAGGTTACCTCGGCACCATCTTGCTGTTTATACACCCTTGTCAAGAAGATGCGCTCACGAAGAAGGTCCTGGCCAGGGTGATGTTGCTGTCTGTATTATACAGGCTTGAAGCATGAGAATTTAGCACAGCAGATTTCTTTATTAATAACTCTGATAACCGCAACCAAATGCAAGTATCAAACTAGAACTCCTCTCAAAGGTCTTTCTGTTTTCAGTGTTCACATCCAGGTAGCTGGCCAGAGCTGAGTCACAGACTCACAACTGACACAGTAAAGCCATAATTTTACATAGGTTTCTAAATGTACTTAAAATCTACTGCCTAGGTACCTGCAGACTAAGTAGTTAGGTCTTTGCATCCTTCCAAGCAAATAATAAATTAGATCATTGCTGTGGTATCTATCATATGTGATCTGCAATACCTGCTGATATCCATCTTTCCCAGTTCTAAGTGATAGTTAGCTTGCCAAGCCTAGTTAGCTGAGCAGAAACATTAAAATCTGTCTGTCGAGGGTCGAGGCTGTGCTGACCACCAACCCAATGACAGACACTCCCTGTTACCCCCTTCCCCCCCCATGGGAAGGGAAAGGGGATAAAAGAGAGACAGACTTGTGGATTGGAAAATAAAACTAAAACTACTTTAATAATAATAGTAATGATAAATGAGATATATAGAAATATGTACAGAACCCAATACCGAACCCAAACCCCCCTCAATGGTAACTACGTCACCACTGATATTGCAGCAGTAGGCCTCAGCAGCAGATGAGTAAGGCTCAGGGGCTGGGTCCTGGTACTGAATGCAGGAACTTAGGGATCACCAAAGCGCAGGAGAAGAAGGAACCAAGAAGGCTGTCTCTTTAGCAAGGCCTGTTGTGATAGGACAAGGGATAACAGCTTTAATCTAAAGGAGAGGAGGTTTAAACTGCACATAAGGAAGAAATTCTTCGCAACGAGGGTGGTGACGCACTGGAACAGATTGGCTGGAGAGAAGGTGGATGTCCCAGCCCTGGAAAGATTCAAGGTCAGGTTGGCAGTGCTTTCAGGAACTTCATCAGGTGGTGGGTGTCCCTGCTCGCAGCAGGAGAGTTGAACTAGGTGGCCTGTGAAAGTCCCTTCTGACTCTTACCTTTCTATGGTTCTGTGATTCTGTGATGATTCTAAAAAGGGAAGGGGGAAATCTAGTATCCTGGTGTAGTTTTGCCATCAGATTACTCACGTACAGCAGATTAAGTATCTGTCCCAATCCTGTCTAGTCTGTCTAGCTGCAGATGAGGGCATACTTCATGATCCAGAAAAATTGCTCAGGCTAGTTAGATGACCATATCTGTTGCATTCAGAGGGCTAATTAAACATTATGTGTTGGTAAAAGTGGTCATATTTGGAAACTCTTGATTAAGGCAGAACCAAGAATAGACCTAACTGTAGATCCACTAAATACATACAAAAAAATAAGTGTCCCTGTTTGAGTATTATGTGCAATTTTACATCACCTGTGCAATAGACTACTTTTACTTTTCTTTTGGAATTTAAAGCATTTGTTATCCTCTAACTACATTTTTATTGGGTTATTTTCTAAAGTACTAAATTAACAAAATTTTGACTTCCCATACATTGTGTATGTAAAGTATTTAACATACACTATTGTCATTCTTGTTCCAGTTGTGTAGTTTTGCCTCAGCCACTAACAGAAGATTGTACCAGAGAAAGAGCTGCCATCTGTCCTAGAGCAGGTTAAAAGAGATTTCTGAAACATTAATGACCATATTATACAAAAAGAAATATTCTAAATCTTTAAACACAGTAGTCACATGGAGAGAGGAAAATGCTCAGGAAACAAGAAAGTAAATAAAGTGAAACATTTTCATTGTATTATTAGTTAAGCTGAATCACCCTCAGCATACTTTATCCCTCAGGATGACAGTAAGCAGCACCAGCATTCTTAACCATCTCCTCTTCTATGGACTGGAGATCCTCCATGGTATGATTGGCAAGGCAGGCATGAAACCTGCTTTGCCTTCAGGTTTGCAGCCAGGATAGTATTTTACAGTTGGAAAAAGGGGACATGAAATGCCTCACATCTAGAATGCTATGTTTTCATGCAGTTTACAGAAGTAATGTGCAGTGGAGGAAGGCCTAAAATTGTCTGGTTTACTCCATCCCCTATATTCTGATAGCACCTTATCTTTTCAGATCAGTATGACCATCTTCCATAATTCTTCTATCTGCTTTAAGCACCAAAAAATGTATCCCTGTTACTCTGTTTCATGTCACAATAATGTTAATTGTGATTAGAATGGAGAAGAACTGCTGTAAAATAGCTCCTCTAAAGTGAATGAAAATATTTCTTGTCGTTCAGCATCTTGTAGGAGGGACCCTCATTTCTTTTGGTGCCTTGCCAACATTTTTCTACTTTTCTTCTTTGCTGTGCCAAGATGTTAAAAATATTGACAGGCTATAGATTCTATATGTGTGTTTGCAACCATACCACTTGCAGTAGTGGATGAAGGCAATACAGTATCTCTATTGCTTCTACCTAGACTTAATCACTGAAGTATCAGTTAACCCTTAGGATAATTAGGTAGTAATGTTGTTGATGTGATTTGAAGCATCCTTTTAAGCAATTAGAAGTTCAGATATAATGCATAATTGCATCACATTATATAGCTCATCTATCCATTTTACAGAGCAAAAATTACCATATGTTTTGTAGGAAGCTTGGCATTTTGCACTGACTGGAGTTCTGCTTGTATTTATGAACAGCATGCCTGTAAACTATGGTAATAACTCTTTGAAGGCCACACCTATGCACATTGCTGATTATGTTAAAAAGTATAAGCCTATTATAATGAACGTGTTGGCATGAATAATGGGACATGGAAAGCCAACACACTGGGTAAAGGTTCATTACCTGAGTGCAACAAATGCTACATGCAAAATTTCCATGACTATTCACTTGAGTTTAACGGTGAATTTGCTTTTGCTATGCTTGTGCTCTTTATGTGTTTCTGTGAATGTTTGATCAATGGAGTTTTATTCTTACAAATAATTGCAGAATGCAAATTTCAATTTGTTAAGCATTCTGGAAATAAGTTGGTTATTTTGTATGGGCAAAGCTGAGAGGCAATATTTCCTGTTTTGAGTTTCCAAGACCTCCCAGATAGAATAATGATATTTAGAAGTTAAATACACCCCAGAAGAACCTCTGGTTGCTTTGCAGTGAGAACTGACTTGGTATATGAATGTAAAGCAAATTAATGGCAATGACTGGTGGCAGGGAGAAAATGACAGATCAGTAAATATGATGTACCTGCACATTTTTTTTCATGGAATAGGACATTGCTTACCATGCATTTACTTTAGAAAAATGTAATAAAAAAGAATTGGTGAAAAAGATTTCAAAGCTTCCTGGCATTGTAAGCTCTAGCTCCATCTGTGCTCTTTCAGTCACACAGTATATGACCAATCACAGCATATAGTCTTAGCAGAATATTAGATGCTTACAGCACACTGCTTGTTATGAAAGATCATCAAAAATATGTCTTAAATTTGAATAAGTAATGCATTCAAACAAATTGTTATTAATTCCTAACAACTCTGGGTAGAATGAAGTGGAATTCATAAAATTTATTATTTGATGTGAATGAATAGCTCAGTTCTTTTCAGTACATCTTAACACCCTGTCAGGGCTAATAATGGAAAGTAGAAAGATTGGTCAAGATGCCAGTGCACCAAGTACATTTCTTTTCTGGCAGCACCATGAGATTATTTAATACCCATACCAAGAGCATCCTGAAGCAACTGAGTTACACTTTGACTGATTGTTCCATCTGAAGGGCTGCACTTCTGAATACACAGCAGTGCAGCAGACTTCCTCGTAGAGTGGTATTATCCCTGGTAGGTAACCTGGAGTCACAACCTGCGTGTCTAGACTGCCAAGAATCCTACCAGTTGGGCCACTGTGACACCTTGTGGCTTATGAAGCAACACAAGCATCTTTTAGAAAACTAACAGGTAAAAGACAGAGGTTAATAGTTATTGATAAGTGCCCTCTCATACAATTATCAACAGGCATCTCTTTGCTGGGTCACTTGAATATGTTTCAAGATACAGCTAACTTAAGTAGCAGTGGGCTCATTTCTCTTCAGGGTCCTTGTATTATGTGTATTACTGTGAAGTGTCATAAGATGGGATATCATTTTGCAAAGTCTGACCTGCTGCTATTATCTCCAGTGCTCTGGTGTTTGCTTATCATTCAGATTACATAAAGAAACAGTTTTGGCTGCAATACAGAGTAAATATTTTATTTGTTTGCATCCATTAATTTACTTAAACAAAAGAATGCTTGAAGAGAGTAAATTACTTTTTGGTGCTGAGTATGTTCAAACAGTAGTGGAGTTAAAAGTAACTAAGATATAGTAGGCATTTGTTAACGGCTAGCAACTCTGTAAACGTCTGAATTTGGGGTTAAATAGATTTATATTTCAGCTGTGGATAATTCATTAACTGCAATGATGTTGTATTTTGCTGAGAAATTCTCAGTAAACTTAAAGTTGGGCCAATAATGCATGGAGCTGAGAAGGAACTCTGCACCTCTAAAGGCACAGGACTTCACAGTACCCAGCACTGGTCTCTGGATTGTCACTTGTTAATGTCTTCAAATAAGCACATCCATGTTTCCTTCCATGATGATCCTGAGCATTTGAGAGGGGTTTCCAGTAAGCTCATGCGTTATGTCCTGTAACACTTTTCTTGCTCTGATGCTTTCAAACACTTGCAACAACTGGGCTGAAATAGTTGCCTTCTGTTGCCAAGTACACTCCCTATGTTTGCATCCTTTTGTTCTTTATTTTCAGGTACGCCCAGAGTGCTGTCACTTAAGCATAATACGTAGATGTACATTCCCAAACATGCATTTAAGTTGCTGGCGTGGAAAGCAGTGGCAGCATGGGGCTCAGGGCATGCAATCTACCTTATTTCATGCATACATATTTTGATTCTTTGCTGAGTTTTATGCTCTTAAAGTTAGATGGCTACTGATGCTTATTCACAGCCCTGTCCTAATGATGTGTACTAGCTTTTAGGGCTGGGACCACATAATGGAGTTCTGGTCTGTATCTGCAGCCAGTTTTTGATATTGTGCTAGTTATTGTAACTACCTAAAGGCTAAAAGTAGATAGTAGTATTTAAAATACTTTCAAAACTCAATCTAAATATACCACATTCATTTTGACTTCACAAATCAGCATGTTTTAATTGATACTACATGTATTTATGCACTGTAAATAATTATCTAACTAGAAAATACCATAATACTGTAGGTTCTTGGAAGATGACTGTTTAGTGTTATTAACACATTTCATTGCTTCTCAAATTATTCAGCACACCCATGCAAACCTACTGGCTTTGCCAAACAAGTACAAATATGATTTAGGGCAGCATTCTGCAAGTTGATTTGTATATCTGATATTGTTATTAAATGTATTAACTTTACTGTGATTCTTCAGTAGTTTCATATTAGTCAAAGTTAGTTCCAAATCCATTTTGTTTTAACAGTGGTAAGACTACCTTACCTTAAATTCCACATGAAAAGCATATTCTTCTCAATGGGAACTGGCACTGTGGAATATGTATGTTATTTCATGAGGATTTGGGGAGACAATATTGCACAGTATTCTAATAAATGGATTCTTGTAAAAAATAAGTAGAAATGAACCAGAGAGATTGTTCTAGGGAAGAAAGGAAACATTTTTTTCTTTTATTGTTTGCACTCTACTGATTTAATTAGCCAGTGAGAACAGACCCACTTTGAATATTAAAAAGACAAAATCAACTTCCCCCTCCCCCGTCCCCACATCTGTTGCCTTTTGGAGGCGATTTACAGTACCAAAAATACCCACAGTCTAATGGATTTTGCTTTTTAGCAGACATACCTGTATTTGCTTGTGAATAAATGAGGTAGTTATAAATAATTTATTCTGGTTCTGAGGGAAAGGTGCTATTTAAATTGTCATTTTGTAATAAACGGGGCTACCTTAAGCAAAACTAAAACATTTTTGATGTTACAAAAATGAATATGGTCATAGTCTTGATACACTTAAGCTAATAGCAATATCTTAATGGTTAACATATTATAGAAACTTAAGTTATTTCTGAGACTGCTTGAAGTTGGAAAGAGTGGACTCCTGTGTGGGATTATACATTGGTCAGGAGCAGGAGAGCATAAGTGGATAAAACTGCTGAAATAATCTCTGCTCTATTTCATTATGCTACTGCCTTCTGCAGTATCAATTAAATGGGCTGAATTTCAATAAGGTTCACTGCACCTCTGATGGGTTAGGCCCAGCCCTGCCCAGGAGCTAGAGCCTTTTTTCTAATCACAGCCTAGAATATGCATTTTAATGCCTCTGCAATCCAGATTGCAGTATGGCAGGACCGAGGGACACTTGTCCTGCTCAATGCCTGTCCTATTTTGAGACCTTTTGTCGTCTGTGTACCCCAGAATTCCCTGTGCTTTGTTTAGTGCCACAACTAAAGACAGCATCAAAAAATGGTGTGGTTTTTTTCTCACCATTTATATGGGTGCATAATAGCTACGTATTAAAATATTTTTCCTCTTGAGAGGCAAGAACTCTCCCAGTTTTGCTGAAGGTGGCTTTTTAGAAAGACAATTACCTATATAATTTTAAACATTATTAGGAAGTGTGTGAAACTATTAAGACCATGGGAACTTGGATAAACCCACCTGGTGTGCAAATTGTGTTACCAGAATAGCTGCACTAAGCTTGAGAACACCGAGTGTGATTATAAGAGTCAACTGAGAAACATAAATTGAGAGCTCAGCTCAGCACTCTTTCCCTTCCTTAGAGATTGATGGCACACAGATGCACAATTGCAAATAATGTAGTTTGTGGGCCAATGGTGCTGTTGTGATTTAAAAAACCAAAAAAACCCCATCTTTTCACTTTCACAAGCTTTCTAGGTTTCTTTCAGCCTGATCTTATAACTGCAGCTTCTCATCCCATGCAAAACTCTTCCACTTTACATCAATGAAATGAGCATTTGGCCCTGTATGTAAGGGTGCTAGGGGAAGATGCAAAATCTGGTATGGCAAAATCGGTTTTATGGAACATACCTATTCTAATGGCTTTAGCAGTTTTCAGTGGCTTAGTACTTAAAGATGAATTTGAAGCACCTTAGAAGGACTAGAAGTGCATATTCAGCTTGTGTTTTCCATAGTTGGCTAAGTGATAAAACCACATGTGCAGGGGCTTAGATTGTCTTTGCAGTTACTGTTTCTCAGATGACAAAGGTGTAATAGAAAGCATGGTAAAGAACCAGCAGCACTCACTATTAAGGAATATCGTGTAGCAAAACAAGCAACAGGAGGGGGGTGAAGTTTTGCTCAATCAGAAATTTAGCTGGAAAGAAATGTATGGCCCATAAATTAGCCATTTAATTATTATTTAAATTAATAAATAACAAATTTTGCAAGATTTATTAGATTTTTTTCCTTCATTTGTTTGGTTTTAATACCAATCAAACCCAAATCCTGGACATTCACAGTTGATATCTTCACATGTTTTCCTCTGGTAGCTGCTAGCTTCTAGTGCTTTACCAGGAAGGGGAAAGGAGACAATTAAAAGAAATTTGTAGCTTTTTGATGTGTGCTCAGCAAGTGGAGTTTGTGCCTGCTGACCTGGCAGACTTAAGGCATTTTTATGACGTCAGGTGCACACATCATGGGTCTGTGCAAGCTAAATATGGGCTTTAGCACCCTCCTGCCCCCCCGGTTGCTTACTTCTTGCAGTAAAAATCTGAGTGAAAGAATCAAGGTGCTCATTCTAGTTGTGAACTTATGTGCTCAGCAGCATGGCCTGAGTTACTGGCCCCAGAAGCTTTTTTTTGTTTTCTTTCCATGGAGTTCTTTATTTGTTTGGTATAGTAAACAATAAGTTTCTGCTTTAACAAGTGAAAAATGGATGCACCTAGCAAATCTGAGTTCTGCTGAAATAAATAGCAAATTCTTCATTAGCTTCAACAGCAGTGGCATCATATATCTACCTTAAAGTATGGATTCCTTCAGTTTGTTATTCATATGAACCTTTGGTGTTCTTTTGCTAAGAAAATGAGATTGAAATAATTATCTCTACAAAGTTTTATATATGTTGACAAAATGTTACTGTCTGTTTCACACTCAATTGCATTTAAAACCTGTGGGTGCATTTCAGGCCATAAAGTAAGGTTGCAAAATAACAGCCACTTGTGTTCATAGTTGCCTCTCTTGCATCTACGTAATGATTTATTTATTTCTGGGAATTGCATTTAAAATTCCCAGACATCTAAACATTTTTCAGCATCAAACTGACCACTGATCTTAAAAATCGTCTACATCGGCACCAGCTCAGTCATTGAGAAGGGCTAGAGGAAATGAAACATCTGGGATCTGTTAAGATTTTTATTTATGCTTTTAAATATTGAAATGTGTATTGCTGCTTGCCTTTTACACTTTGAGCATGAATCCATTACAGAAAGCTCTTGCAACGCAAACAGTTGAATGGCAAAGTGATTTGGGCTAGAAAGCTGGGACCCCACCATGTAACTGTAGAGGAATCCCAAGGAAGGCAATGACTGTGGTGGACATCAGTTTTTTTATTTATTTTGGTGATAGAAAGACTTTACCAGGATCTCCCCAAACATAACAGACTTTTCAATTCCCTTTAGGCTTATCACAGAAAAAGCTTCCCGCTGCATTATCTGCTTTCTATGCACCAGGCCTTTGAGCCTTTTTGAAGCCTTCACTGAAAGTGGTGGCCTGAAATTTTCTCACCACCACTTTCCAATAATCCCCTGCTTGCACCCTCATCGAAGGACATTGTTTTTTATTATTTTCTTTCCTTTGTAATCATGTAATATTTTTGGAGAGGGAAGGAGGCTGTTAGGCCCATAGTCTAGGCCTCATCAGATGATGACCAAGTTTCCATAAACTCAGCTAATTCTCTTCATCCCCCCTGTGCTCCTCTGGAGCCCATGGAGAGAGTGAGGCACAGGACAGGGGGATTAAAGCCTCTGAGGTTCTATGTCACCACAGTACCAGGCAGACTGTAAATACACTGTTAAAGACAGACATTTGGGCAAAAGGCAGTGCTGCTACTGAGCCTTTTCAGAGGTTGATTAAGGAAGGGTCTGAGCTGTCAGTTTTTCCGCAAGGCATCCTTGCACCTGGAAGGGAGTGGCTGTGTCTGAGTGAGGCAACTCTTGTGTTGGGACCTAAATTTTCCAGACTGCAGGCTCTTGATGTTGCTTTGTAAATACACTTTATCTGCCTTGTTCCTCTTTCAGCCAGTACGTTTAATTTCTAAACTAAAGAATTGTGTAGGCTGGTCTCATTAATCAAGTGCTTGCAGGTGGCCCTTAGGGAAGGAGAAGACCCTGGGGGGGTTCCTGCTGTAGGAGCCTCCAGAAGAGCACATGCAGTATGGCAGTGCTGCTGGTGTGACACGTTGACACCTGGGTTGGGAGCACACGCAGCACCTGGGCTTCAAAGCATCAAAAGCAAAAGGAATGGTTCGAGTTAATGATCAGTAAGTGTATCCCATTCTCACTGGGACCAGTCACTAGAGGGGGTAAGATCTCATGTATTAAGCTAGAGTATTACAGGCATTTTGGAGGAAGAGTATAAATCCTCTTTATAGTGGCTGGTGGAAAGAGGAGCTCGTTACCAGGTGGCAGTCCTTCAGCTGAGGCTGAGTCTCTTCCATCCCACAGAAACCCTCTTGTAAAATAAATTTGGGATTTTGTCTATGGCTTGCTGATTTTACTGGATACTCTGAACACTGAAAAGCATGTCATTTAGGGGAATGAGGAAGGAAAAAGGGATGAACACTTGCTGATTATTGGTGCATTCAAGGTATGCTTCCTGCAGTGAGTTTTACTGGAATTTTCCATTCTTTACTTTTGGATTCAGGGAAATAGGAGAATAATACAGTAAATGCTGAAAGTTAGCTTTAGGAAGTGAAAGGATTTCAGAAATGACTTGCCAGCAAATATACCAGTGTGACTGACCATGAAGAGAATGAGTGCTTAAATACCATTTTTATAGATGGTACTAACCCAAAGGGAACAGTAAAAGCTGACGACTTTGGTGATATAGCATGCAGTGTCTTTAAAAGGACATTTTGAAATTTGTTGTGACCTGACATAAGAGTTCAAGATTGGATAACATTCTGTAGTTAAGACAATTGTCTTAGTTAACTTCTATTACCTTGATGAACTACATTTAAAATTTGCCTAGGATGTATCTATCCTGACTATCCTGAAGTAATAACTCAATGAAACGCTAATATATTATTTATTAACAAATGTCCACTAGATTACACAGATCTGAATATCCTTCAGGATTTCCCCTTGTATGTTGTCACAAGTTACACATGAAAACATTAGACATGTTGGCATAAAGTCTTAGTTAAAGCTTCAACAAGAAACTCCATTGCTGATACTGGAAACCGCAATGAATACGGATGGTTCCACCACTGATTATGATTTAAGGTACCAATGCTGTGGGTTTTTCCTTTAAAGTGACATTGTAAGAGATTTTTCTTTTTTTTTTTTTTAGTTCTACAAGTTTGAATCGGCAGTTGACATTTCTCATTCAGTTAGAGAGATGCACAATGTTGTAATAGGTGACAGCTTAAACTTATGCCATGAATGAAAAAGCTAGGTTGTAGTGTGGCAATTCTGTGGAACTGTTCAAGCTCAATGTGACTGTTCACTCAACAATCAGGTGAAACAGTCTTACTAAATGTGCTTCAATTAATTTTTGTCACTGAGAAATTGAGAAACAGGTATTTTATTAAAGGCAACCACATCCTTTTATGCAAATTTAATGCACTTGACAGGTTTATCATGATAAATAATCAGGATGAGATAGTTCATGATGTATCTCTAGTCTCTTATGTGAAGATGTTCATGTCTTGCGGGAAGGAGCCCCTTGAGATCGCGGATCTTTAGATGTGGCAGATGGTGATGTCTACAGAGTCACATAGATTGCTTTGAAGTTCCTCCAAGATGCCTTTAGTTCGTTGTGTCTGAGTTTTTGCAAGTTCTCTTGCTGCATCTCTCCTTTGGTGCCCTCTTCTATCCTCCATCGCATTATGTCTCCAGGTTGTTTCTCATGCTGGGAACCCGCATCAAATCCTTGCAGAGTACTTCTTGACACTTTCTCCAGTCCTGTTATATCTATCCTGTAAAGTTGTTCTTCCATTAGGCATCTTGCATATTTTAAGTGCAGTGATTCACAACAGGAAAACAATGCAACAGAACAAATGTCTCAGTAAAGCCTATCTATCATTCATGCTTTGTGTTCAATTGTGTTTGAATAATTTTTTTGGAGCCAACATCAGCACCAGTGTCATGTTAACTAATTAATCAATCATAATCAATTACCAATATTCATTAGGCTATCTTCTTTTTAGGTAAATAACAAGAAATGGTTAAATTTTGATGCTTCTGCAGGGAGTCTGAAGGAACTTTCAAAATCAAAAAATACTGCAAAGATTTTGAAAATCAAAACAATTTACTGAATAAAGCTAATTAAATAGATACAATATAAAAGCATGAAATAAAACAGGTTACAGATTGGAACAATTATGTACTTTCAGAGCTGAATATTTCACTTTTCATTAGTTGGCCCTGGTTCATCTGAATTTGGATGAGCTTTTTCTCTGAAATCAAGTACCAAATTTCATTTCAGTTTTTATACCTGTCGTATTCCCTTTTAAGTTCACTTTTTAGAATAATTCTTTGACAGTATTTCTTTTACCATCTTCACTATACATAATCTTGTGTGTAATAATCAGTAATATTTAGTTAAGTGTACATAAATTTTTAGTGTTTAGGGTTTTTTTTTTTTGCATTACTTCTCTCTCAAATGCAATTCCCACAACTTGATCCCTTTTAAATATCAATATTTGTTAACGGTTTTTTGATCGTGGCCTACTGACTCCTACTAAAACCTTAAAGAAGTAAAGTTTTAATATTTCAAGTAATAGTTTCAGAATTATTGTGCTGTTCCTAAGTCTACTGTATGCTGTGTTACAAAGCATAGCTTCTATTAAGACTAAGACCTAAATTTTTGTGTTTAAACTATCCTTGAAGGCTTTTTTCTTCTTACAAATGTAGAAGCCAGGGCTAACCACGCTGTGAAACCCAGTTGTTTTTAAAAGGGAGAGGACAAATGAATTGTGTATTCTTGAGATATGATTCAAGAAAAATACAAGGAAGTCATTAACTTTTAATATTCTTGATTTTGAGGTTGTACTTGCATCTGTCTATTTATGATATTATCTAACCACTCCTTGGACTGTTGGCATTTTTTTATGAATCGTCAGTAATTAAATGTTGAAGGAACATTAGTACATTGTCTACAAAATATGTTTTAGGTCTTGTTATTATGATTTGCAAAACATTCTAGTTTCATGTCACAATGCAGTTGTGTGTTTGTGTTTTGGTTTTGGGTTTGTTTTTTTTTTTTTTAAAAGAGCCCTGAAAATCAGTACCACAAACCAGAATCAGCTGTCTGTAATCTAAAAAAGGGTACTAAAAAACTGTAAAATCTCATTAAAATTCTGCTTGTGAGTCAAGGAAAAGACTGTAGTGACTTTTCTGTCTCTGTGACATTCCCTTTGTTTCTGGTTATTGCTATAGCGTGTCATCCCACAGTGATTTATAGAATCACTTGGGATGATTCTGGATTTATAAGAATTCATTTGCAGAGCAAAGAGTTTTTTTGCTTTTGGAATGGAAAAGTCCAAAGTGATAGTTGTAATCTTTTTAAAAAAAAAAAATATATTCCCTTACCCAATTAGTACTTTACAGTCTAGATCTACAAAGCCTATCAAAAGATTTCTTTCCCTCACATAAATAACTTTTGCTGTTCTAATCCAGACCCAATGAACACTTGACTAACAATCTATCTTGTACTATATTTTAATAAATGAGGTGACTAAATGCAAAGTTAGATCAACCCTCCCTCAGAGTACCTGGCTGAGTCACCTTTGCATTTCTTCCTCTCTGTTTGTACACGCAAATGAAATAATAAATATTTACCTGCTTACTGCCCTTCCAGTGGCTGTAGATTTTTCTGGAGGAGTGTGGGATAGACCTGGCAGTTGATTCAGTCCATTGTGAAAACTTTGGCTTGTGTGCCAAGGAGACTGAATCAGTACCTGTAACTTGATGTGCTCTACCACAAAACCTCCTCAGTGCCATACACTGACCTAACTCTTCTTGTTCTCTGGCCCTGGAATGAGTGTTACTAATATGGGGCTACGTTTTCACTATTGAAGTTCTGTAATGAATATTGTACTTCTCTGGATCATTTCTTAGACTTTCTAGGAGCAACATCCAATTCTATATTTTCTAACTTTGATATTTATTTTGTTGTAGATTTTTAAAAATAATAGCAAAATAAGAAACTCCTTTCAGTATTATTCTGAAAATCATCATAATCATGTATCCAGTGTTAGAAATGAATATGCAGTACAGTGGTATCGGTCAAGAATGTCCTGAATAGTACATCCATTGCACACATTGTAAATCATAACCCAAATCTTTTATCTAGGGCATCTTTTGACTGTGCTTATGAGTGGATTGTTCTCTGGTGATCTAGTGATCTTCAGAGGAGAAAAGCTGCTTAACTGGAAAGGAAAAAAACATTGGAACGAGGGAAAAAAAAAAAGATAATGCCATCAAGACAAAGTGCTTCACCAATAGCTAATATCTGCATCCACAAAACTGGTGCTACTTTTTAATCAATAATATGCACTAGCTATAAGGGAGGTTATGTATTCCAGCATGGAAACCTCAAAATATTTACTCAACTGTCTGTTTGCTTTTATAGTAGCACCCAATCTTAGGCTTTTATTTGCGAACTGTAAACAAAGATGAAACACTAAAATAGCTGTGAAGTTTCCTTTTTTTTTCTTTTTTTGTAAACCCTTTCCATAACTGCTGGTTTAGTAAATGAACACATTTTTAAACCTTAAGCATCATAAATGATAGCTGTGTAAACTAGCCAGAGTCATTTCACTTACAGGAATGCCAGCAGAGGTCTGAGAAATAAAGTAGATGCTGAAGCCGTCTTTAATTGTCCTAGCTGTATGGGTACAAACATGGAGGTACAGTGCCATCTCTTCTGCATTGCTTGGCCAGCCTGTCTGGAAAGAGAGATCAGAAAAGGGCAGACTGGCATAAACTCTCATGCTCAGTTTCTGGGAACATCATGAAAAGACACATTCAAATGCAGAAATACTGTGGGCTATCTAGCAAAGCAAGGAAAATATTGGCAAAGTAACAGCTTTGGTTTTAGAACAGCCTGGAGGCTCTTATTTTTGTTAGGCAGAAAGAGTAAAGATAATTGATAGATGCTATTTAGATTTGTCAGCTTTGATGCTCTCTTTCTAATATTAAGGATTACTTTACAGTAAATATCTTTCTTTTTTTCTTCATAGAAGAACCTTCCTCCAGACTTAACAGATGGGTTAAGAAGGGTCATCTGGTGATGATCAAGAGAGTAACTCTTGTTTTTTTCAGGAATGTAATTTAGTGATGACTGTGTACACTTTGCCTGTGTGACCACTGTGTTTATACAGGCCAATACTGATACATGGCTTGAAATATATGACTTGACCATTTTCCATGAGCAATAATATAAAGAGGAGAAGGTGAAGGACAGCTTGTAAACAGCAGTAAAAGGAGGCGATGTTGCAGGATCCTCCTCTGTTTCCTCCAGTACATAAGATAATGTAGGTATAGAAGAAAGCAAAACATTACAAAATTCTAGGATGGTCTGCAGCCAAAAAGTGGCATGTCTACTTACTGAAATTGAATAGGCAGTGCATTCTCAGCAGGAGAATATTGCCAAAAGGAGCAACTGAATACTTATTCTATAAAAAGTATGGGTTTAGGTGCTGTGACTTTCTCGTAGTTGATTCCAACATCACTTAGGAGAGTGTAGAGCATTTGAAAATGAACAAGACCAAAACTCTAGAAAATTCTGTTGTCACATTTCCATCCACACTCCCCATTTGATTTTGTCTGAGATTCATATCTGAATTTTTAGTTAAAAATAATACTGTCAGTTATATAAAAAACAAAGGCAGAAGAAACCAGAACTTCTTAATAGTTGTGCTATAAATAGAAGAAACTTTTTTTTTAATAAAGGTCTGATATACTTGTACTGTTTATTATGTATTGTTCAAATTTGCATAGTGTTTTCTACCTGGTAATGAAAATATATTAAACCTTTAAGAAAAAAAAACAACAAAAAGAAAACAGCAAAAAAACCCAAAACCAATTTTTGGTGGATTTCTGGGAGGGATTTTCTGGGACTGGATGACCTGCAGGAGTACTTATAAGGGCTTCATAAAAGGTAGATGCGAAGAGCAAACTCCCTGTTGGCAGCATTTTATTTGCCTTACAGGGATTGGCATATCTTCTGTTTAAAACTCATCAGTGTCTGCATATAAAAAAAACCAAGGAAAAATGATACATTCTTTTGTTTCATTGTCATATTTTAAACACTAACTCCATTGTACAATGTCTGAAGTACAAATTAACTGATTCATTGTCCTCTGCTTGTGTCCTAATTATGCAGGCACAGAGAGCTCAACAGAGATCCATTGAAGTTCATTAGCTCTGACTGTAGCTTCCAAGTTTGTTTGCTAATTGATAAAAATACTAAACAAAGCCTTAAAAAGAAGATTGTCACCCCCACCATAAAAAAAAAATACAGATTAAAAAATAAAGGCCCAGATGCCTGAACTGAACTGCTAGACATTATCTGTTTAAGTTCTGAAAAATAGGGAGCGAGATCTGCATAGAAACTCAGAAAGAGCAACTACAGACTGAACACTTTCTTACGTGTCAGTGCTCTCATGGGCTGGCATGTCAGAAGAGGGTTTGCAGTTTTGTGTTTCAGGGTGTTACAGGCTAGCATAAGCATGCAAGCCTTCTACATTGTACAAAATTGTAAGAAAAATGGATCTCCTCAGATAAGAGTAAGAAGAAAGTGGGTAAATTCTGCTGTTTTCCTTCCATCCATCCTCCATCTTGCTCTCATTCAGAAATTTACATTTAGATAGCAAATTTAGACCTCAAATATTCTCTCCTTTGTAAAAGTTTTTGAACAAGCGGTTTGAGATGGGGTTGTGTGTTATGTTCTCATAGACCTTCACCTATGAAGTCACATACCACTGAGAAGCATGTGCAAGTCTCTTTTGGTACCTGACTTCATTGTAAATCTGAGGCCTAAATAGAGTATTTTCAGCACAGATTGCCACAGTGAAGATAACTTTTGCTATAGTTTTCGTTGTACTAGAGCTTTTAGAAGACTTTCCTCTTTCTGTGCCTCTGCATTCACACAACAATTTGTTGTTTCAGCTGGGATCAGCAAAAATAAGCATTATGTTGGATGACTGGAATGGAAGGGGTGAAGCTCTCAAAGCTAGTAATCTTTAACGTATGAATTACATGCTTCTTCCTTCCATCTGTCCAACTATTTTAGTGCCCCAACAAGAGCTTATTGATAGGTTGATTGAAACAATTTTTGGAGAATGTCCTATAGTACCTGTGTAGTATCTTGTATTAACACTCATAACCATTGTATCTGAGTACTTCCCAAGTGTCAGAACAACAATGATATCTTTCTCTTCCTTCCCTGCCAGAGATGGAAGCAGTCAGTTTGTTCTTTCTTCGTAAGGGAACCAAATGGGGTCAGGGAGCCAGTATTGTTAACAATATGGTTTTGTAAATTAGCTGGATGGGTGGGTTTCATACCCATTGTTGTTTTCTTCCTGCTTTGTGGTGGTTGCACACGTGCTTGCCAGCTTCACTTCCTGGTAATTGGCACGACTCAAAAGAGGAGAGGAAGGCTCCAAATGGCTGCTTGTAGAAATGAGGCTGGGCAGAGCCGAGATGTTGCATGAAGCAGACCGATAAGGAAGAGGCTTGATGATATGAACAGATAGAGGAGCTTTAAAAGGCTTAAATCAGATCTACTGAGAAGGATTTGTTGAAGTACCAAGAGGCCATGTATGAAGTCCCATTGGAACGGGCTGTAGTTCTGAGAACGATGTGAAAAGCCTAATAGCAAGGAAAGTGAGTTAGTTCTTTCATACAAACCAGTGGGGAGAGTCATACACTGAATTATGCAGGAAAATGTGCATGGTGGACGTCATATAGCTGGGGGCATGCTCCAGCTTTTGCTGCGATTGGGTGCTGTCTGGTAACTTCTTTTCCCAAAGGCAGTGACTTTAGCAGGGTCCTTCTAGTAGACAGGTCATGCTGCCAGAAAGTGACTTTGAAAATGTTTATGGGATTAAAAATAATAAAAATAAATACACTGTTGAGTCTAGGCTTCTGGGCAAACTATTTATTTATTTAACTCAAAAACATTTTAGCAGTGTCCATGTACCTTTTGCATGACAGCTCTGAGACATTTCACCTTTTCCTCCCCTGAGATAGGCTTGATGGCAGAAGGGAAGTAGCGGAGGAAAGACAGGGTGATGCTGAGAGGAGGGCTGCATGGTGCAAGATGGATTTGCCTCATTAAGGCAGGATGGAACATTGGCTTGAACATGTCAGGTATGCTGGTTGCATGGTCTGATCAGAGGAGCACCACATCCTCAAGCACTGAGTTTTGTTAGGCTTTTCAGACTGTGTAAAATGCAGGGGGTTTGCATTTTGCCTTTGGGAAGATAATATTTTTGTGCACTATATTGCCAGCCTGACCCTCCAAACAAACTGCAAGATTGGCACAACTAAGCATAACAAACCAGAATTAGGCATGATGTTTCCAGTATGGTCAATAGTTCTGCAGGATTCTTAATGCAGTGAGTGTTTACAGTATGAATTGATGCCAGAACTACAGGCATGTTGTTTCTAGAACAGCAAACAGCAGATAGAGAAAAATACCAAAGGCTAAAATTTACTATGGGGTTAAATATGAGAACTGTGTTAGTTTTTGAGGGACTTCCTCATGCATAACAGTTTTTCAGCATATGCTACTTGATGTCTGGACATATGAGTGCTTCGAGTGCTTTACTTTCTCAGGTTTTTTTGTAGTAAAGTATTTCCCCTAGTTCCAGTTTATTTCTTTTTTGGAAAGACAGTGCCTGGCCTTTGGGAAGTCTTTCTTTCCCTGTTTCTTAATTTTTTTTTAATCCTTTATTGGTTTCTTTTCACCTTTGGTTCACAAATCCTGATGTCCTTAGTAGCTGTCAATGCACAGGATGCCCCAGTACTAGCTGGTGATTGATAGGTCCATTACTGAACCCATGTTGTCTTTCTACATCCGTTCCCCTTTCCGTATTTCATTTCCTATTCCCCTTGACTACATGGAGGTTTCCAACCTGGATATCTTTGGCACTGCTTTGGCTTTAAAAATACTCCAAAATTTATGTGTTTTGGATGTTCTGGAAAGGAAAAGAGGATGGTTGAGGGTTTTTGTGTTTTTCTTATTTTCTGCTGGAGTCTGAATTTCCTTGAATTTCCATGGGAAAGAGAACAACTTTCACAAGGAACACCTTTACCAGACAAACTGGGAGTTAGATCCTGGAAACCTGCATAACTATTCAGCTGTGCTATGAACACAGCAGTCAGAATATCTCCTATAACTTTCTTCATCTTGCAATTCAGAGCTTGTGATTCAGACTGAAAAAAATGTTTAGTTCAATAACAAAAGAGCTGAGAAAATATAGGTATCCATCTGTTAGTGGCCTTCTAAATCTGCCAAAGAGTGAAAAGCCTTCCTTCTTGCACCTGCCCATGCAGTGGTGTCAAGTCTTGCCTTTGCTGAGATTTACACTATTCTGGAGAGCTCAGCCCAACATATGTTAGAGATATTTTTCTGTAGGTATCTTCTGCCTCAGTTATGCCAGGTAGACTTGACTGCATTCTCCCATTTTATTTCAGGCTTTTTATTTGTTTCATGTATTTGTACTTCCATAAACTGTAGCCAGAATATCAAAGGCAATTCTTTCCACGTCTCTCCCTGTGATAGTCGCCCCTCAATGACTGTAAGAGGCTGACAGACCCTCTTATCTGACAATCATTTGTAAATTTGTAATTTATGTTATCACAGCTCTCTAAACAGTTTCCATATACCCAAACTTTGATGATATTTTCTACATTTACTATTTAACTCTTCACCGTTCAAACCTGATACTCCCTGGTGCCAATGAGACACCTCTGGGAATGAAGAGGTTTTAAGCCAGTCCTTCTCTGCCTCCATAGCTCTAAGTAATAACATGAAAGAAATGGAAAGCTGATTTATACAGCTTGAGAATTATTTATCTTTGCATAGAAACCTGTGTGTGGCTGTGATTACAGAGGATTCTTGCAGGAGTGTGAACTAGCTTCTAGAGGTGTGATGGTGCTAGGTTGATGGTTGGACTTCATGATCTTAAAGGTCTCTTCCAACCTTAATAATTCAGTGATTCTGTAACCTATGCAGAATTTGGGTAAAACTACTGCTGGCAGAAAAAAATGTCTGCTGACCACTGTATTTCCACGTGACAGAAAACAATGTTGGCCATAACTTGTTGAGTGAGGTGTTGCCTTGATCCTTTTGGCCTTGGAGACCAAGAATAGAAGTACTAAGAACTTAACATGACACAGTTACAGACAGTTATTTCCTACACTGAAGAACACAATCTAGACAGGGCTTTTTTCCTGCCTATGTACTAGCTTTCATATAATAGTTCAGGAGGGTGATCCAGAAAATAGTTCTCATGCTTTAGTAATTTCAGCAAATGTTTATTTATGTTTGCAGAATTAAGTGCAGACTGATGTTCACTCAATAAATGTAATTCCCTCACACATGCACATTTTCTACAGTCTAATATATTTATCAGCATGTGTATTTAAAATAACACTACACAGAAGTGTTAGTCCAAGCTTTTTTTCCTGCACATGATCCAGTTTAAGCCTTCTCTCCATGGTGGGCTGTTCTTATGATCCATTCCCACAGGACTTTCCTCTCTTGAGATTTGTCATAATTTCCATAAATATTAGTAAACGAGCCTGATCACTAACCATCCCTCAGCATTTTACAGGTGGAACAACACCTGTTCATTTGGATGTGGGGAATACTTGGCAAAACTATTCCTACTAGCCTATGACAATAAATAATGTTTTGTTAGTTTTAAAATTAGTCTCCTAAAACATACAAAGAATTGAGGAAAATTCTGGGTGTGTGGTTCTTAAACACACTTGTCTTATTTTGCATCAACAGAGTTGATAAATGCTGATATTACACTTGCATGGTGAAATAGGGAATACATAGCTGACCAATAGAAACAAGAAAAGGAGGACCTGCCGTACAGGAACATTTCAAATTCAGCTTTCTCCAGCAGGACCGAGTGGCAATTTTAGCAGACAGAAAGCTCAGGCAAGCTCATGGCTGACCCTGTATGCTCCTAATCTGCACAACATGGAATAAAATTCATCAGCTTAAATGCTTTGTGTTAGCAGTTTCCATAATGTGCCTTACCCTGAATTTGTGATAGGCTAACAGTATGCGACCAGTCAGTTACTGTCTGACTGAGGTACAGACACGCGCTAGATGGTGGTAACTCATTGTCTGTGTCTGAAGCCCAGGTAATGTAGCAAGAATGACCTACGTTTAGAAGATAGCAGTTGAAAACAGGGTTTCTTAATGTCATTTCTTAAAGACACTTCTGTAAGAGCTCTCTAAGACCAAGGTTTTGTCAAGCTTAATTGACAAAAAATAAGAAAACAACTTTATGAATAGGTAACAATCCATTAGATAAAAACCAGTGCTTTGGAACCTGGAGAGAAAATAAATATACCTAATAGCCCTTGTTGCTATACTGGCCTTATTTTTCAGTCTTAATCTTCTGTCTGAGATTTCCAGATTATAACTGATTTTTCCAAGTTTAATGTCTCCCCAAATACATATTACACATCTTATATATAAATACATATAGTAAGAGCATATTTCATTCTAACTTTGTCTGGTTTTGTTTTTATCTTCGCTTCAAGTGAGAGAACATGGAAAGATGACATAGCATGACCCATGTAATCCTGCCATGATCTTTGTTAAGAAATCCAGAATGCCAAAGAAAAAGTAGAAGGAAACTGTGATTTTTTTTGAATTTTATCCAGTGATCACTCTTGGGCAGCCATACTGAAATCTTTAGCCTGTTGATTAGGGCTGGAGATTTAGGCTGTTGGTCAGGGTTAGAGATCTTGCTCTACATGCCTCTTGGCTTTTACCCTCTCCTCTAGGATGCCTCTGAATCATATTAATTGATTTTGTTGGTGTTGTGGTTTGTTGTTGGGTTTTTTTTGTTTGTTTGGTTTTGGGGTTTTTTTTTATCAGGCTACTTTCATTTGAAGTGTCTAATTCAGATTTAGTAATGTAAGTATCAGCAGTCAGATTTAAATATCTTGGCCATAATGTTCGTACTGCACTGAAATATTGAATCTGTTCTCACTAACAAGGCAGTTTTTCACACATTAAAGGAATATGTCGAATGTTGGATCTGTTATATTTTTAAAGTGTTGGATCTCTCCCCAGCTCAGAGCAGCAGTTCTTAGCATACATTGCAATTCAACAGTAAAATACTGAAACATTATTGAATCATGTGGATTCTTCCCGTGTTTCAGTCCTATAAAATAGGAAACAAAGCTCAACTGGCCCCTTGAGCCTGAAACAATAATTCATCAATGCTGTTAAAAGAGAATGTGTCTAAAAGTGCTAACATAATTTTTTAGCTTTATATGTCCTTTACAAATAATTGGGGAGGAAAAACCCCAACACTATCCAAAATAAATGTGTATAACAACCACTGCCTATTCCTTCCCTGTATCTTTTCAGGTTTAGTGTGTGGTGTCATATATGTCTCTGCTCAGAGCTTGTTTAAAACCAATATGCCTATTAGGTTTGTGTAAACTCTGTTTCTGTAGTCTTCTGGACCTCTACAGGAGGCATTTAGTTCACTGATAAATACCTCAGCTCTTTTCTAGTGAAATATAGAATTCTATGTTTCAGTTAAATTGAGGTAATAACATCTTGACTAAAAAATGGCATAGTAGGTACTTGACACTTATTTAGAAAAAATAAATCTATATAAAAAAGAACTTCTAGAGAAATAGTAGACAATGATGTACCAGAAGTATCTTTAAAAAGCAACAATACTGGGGGATCAAACTTTGTGTTTTGGAGTTAACAGTACTGAGTTGCACGTGCGTATTGATGCATTTTTCAAAGTCAATAAATAGTGCATTAGGTCCTGTATGGAAAAAGGATGTTGCAGGAATAATTATGACATGATGTGATAACCCCCTCTTAAAAAAAAAAAAAAAAAAAAAAAAAAAAAAAAAGAAAGGAAAAAAGCAAAGCAAAACAATTCTGTAGTGTTCTGGTCATCAGGAAACCACTACAATGCTCCCACCTTTTTCCTGTGACTTACCCAGAGTTCCTTCCAGGCGACACAGATAACTGATAACGCTGTGAACTGAATTCTGTGCCAAATGAAAATAGAATAAGTTTTTGTTAAATTTATATCTGATCAAAAATTGATCTTAACCACACCCTTCCTACTTAGCTTTACAGCTCTTCTAGGTAAAATGCTACTTTGTACCTTTAAACACTGCGTAATTTCTTAGTGTGTTAATTTAGCAGAAGAAGCACAAAAACTTACTTTGTAAATTCATATCTTATAACTCTAAATAAGAAGGTTGTTATTCTCTGTTTCTACTGAATAAAAAAAATTATGATTCTCTGGGACTTGAGTATTCCTGAAACAGGTGGATTTAAAAATAATGCTTTTCAAAGTGCATGTGAGTTAGGGAAACCACCTCATCTCATAGTATTTGAATCGCAGTTGTAGTCCTCAACATGTGAATGTTTGAGATTGTATGTGTATCTTTATGAGCACCCCCTATTCTCCCTGCATCTATGGATGTGTGTTTTACTGTCTCCCTCTGGGCTCTGAGGGCTGGGGGACTGGGGCATCTCTCCAGCCAAGGCTGCAGTAGCATATGGGCTTTAGCCTTAGAGGCTCTTAGCGTCACACTTAGAATAGGATCACTGTTAAGGAATGGTATTTAGGTAAAAACTCCCATCACTGCAGGGCTCTGCAAGCATGTCTTTGGGGAGTGCAGTGTGGATTAGGATTAGGAGTTGACTGCAGCATCATGGTGCAAAGAAACTGTTTGCCTCCTGCTTGCTGGGTAGGAGTTGGCCTCTCTGGTGTGGATGAGTGATGCTGGGGTCCACGGGGACACGCTGTGGCTCCCATCAGCAAGCACCTATCTCCATGCTCTCCTTACAGGTAGCAAACTCTTTATAGTCCCTTGGGTTTGCTCTCTTCACTCAGTTAATTTCCTCAGGCATTTTGCAGGGTTATTTATGCTTCAGCCTGTACTCTGCAGCCAAGTTATTTTTTTTTTTCTGACCAGCTACTAATGAAGAATAAGTCAATTTATCCTCATCAGTTAAACTGTAAATAGAGAAAACAGAGTAAAAATGTCACCACATGGAGATGGCTTTGCTTTTTTCCATTCCCTAAATCCTGGTTTATGTAAACTGAGATAAATATTTATAAAAAATGCTGGGCACAGTAACCCTCTTTTTTAAACTATTTGGATTAGCTTGTGAGATGTAACTATTGACAACACTGTTTGATACCTTTGTAAATAGAATTACAGTATACATTAGGATATAAAACAACTGTGTTTTCTCTGAGCTGTATAAGAAAGGAACTTGTGAACCACCAAAAAAAAAAAAGATGTCAGGATTTCAGAAGATAAATTTTCATAGTATATATTGTGACTAAAAAAATAATAAAAAAATCCCAGGAACATGCCTTACTTACAGGCCAAAACTTGTCCCCAAACCAAAGGAGATTAAAGGGAATAGGCAGGAGGGACTTCAGTGGACTGTGTGGAGGTCTTCTGTGCACCCCAAAACACATGCTGGATGCAAACAGGTATCAACACAGGTGTACTGGTCTCCTTCTCCTTGGTATGTTTGGCTGTGGGGAATGACGCTGCTAATCAGCTCAGTCAAAGCCCTTCTCAGAGAGGCTGATGGTCCTGTTGAAATCAATGCCAGGGCTTGCTTGTATTTCAAAGGAACAGTGTTAAACCCTCCACTATGTGGCCTGGAGGTTGTCCTCTAGTGTAAACACCTTGTGATGTCCCAACCTCACAATTACTACTTCTACTGTAGTAAGTGTGCAAGCCAGAGGAGTTTGTATTATTTTTTTCCCTGAAACATACAGTGAGGGATTTCAGCATTTTCTGATGTTTTTAATAATTAATTGTCAAAAACCACCACAAAAATAGGTGGAGCGGGAAAGCAAATTTGCAAGCCATTGAAGTAAAGAGCTGCAAATAGAAGCAATGCCTGTATTCTATCATCAGCTATCAGCAGAAAACTCATCAAAGTAAACCAGTTTTATTTAGACATCTGGAAAATGTACTTTGACAAATATCCACTTGATGACTGTCAGTGCCTTATAAAGAGACTTTGATATCAAAGATCCTCAGAAACTGTCAGAGTAAGTTGTATTTTTTTTTATGACAGAAGGCTGTTTCCTATCCATAATTTGTATTGTCTGATTGATATGTTTTTAGTATCTTAATACAAAGGATTATTTTTACAAATGTTTTTGTATCTACTTGTGCAAAATGATGTGACATTAAGAAGATAGTTTTTGAGAAGTTAAGCAAACTAGTAAAGCAGAATCTGTATTCTTGCTCCTCCCAGCATTCTTAATTGTTCTGTCCCCAAGGTTAATGGGTAGAAAGTTTAAGATTTTGAATTTTCAGTAGACTTACAGAGCTCAGGTATCTCTCTGTCAAAACCCCTCTACAAGCAGATGAAGAGGATAAACTAATAATGTACTTTGAATGATATTTTTGCCTTGCATTCGTGCTACTAGGAACAGGACAAAACACACTTGATTCTGTTACATGTTTTAGTCTTTCTACAAATGGCTTTTCAACAGCCATATCCAGCATACCTCACCTTAGATGTGAGAAGAGAATTGGTCACTGAACTGTTCAAGGCTGTAGGTATGACTGAAGATATCCAAATCAGTTTTTTTCATCTTGGCTTTTTTTCTTTTTTCTTTTTCTTTTTCTTTCTTTTTCTTTCTTTTTCTTTTTCTTCCTTTCTCTTTTTCTTTCTTTCTCTTTTTCTTTCTTTCTCTTTTTCTTTCTTTTTCTTTCTTTCTCTTTTTCTTTCTTTCTCTTTTTCTTTCTTTCTTTTTCTTTTTCTTTCTTTCTTTCTTTTTCTCTTTTTCTTTCTTTTTCTTTCTTTCTCTTTCTTTTTCTTTCTTTTTCTTTCTTTCTCTTTTTCTTTCTTTTTTTGTTCTTTCTCTTTCTCTTTTTCTTTCTTTCTTTTTCTTTTTCTTTTTCTTTCTTTCTTTTTCTCTTTTTCTTTCTTTCTCTTTCTTTTTCTTTTTCTTTTTCTTTTTCTTTTTCTTTCTTTTTCTTTTTCTTTTTCTTTCTTTTTCTTTTTCTTTCTTTTTCTTTTTCTTTCTTTTTCTTTTTCTTTCTTTTTCTTTTTCTTTCTTTTTCTTTTTCTTNAGAAAGGAGGTGCCTGGCAGCGTTACTGTAGATGCTGAATACATTAAAATAAAAAGATGAGAGAAATGCCTTGTGGGGACTTCTTGTAAACATGCAGCATGATTGCTTTTTATTGGAGAAGGCATTTTTGTGCTGTTCTGTGCAGTGCTATAGTGCCATAGATATGTTGAAAACGCTATGAAAGCTTTAACTATTTAATTCTCGTAATCCATGTGGGAGCACTAAGTGATTAGTTGCAGTTTATCCCAGTGTGAAAGGTTGTCTTGGTACTTGCATAAGCCTGCCCTGCAAGGTTCCACTGTAGATGACAATTCCCATGTTCATTGTGGCTGGCAGAACTTCTCCAGGAGATAAGAAGAGGGCTGGCAAGATGGTCTTGGCTAAACAAAAAATTCTGCAGGAGTTGAGCAGTTTAGACTGATTGGAGGAAGAACAGTGCAATGGCTGGATGACCAGAAGGATGCTCACACTGCTTAATTTTAAGCACCAAATTTAAGAGTATAGTTCCCTGTTTTGTCAAGGGGAAACAGAGGCTCCTCATGCAGGTGAATCAAGAGCAAGAGACAGACTAAATTTGATATGCACATCTCTAGGCTTTCCTTTCCTTTAAGTTTCAGCCCAACTTAAATAGTTTGATGTTTGCTTAAGTGTATGTTTCTTTTTCTGGTACCAAGGAGATGCTGTGCTGTATCTGAGTGTCCCTGCCTTGGGAGAGTACATTGTTTGCACAGGAGGCATTTTATATGCAGATAAAATAAATCCAAGAATCCTGAAACAGTTTGCTTTAGGAAAGCAGTCTGCATTGGGGTGGATATCCTGTATGGAGTCAGGAAGGTATAGGAGGGGACAGGAGGTACTGTTCTTGCAGTGGCTGTAGATCTAGAAATGGATAACAAGGGGCAGGGGGAAGTTAGTCCTTCTCTTGTTCTTTCTCGCTCACACACAGGCTATTTTTGACTAACAAATATCAATTCATCAGTATTATAAAGTGGTTCTGCTAAGGAAATACTCTGTTTTCAAGATTTTGTTTGCTGCAGTTTCATAAAGTTTGGCCAAGTTTGTCTCAAAAGGAAATGTCTGATTTATTTGATTATTTGTCCTCAAAATGGCTAAACAAGGATTCAGTTCACTTCTAAAACACTGCACTATTTCAGAGCATTTGCTTGTGATACAGGTAATTACATGATACAATTCCCTTGTTTAAGGATGACTGTTCAAGGAATCACAGGTATTAGCCTACTGGGACACAACTAGCACTGACTGCAGCCTGAACATTGGGCTAAACGAGCTAGAAGGAGGCTATTTCTACCTTCAAAATCTATTTTTCTTAGATAGTTTTTGAGTATCCTTCCAGATTATGAGTCAACCTGGTGCTCCAGGAGAACCAACTTCAACTCTTGGTCTGAAACAAAGAGCAACTTGAGTCTGCTTTTTCCTGGAGGCTAAAAGATCACATGCTCCATTGTCTCTGCTATTACTTGGTGCATATGGATTTTTACAGGTACGCACAATGCTTAGTCTCGGGTTCCTTGAGGAAATGAAAAGGAATCATCAGTAACTTAAATTTTAACTGTAATGAGGCAAAGATGATTTAGGAAGGGGCTAGAAAATCACTGGAAGTAAGTCTGTACTGCTGAACTTTGTCCTGCAAGGCAAGAGTACAAGCCATTTTGACTAGGTGGGAAAGTTTTCAAAGCTGGAGATAAAGTTCCAAAGAAATAGGTTGTATCTTTGTGATAGTTGTGTCCTGGATTATATCCCCCATTTTTTTTCTGTGACTGTGTTTGAGTTTACTACCTTATTTTCTAATAATGAGCTCCATTCAGCTGGTTAGGTTCTGTCACCTGGGGATGGTGTTCATCCTGCCTACCTGCACATGACTTTCTTGAGGGAAGTGGCATCCTCTGCTGGTCATTTTATTTTTCCTTCAAATAGGAGAGATGGAGACTAGTATCCTCATTTCCTTTCCTTTTGTCCCCAGAAATGATCTTGCATTTTTTACTTTGGCAAATTATTTCTGAGAAAGGACCCATGAGAGAAATTGCTACTATAATATTAACATTTTCTAACTCATTTCTAGCCCTACTCTCGACTTACCTGCTTCCCTACTTTTCCTCTTCTTGTCTGTTCCACCTCTAGTTTCCTTTGAGGGTTGTTTTTTCTGTCTTTTTGTTTGTTTGTTTTGTTGCCTGGTTTTTTTTGTTATCTTTTCAGTTAATGATTTTTCATTTATCAGCTCACTACTTTTCTAAGCCAAAACAAGAAATTGCAATAATTTGCACCTAAACTCATTTAGCCACACAGAGATTTACATCTTCGAGCTTCCAACTGTAATTTGTCAGCCAGTTCTCACCTTCCTTTGCCTCTGCATGAGCAGCCTGTGTCTTTCCAACTTCTGATTTTGGGATACTCTTCCTTCTCCCACCCACCCATGTTTAATTCCTAGGAGGTAGGCTGAATTAGGCAGAATAAAATGCTGGCTCCACTGCATGCTCTTTGCTACAGAGCAGTGCCCACACTTTTCATCTCTGTGACTCATAATGTACAAAATTAGTGCTTGTGAAGCTTGAGGAGCAGGGAGAAGCTGCAGTTCCCAAGAAACACTGTTAGCAGGCGAAAGCCACTGCTGTCACAGAAGATGGTGGCTTTCTTCTTTGGGCTCACCCTTGTTGCCCACCCTGCCTTTCTTTCCTTATGCCAGAAGAAACATTTTTGTAACTTTGCAGATCAGGGAAAGATTTGGCGTAAACCAAGAGGGGATATTAAAAGGCCAATTTATTTTTTTGTGTGTGTTAAATGCAAAGATATTTTAGTTTATTTGATCCTTCTTTTTAAGGTATTTCCATTAATTGCTTTAGTTTTTCTTTTAATGAATTCTAATGCAAAATTTTGCATTATAAATCTGTCCAGGATTTCCTGTGGTAGCCAGAGACCTGACAAAACATATAGATTTCCTGGGAATTTCCCAGGCCTCCTATGAAATCTTACATCAGCTACAAATTTGTAAACAAATAAATTGTTGTTGTTGTTGCTCTTACCACACCCTTTAAGAAATAAAAGTTACTGTCCCACAGAAGAATTTCCAGTTGGAAACTATTTCAGTCTTTAGTGGAAGATGAGAAACTTGATATACTCAGAGCACTATATCGGCAACTGTAGCTAACAATGTAGTTTTAAAAATATTTAAAAACAGAGAAGAAAAGCTACTATGTTTGTTTACATCTAAATCCAAATTAGTCTCCTTATTTGAGCAAACTTTCAAACCTATTATGTTGTCTAATAACTGTGTATTGATATGAATTTGTGCATTAAGTGTTTAATTGTCATTGAGAAAATGGAAACTTTACAGTTGCTACAACCAAAAATAGTTAAGAGTCCAAAGAGAACATTTTCAGATTATAACTGAACAATGTATGTACATATGCATGCATATGTATGTGTGTGTACCCTTTCATAAATACAGCTAAAAATATGTTTCTGTTAGATTAAAAAACAGTCAAGCAGACTTTAAGTAGTCTGTAATAATTTAAAATAAATCATCCAAGAAACCTGAGGTGACTATTTTATTCAAAGATGGATAATTCTGCCTATTTCAGAATTATGGCATAACAGAAATTTGTATTTATCAGCACAGTTTTTTGAATTTAACCATATTTTTAACATTTGAAACAGCATGTAATATTCTTCTCTGTTGAGGGATGCTTTCCTGAAAATTTAAGTCTGCTGCTAAATGGTAATGCTAGAGCTAGTTATAGTTCAGCTGAATTTTAACAAGTCAATGGATGGCACGTTTCTGTGAAATAAAATCCAGTGTCAGTTTCCAGGGTCCTTGCTCTGCTAAGAAGGATGTCATTTCCCATGCTAACTGTATGTAATAGTTGGAGGGCATCTTATGGTTTCTAGTGGTAGAGATGGGAAGATTTTCCAAAATTGGTCAGGCTAGGTAATGTTATTTTGAGCTCAATCCTACATAGCACTGAGCATCTCCATCACTCCTTCTTCCTCGTGGGAGACAGCTGGGAGGGAGGCACAATGGTGCTCATTTTTTTTTCTGTCCCACTTGGCACTGCAGCTTCAGATCTACAGCAAGTGGTTCACTCTCTAACCCCAGCTGAAGGTTATGCCCATTTAAATCTGATTGCTCCCTGATCCCTCTCTCTGAAACCATTGTCTATAAAAAGGATGGCTTTTGGTTTTGACTGGAGTCAGCTTACAGAACTGGGTTATAAAGTGGCCAGACAAACAATTTGACTGGCTGTAATGGTTGTGCAGTGTCTCTGTGGTGCCAAATGTGGAGAGAGGGGACCAAGCTCGGGGCTTGAGGGGGGAAGTAAAGGAGTGAGGGAGGACTGGATAATGGTGCTGACTTGGGCCACTGCTAGCCAGGCTGTTTGGTCAATCTCTATGTAAGCTGCTCATTCTTGCCAAGGTAGTCTCCTTCCAGCTGTGCTTTCTCTTGTAGCTGCAATGCATGTCTTCAACCCCTCCCTGAAATGTTTCAGCTTGCTAAAGAAACAGAAAGCTACACCAGCAAACCAACAGGCAAATCCCTCTGCTGTTTTGCCAGGTGAATGACCTGATCTGGCCCACAGAAGAGTCAGTTGAGCTCCAATGTGGGAGGTGGAGGGCCTGCAGAACCTGGAGAGGACGAGATAGGAAGGGAAGGAAGCCAAGAGGCCACTCATTTTGACATGAGGAGAGCTGTTGGACAGGCTCAGCTGTGCTGCTTAACACACTCTCAAAATGGAATTTTCAACAGCCAGAAAACATCGTGTGGGGAACCCACCAGCATAGCCACTGTGTAATGCAGGGAAAAAAATAGGAGCTGTAAATCATGCCTCTGCTTTGGACTGCAGGGGAAGACTTACCTCAGTTTGGGACTGATACCTTGACTAATTCCAGGAGTGGCCACATACTGCTTTCTGGCCCCAGTATACTCACTTATCTTTGCATAAGATGCTGGTGATGAAGAGATTCCTCAGCTCTCCGGTTTACGGTGGGCAAATCAGACCAGAGAGGCACATCCAGGCTTACCAGGCAGGATGGGCTTGGAGAAAGGACTTGAGACCACAGGTTAGGGAATAGAGGACTCACCTGGAAACATGGAAATTTGGGATCTAGCCTTGTTCCCAGACATTGGCCACAGTTCTCATTATGTGCAGAAAATGAGACTTCTGCAAGGGTGAGGGATGGGATGCACCTGACTAAATGTGGATGACTACCTCTGAATCACATTGGTAGACTACATTTATAATCACTGGAGGGAAACATGTTTACATAGGAAAAAAAAATATAAGATGAATTGCAACCTCAGAGCATTGCTTTCTCTCCACTGACTACAAGGAATTTAGAGAAGCAGCTACTATGTAGATGGCTACACTGAAGGAGCATGGTTAACTGAGGAATTCAGGGGTATTTTGAGAATCACACTGCAGTTCTATTGCTTGATTTTTTCTGTCAGCATTTAAGCCATTTTGTGGATCTGGTCATATTAACTTAGAGGATAGGACCTTTGTTTCCCAGAGTATAATGATTTTTGTGTCCAAAAGTGCATTTCATTTTGCACATTCTGATGGAATTTATAGCAAACAGCCTAGCACAGAGGAGATATAAAACGTCAGAGAACAATTGTCTACCAACTTAAACAGTAAACAGAATTTTTTTGGTGCAAGTCTGTCAAATTGAGCCTTTTTTCATGTTATTAAGATGCATATGTTATTTCAATTGGGGAAAAAAATAAAAAGGCATATTGAATAATAGTCTGGTAGCTACAAACCTGGGAAAATGTTTGCAATGTTGGTCAAGGGCTTTCATTCGAAATGTTGCAGCCTGATCCTGACAATCAGAAAACAGATTTTGTTTCCCGGTTGGGAAGATAAAGGCTGACCATAGTACACAAACCTTTTGCCAACAAAAAGGTGGCCATAGGACACCTCCAGCATAGTGTATTACTGCATACTGGGTCATGTATATGTGTGTGTGCAGAGAAAAAACAAACCAACCAACCAACCAAATCAGAAGGAAAGAGAGGAAGAATAACTCCCTGCTGTCCAAAGGGCTTGGCTGTATCTCTTGAAGTAAAGGTACAGTGAAGAGAAGCTACTGTGCTATTTTCTAAAATATTATCCAAATTAATTTCTGGTTGTATTTGCTCTCTTTATAGACCTCTTATGGAAATTATGAATTAGAATATTGAAGAAGTGAGCATGGGAAAAAAAAACTAGCATCACTGACTGTAGCACAGCTTTGCTCCCTTTATCTGGCTGTGTTGCTGTTCCCTTCCTATTGGAAACCACCAAATTTCAAATTGTAAAATGTGTCAGGATTCTTGTGTTTCTAAAATTTGTGAAGTGATATGGCTTTTGAAAGTCTGTGAAGGTTTCTTTTTACTGAAACATCTAATAAATGTTAATTCATCTGCAGAAAGAAATAAATATTTCATTCTGTCAAAAACATATCCATATGCATTTAATAGGTGTGGCTGTAGTCCAAAAGGATTAGTGTCAAGGATTGTGCCATGTCAGTAAGGTTTACAAAGGTCAAAATAGGACTAACAAATAAAGACTCCTCTCTCCTCCACAGATTATCCATAGACAGTAAAAATGGGCTGAGAGTTTTAAGAAAAACAGATATCCATTATTGCAAGCACCTCAATAAAATGAATTCATGAACAGCTAATCAAATTTCAGTATTCTGTATTTATATATGACAGTGTCATGGACAGCAGTCCCCTTCAATCAAATGACAGTTGCTTTATAGTAGTTACAGTACCAATGTACAGTACTTCACCTGAAGCAACAGGTGAAAACCACAGTAATTTAGTTAAACCTCAAGCATTAATTTTCCCTGTGTTTTGAGTCATAGTTTTGGGAAAGAATAATAGAAAAGTTATTTTTGTTATTGGAAGTTCTTTCTGTATAGCAGCTTTGTTGCATTTAAATTATGTTTATTTATTTTCTAAGCTTCACACAGTGGTTTGAATCTGATTTAGTTATTGTTCAGCCTATTCAGAAGGGCAAAATTACTGGGGTGAGCTTTATTGCCGTAATGGAGGTCTTGAGAAATTTAAATTGGGAAGTATTCTAATGCCTCTCTGTAGAATATTATCTGCCTCACCTCTGAATGCTTTGTTACTGTGTGCAGAACATGGAACATAAGTGGCTTTTGGGGCTCAACGCATTTAATGTTTTTCCTTGTTGTCTCCTAATGCAACAAAAAGACACTTGAAGCCTCTTCTTGAGGCTTATTTTTATTGCTAACTTAAATATAAAGAGATTAAAGCCCACGTCAATGCACTTGTAGGCTTCTTTTTTCAAATGCAGATATTGTCATTATTTTCAGTGAAAAAATTCTGTTGTTGAGGAACTGTTGAAGGGAAGGTTTGTAAGATTCTGTTGGTGAAGATAGAGTCAAGATTAAATGAAACAAAATTATTTTTGTAACTTGTTAATGGAAACTGTTTAGAAGCTTATATTAGCCAGCCAGGGAACATAAACTTTATCCTGTGCTTTAGACAGCCAGCTCTACAGTGCAAATGCTGAACTACATCTAATGAATTATCTAAGGAGTATGCTCTGTGCACAGTTGCAAACATTATATGAGATGTGTTCGATACACTGTTTATTGAGCAACTCCAAAGAATAATAGTAATAATAATAGGAGCCTATTTGCAGATAGTTGCAAGCAGGAGAATTGCCTAAATGCTTTGGTTAAATTATTCCTTATTTGCCTTGTCATACTATGTGGTAACAGTTAATAATATAATGCATTTTCGTAATGGGTTGGTTTGGGGTTTTTTTCTATATTACTTCCTCTGGCCAGATTATTCCCTTCCATTAGCCCGTTCTCAGTGGTTTGTTTGTTTGTGAAGTCTATCCAGTGATCACAGGCTGAATTCAAACTTGGCTTTCCTACTAAGTCCAAGTGCTGAAATAATGTCTTTTTGTGGACACTTTTCCAGCAGATCACTAGCGGAGGGTTTTGTTGCTATTTTATTGAAATTCTTCGTGGAGGTAATAGCTGTGCAGAGTATCAAAGCTGGAGATGGATATGGATCTGCCTTACACATTTTTCAGATAATATCTAACCCCATTTCCTGACCTTTAATACTGTAAGATACTTCAACAAATATTATGATTGAAACTTTCAAACAATCAGACGGGATAGTATTAAGTCAATTCAAAATTACATCAGTTCTGTAGTCCAAATATAAGACTTTACAGCTCACTAAGCTTTCCTATTTGTATTTAGCTCACCTATTACTTTCTGCAGAGAAAAGTAGAAAACTGCCTTCTCTTGGCTGTTTATAACAAGCTGACTAATATAACATGTTACAAATAGTGTGGTATTCAGAGGGTTTTTAAAACTATATCAGTTCACGTCAGACTTTATAAAAATGCTACAGACACAAAGTATATTCAGATACATTCATCTAAAAGCAGAAGAACATTGTGCATTAGAGTGAAGCAAGAGGAATTTTAGTGTATGCAGTGGATATTATCACTTGCATAACAATTCATCTCCCTCTGTTGCTAGTGAATATTCATATTCCCATAGTAGGGCTCTTTATATTTACTGTTCTGCCGAAGAGCGAGGTACCATCCAAGCCCTCTAGCGTTTTATCAGAGTAGGCATGTCGTTTGCAGTGTTATTCTAAGCCTCCCTGAACAAAACAAGCTGAGACGAGCAATACTCTTGTATACCTCTCCTAAAGCTCCTTAAAGTGTAAATGTAATCTGATATTGACTCTTATATAACTTCCTCATTTTTAAAAATCACTTATTCTGGTTTGACTTGGATTAGGAAGCACAGGTAGGGAGAAGAGAGAGAGAGCGGTTCTCTGGACCCCAAGCAGAATGTATTTGTAGGCCAGAAGGCAAACTCCAAGAATCACCTACATTAGAAGAAATAGTTTCTAGTCTTATAGCATTCTGGAAAGTATTACTACACAGAAAACAAATTATATAAATTATAGGTGATTCCATTCAAGGGTTCTGTTTACTCTATAGGTGCTGTACAAGCTTTCCAATCACCATCACTGACTGCCTGTAGAAGCACCGCCTGTAACTATGAACTATAGACTGCTTATAAAATAAGTAATCAGCATTATTCCCGGCAACTTTCCCTGCTTCAGCTACCCCTGCCTTCATGGCCCTTTCCTTGAGCCTTGTACCATCATTCCTACCTGTGCTGCCCCTCAGGCATTTTCTTCCCACTCTTCCTGTGCTTTTCATAAACTGTATTCCTTACGGTTCAGCAATGGAGCTGCTCAGCCCACCCTCTCTGGCAGCTGCAGTTTTTTCCAGAAAAGCAGCCCTCACTTGCTCCAGCAACCTCATTTCCCCAAGGCTTGTTGGTCGTTTGTCTCCCTGTACTCCATCCCCTCTGCTGCCTTCCCACTCCAGAAGCTCATTAGCTCAGCAAGTTAAGTAACACCCAAGACTTGCATGCAAATTTTAGCACACTTTAATTACAGCTGCATCGGCTACGCTTCTCTAAGAGAGTCTTGCCACAGTGATCTAGACCCATACTGGGAAAACACTGGGACAAACTATTCCTGGGATGGATGGGTTGCTCTCTGGGCAGTCCAAGGCACAGCTGGGTTTCATGCAAAGCCTGAAATCTCTCCAGGTTAGACTCAGACATGGGGTGAGTACACAGCACAGTCCCAGGTGCTCTGTTTCAAAACAGATGTCAAAAACTACTTCTGTCTTGACAGGGATTCAAACCCACCTGTATAGCTGCCTTTATCAGCTAGCTTGTGCTCATACAGTTAGCTTCTACAATGTTTGTGTGCAAATAGTGCTTTAAAGTGATCAGGCAGAATAATTAAGCAAAACTGTACTTTAGAAGAATCGAGTGAATTTCCTCTTTGTCTTGGTGGGAAAAGAGGTAACAGCCATCAGGCTTCACACTTCACCGCTCTAGAGTAGTACAACGGCTGTCGCTGTTCTTCAGTGCCTTTCTAATCAATATGCTTCCTTCCAGATCACAGTTAATGCTTTGCCAAATCCTCATCAGCCTTTAGTGCACTGCAAGGACTGGGAAAGCAAACATGGAAATAACAACTTGTTGTTCTGATGGGTTGTTGTGTGCTGTGCTGAGGGTGTACCCGCAGGAGTGGGACTGACAAATGTATGAAATCAAGAGATGGTTGCTGTAAAGTTTGTTTTTAACAGTGCTGGAAAGGGCTGAGTCTTGATCTCTGTGCCTGGCAGCAGCTCCACAATTGATGGACTGCCAGCCCAGCTTTATGATGCAGCCCTGAAAACTGCTGAGGGCTTCTCTGGGCGCCTCAGACAAAAATTCAAAGCCCGCAGGCAGACTCCAAAAGCAGTGTAAGGAAACTCCTTGGCTGCTTTTATCCACTGTCCTTACTGTATATTAATATTCTCAAATGCAAGAAGGCAGAGGTTTAGTTCTCGGATTATACGGTGACTTTAGAGCACCATCTGTACCCTCTGGAAATAGGCTGCCAGCATGCTCTGGTCACAGCCTGCCATTACAGGCAGGTCCCATTTATGCAGGTAGTCATCCAGTGCCTGTCCTTGCAGGAAAGCCTCATTGCCACAGACTTCTGTCAGGACAGGGAGCATTCACAGCAGCAAATGGGAACTGAGTGTCTCATTCCAGTTGGATTTCTTTGGCTTTGGTATATCGTGACTGTGGTCCTGTTGGGTGTCCCTTTTGCTAGTGTAGTTGTCATATGAGGCTTAAAGGGCTGATTTTATTTCGTGAGTGTTGTTATCAATAAATATAATTTTAATCATTCTCCTATAATCTTTTAGTTTTTCAACATGGCAGGGTTATATTTGCAATTTGATTTTATTGCAGTCTGATAGTTTGAATCTGATTCTTATTTCTTCATTAGAGTATTCAGCAGCCACTGTATTTTACAAAAATAAATGACTTATGACTTGAAAGAGTTGAGTGGGACATTAAAATTTGTCATTTTATATTTTGGAAAACAGATTTCATTATTTTGTCAGACAAACTTTAGGCTGTAATGCGCCTACCAGTAAATGACATCACTTACCTTGGCTGAGAGATCTGAAGTAATTTGAGTGAGCCAACTGCAATGCTTGCTTTGTGCAGCTTCCATCAAAAATAGTGATTCTTAGAACCACCTTTTCATGGGATGTTTTCTTTGCCCTCAACACATCAGCAGATACCAGAACTCGTTTTACAGATGTATGTGCACGTGTAGATACAGCTGAAGGATGGGGTATTTTTCAGATGGCACCAGCTTCCTCTGATGCAAGAGGAGGGGAATGCAATTACTTCTGCAAAAGTCTGTATGTATTTGCCAGAATTTATAAATGTTTACAAGTAACTGGTCTTCGCATATCAGGGCCCTCAGGGAGTGCTAGGCCCCCATCTGCTGGAGAGTTTTATGTCAATTCTGGTGATTTTTAGGTTCTTTTCCCTGCATTTTTCTCTAAGAATTATCATCACTTGGCTTTCTTACTTAAATGTTGATACTGCCTGAAGAGGGAAAGGCCTGATTGTTCGGAGTACTCTATGTACATATGGTGAGAGACAGTTCCTCTCCCAACAAGTTTTCTATCTAAATAAACAAGGTTAACAGGGCTGGGAAGAAGGAGTAACTCCCCATTTCACGGAGAAAGCACCAGAAAGTGAGAGGAGCTGAGCACTGAGCCCCAATCCTGACAGGCACTGAAATGCTTGCTCCTGGCAAGGGCAGAGGTTTTTGGAAAATATTTTCAAGTTGAAAACAGTTGGAATCATACTTCAAGAAAAATAAACATTGCAATCTGCTTAGATTTCAAAGAAGGAATGGCACAGAACTTGGCAACCCAGAGGTTGTTGGGATTAATGGCTTTCAGATACTTCTATGCCCTTTCGGGGATATCCTGTGGCCTCCTGAGTAAATTTAGTAGCTTAATTTGCAGCTCTTGTGTGTTGTAGTGATGCCTAGAGCTGTGCCTTTGACTTGAGTCTCCTGATTGTATTTACACAGCAAAATCCTTGATGTGACTGAACTGTGGCTGTGAAGTGATCTCTTTCTTGAAGGTTTCAAGGAGGAGATAGCTGAGATATCTGCCTTGGTGTTTGCAGGGAAGACTTTCTTGAGTAGCTTCTTGCATGCTTGGCAGTGAAACAATTGGGTACTCTTTCTGGGATGCAGCTTGTCTTCTATTGCTGTTAGTTCAGATGTAGGAGGATGACATAGGAGGATGTAAGCAAGGTAGTGAGAACAGTTAGACGTGTATAGAAATTTCTTCCTTTGCTTCATCTTTTCTTTTCCCTAGCATGGTCACTGCAGAAAGCAGCAGTGAGAATACTCCTGGGAACAGCCCTACAGATCCTGCCAGCTACCTTAGGGCAATGCATTCCAGTGGCTGAAGTAAGATTAATTGCACACTTGAATTGTACACACCTCTTAATTATGAATGTATTACAGGTTACAGTTAAAAAATGTTAAAAATATGGGGAAAAAAATCAACACTTTAAATTGTCACATTGGGAATGTTGAGAAACAGGCTATCATCAGCAAGGAACCATTTAGGAAGGTAAATTTTCCTCTTCTCCTGGGTAGGAATATGAGTGAATGGAGAATGTCTCTGGTTCTGTAGAGGAAGACATCCTCTGTCCAGTAAATATGGCATTCCCAGGGGAAAATATCCAGAGTTTGGGATTCTTTGAGAAATCTGCTGTTTCTTCTCTATAAGATCTAAGAAAGCCTTCACAGACATGCCTGAAGAAACTAACATGAAGCTGAGCCCAAGTTGAGGCAGCTAAGAGTAGTTACACTTCATCATACAGTGTAGTTTGAAGAGACCTGGCTATAACATTGGGCTGATGCACAGGAGAAATGAATTGTATTTAGGTAGAATCCCATTTATTGCTGCAAATTACAATCACTTTGACAGTGACTGGAGTCACCTGATTCTTCTGAAGTCCTGCTTTCATTCTGTGACCTGAAGTGGTGTAGAAAGGATCAAACAATCTCTATTTAAAAAGAGAGAGAGGGAAACTGTACTCAAACCATAAAAAGGCTTTTGGTTTCTTCAAAAGAAGAAAGGCAGTCTTGCCATGAGTTCGATAAACTGCATTTATAGTGCATATGCCCACGGATTTAGCTTGTAATGGGGAAATGTGCTATGTTTAAATACCCAGAAGGAGTCTGGAAGACAGATTTGTCCTGATAGCTTGTCATTTACCAAAATGGGTAGTGATAATTGGACACAGGAGACGCTTGCAGATCAGCCTGTAGTGACAGTGCTGATAGTTACTGAAAACATAAAATATCTCATGGTGGAGCTTCAGTGCCTTTTCTCTTATCAGCCTGGGTGATGTCCTCAGCAACCACCATGTGCACCATTGCCAACTGCATTTTATCAACATGTTCTCAGTTCAATCCCTTTCTCATTCTTCAAAATTTTGTGCAACTATGCATATTAAAATGTACAGAATATTAATGAAATCGGAGACATTTATCCATCCAGAGGTGGATAAACCAATCCTTCTGAGTTTGCCTTTGGCTCTGATGGCTCTGGCCTTGAGTGCAGAAAGGATATTAATTACCAGGTTTAAGCCTATTTTCCAATATTTGCTACCCTTGATCAGCATTATACCATTAATCTTCACCTTTTAAACACCCTTTGGTACTGTATCGTAGGGCTGAACGTCACTCTGGTGGTATGGAACAAGATGAAGAGGAAAATACCTTCTTCAAAGAGTGAAAAATCACTATTAGCAGAGAATTTGAATATCAAAGAGCCTCACAAACTTTCTTAATTGAAACCTTTTTTTTTACATTCTTTTGCAACAAGTATCACTTATTGCAACTTCCTTTTTGTTTAGTTTATACTTTTAAAAAATGTGGTCTTTTTTCTAGGTCACTGTATTCCACTATGATATAATAACAGAAATTAGAAGAAAAGGTCATGTATCATTCTGACTTTTCTGGATACACTTCTGCTTGTCAAGTAATTTATAAGGCTGAGGCTTTTTTACCATTTTTTTCATGCTTGGGTGCCACATCTTAGATGCAGGATACTTCTCTTAGAATCATAGAATGTTAGGGATTGGAAGGGACCTAGAAAGATCATCAAATCCAACCCCCTGCCAAAGTAGGGCACCTTAGATAAGGTCACACAGGAACGAGTCCAGGCAGGCCTTGAATGTCTCCAGAGTAGGAGACTCCACAACCTCCCTGAGCAGCCTGTTCCCGTGTTCTGCCACCCTTACTGTGAAAAAATTCTTCCTCATATTAACACTAAACCTCCTATGCTGCAACTTGTTCCCGTTGCCCCTTGTCCTAACATTGGATGACATTGAGAAGAGCCTGGCTCCTTGGTCCTGACACTGGCTCTTAACATATTTATAGACATTTATGAGATTCCCCCTCAGTCTCCTCTTCTCCAGGCTAAAGAGAGCGAGCTCTCTCAGCCTGTCCTCATAGGGTAGACGCTCCACTCCCTTGATCATCTTGGTGGCCCTGCGCTGGACTCTCTCCAGTAGTTCCCTGTCCTTCTTGAACTGGGGAGCCCAGAACTGGACACAGTACTTCAAGTGGGGCCTCACCAGTGCAGAGTAGAGGGGGAGGATAATGTCTCTCGACCTGCTGGCCACACTCTTAAAACATCCGAGCTCTTCTTGCTCTGTGCTGCCTTTTCTGCACTTTTAACTAGTCTCTCCTGATTCTTACATAGGATACAAAGCACTGCCTGCAGTGGCGGCCTAGGTGGTGTAGTTATAACATTTGGCTACCTAAGGAGCTGCTGAAAGTTATATTCAAATGAAGCTAATTGCCAGCTGAATATTGAATTGAGCAGTAGATGATGAAGTCTCATGCGGTATTATGTTATTAATCTCATCAGGAGGCTGTAAAGAACAATACCAATAATTAGTCACTCTTCTAACCCCACAAAACAGAACCTATTAGTTATATTACCCTTCATAGTGTATTTTATTAATAACTTCCTATTTTCCTCATATATTATTATATGAGAAGGACTGCTGGATCTTAATGAAAGTATTACATGAATCAAATAATACAATTTGGCTGAACAAGTTAAAGATCATCTTTTCAGATCTAAACCTATGCTCAGTAGGTTAGTGTGTGTGGTAACTTTTTGTTTCTGAAAGACGACCTTGGATAACTTTTTGAGGTAACTTAATGTTTGTGAAATGAGACCTTGGATTAATGCATGCTGGAAAGATTTAAGCACTTACTTTACTGCCCTTCTGCTTATATTGTTACCCTAGATATAACACACTGTCAGGCTGTATGTTATATTCATGTCCACTGCTTCTGAAGTAGATGACATGAATGTAGAAAAAAAGATAATTTTATAATAGAAAGGCAAGATTTTATAAGGGTAAGAAAACATTTATAAGGCTTAAAAACAAACAAACAACAACAAAACCCCACAATCAACCAAAAAAAAACCAAAACAAAACCAAACCCCCAAATTCAAAGAAGGTGATGTTAAATGTCCAGTATGATCTGTCAGTATTTAAAGTCAAGGTTGAAATCTCATCCCTAGCTTTCATCCTACAGATTGGTTTGGATAAATACATAAAAGAGAAAATGCTGATGGTCTTCTGGATCTTCAGTTTTTATTTTGTTTTTCTGTCTTGTGGACAAATTAATCAAATTAAAGTTATGCTTTTTTTTTTATTATTTCAAACTTTTAAGGAGAAAGAAGTGTGCTGAAAACCAGTTTTCAAGCTTCAGAGCTTGCTTTCTTTTCTTGTTTGTTTTGGATTTGGCTGCTGAGTTTTCTTCTGGGAGTATTTTTTTTCTGTGTGTCTAAGGTGCTGAGAGCCTGGCAAGTGTATCTCTGAGGGACCTGATAGACATTCAAAACTATTGTAAACTCTGTTTATTACTCTGTGTAAGATGCTAGGCTAATGGGATGAATGAATCAATAATGCTCTGCATACACACATACTCTGTTTACCTAGTTCTTAAGTATGAGTGGAAATTTTACTTATTGTTTAACCAATAATTAATTAACCAATTACATTAGTTCTGTGTATTGGTTTTACACTAGTAGTAAATTTTATAAGTCTTTATGGCTATTCAACTGTTTATTTCTTTGTCTGTAGATAATAAAATTAAATGCATGGCCAAGAAGACATCAGCTGCCAGGAATGAGCACACACCTGTACAAACCCAAAAAGAATACTTTTCTCCCAAAGAATTTGCCAAAGACATCAAAATGGATTCTGATCTATGTACCCACATGTATCTAAATGTTGAATCCTTTGAAAGTTGAGAATAATAAACCTCTAATAGTACAGACAGGTGTCTGAATTAGGAGTAAAACCCCGCTTAGAGGTCCTAATGAAGAATAATCCAGATGAAAGTTGCAACCACAATTTACTGTCCTCTGACTATTTTAAAACCAGTTAAAGGTGCTTAAAGGTGTGTGGAACCACTGAAAGATAGAGGATGGGGATCTTAACAGTAAAAGGCTACACAAACTCTACCTAAACTTTGTAAGCCAGTCCTGATATATACTTCCACAAGAATAATTGTTCTTGTGGGGGGTAAATGGTGAAGAAAAGCGTGTTTGGAGCAATGCTGGTTAGGAATGATGTCCTGCAGCTTATTTAGATCATGAACTGTTTGTCAATACTAACAATTAGTGGGCTAAAGATTCCATTGACCACATGACATGAATCAATATACACAGTACTTGTTAGTTATTTACCACAGAGTGTATTAAAGACGATAGATTCACCATAAATCCTTTGAAGCTATCCTGCTATGATCCTTGCCACAACATGCATTGACACATCAATAAATCCTTTTGACAAGGGCGATATGTGAAAATCAATACCAGTTTATCAGCTATTTCCATGCAGTCTTTTCTACAGAGGTTTCAAGATCTTTTCCCAAAGCTGTATAACTGACATGGTGTAGGGACAGAGAGGTTTAAAGATCTTTTCCCAAAGCTGTATAACTGACATGGTGTAGGGACAGATCTTGTATCAAATAGTGACCTTGGTTAATGCTGTTCGCTCAAAGAATTTTGTAAATCCCATGCAGGGAACATAAACCTATTTCTGATGAGGTTCACCATTTGGAAAGTGCTTTTCAGAGCTTTACTGAAACTAATTCTTTTGTGTGTGTGAAAACAAATAAACTGTGTGTGTACACAGAATGAGTTAGGGTTTTTTCCTCAAAAAAGTTTCTTCTGCTGATAAAAAATAGCCATATATTTCCTTTTCACTAAGCTATGTTCTACAACATAGGAGCCATCATCAAGGTCTATGATGTGTACTTATTCTGCTGTACAAACTTTATTGCATTATAAAAATTAATTTAAAACATATATGTATAATGCAAAATATACAATTTAGGCAAAGTAGACCTATTTTTTAGCTAGTTCTTATTTAGTGCTTAAGGAACTTTGAACTGATCCCATCTGATTTTAAGTTTCAAGCAATCTTTTAAAAATCTAGGCTCCTTAGGCTTCCAGTGGTTGGTTACCTTTAATGTCTAAGTAACAGATTATTAAGATTTTTACAGTGATTCCTTCTATGCAGACTTTCTTCCTAATGTATGCAGTAGTTTTACGTTGGATTTGTACATATTACTTTTTTACCAGTAATTTCTAGTTGTCCCATAGTATGTAATAACCTTGGTGACCAATGAAAAGCATAAAATGCAGAAATATATCTGAAACAAAATCTAGACAGATAATAATAGCTACATTAAAAACATTAATCACTATTATTTTTAAGTTACTCTTTTTTCCTTCTTTGTTGCTCAACAAGATAACAATTTGAATTCCAAAGTGGGCAAACTGTTTAGTTCTGTATCTTGCATTCAGAGGCATACAAGTCACACAGTAGCTTAAAAACCATCTCAAGCCCCATAGGGAAGAAAGGATAAGGAAGCCTGTTGTGTGGCTCTTTGGGAGCACCTCTGCCAAAGTCATCTTTGACAGAAGAAAATCCAACTCCCACTTCAGTCAACAGGAGCTGGTGTTGCTAATGGTAGGGTTTGCTTGCAATTTTTCCTGTGAAAGCTGAATTCATTGCATGTTACAACTCAATGTAATGTTTTCTGTAAAGTTTGCTACAGATACTGGCCCTAAAAGAAGGAATAAGAAAGCTTTGACATAGCTTGTGATGGTTTTAAATGATTTGATGCAATCAATAACTCTAAAACTCATGATGGGAAATTCTAGTCTCTCAGTTTCACCCTGCCCCATGCTATGTTCTACTATAAAAACCTTACCTACAACCTCCACTCTAATATCTCAATTCTGCTATGCATGTGATATAGTATCTGTTATCTGTCTTTTCCTCCTCTTTGTTTTTCTCACCTCTCCATCATTTCTCCTTTATGTTGTTCTCTCTGATGAATCTCTGAAGTACTGATACATGTATTAAATGGCAAGAAAATAGAAGGAAAGCTGCATATTGTTTAACTACCTTATTTATGGTTATAAAGATATTTAGATGGTGTCCCCTCTCCAGTTTAGATACATGAACTATCCTTAAAACTAATTTGTGAATTTTTCACTTTTCACAAAGGATTTGTTAAATACCTTCTTTCTGTCTCTCTCCTTTAAAGAGGAAAACTCTGCTTTCACTGAGAGCTGGCCTTTCCCATTACAGTATGGATTTCTCAGTGCTCAGCCAGAATGGGTTTCTGATATGTGCTGTAGGGACTGCAAGCTGGAAAGAGAGTAAACTATGAAGTAAAAGGTGGAATAAAATCCACATAAACAACTGGAGAACAATGATCCCTGAATGAAAAACAAGGTAGCGTAGCCTCGGGCAACAGATAACCCAAGCTCCATCTGACCTTGGCAGCATGACAGGGTCTTTATATAAGGACAGAATCCTGCAGCGATTTCATCAGCTTTGCCCCAGTGTCAACCTCGCATCTATTGTGTTATTGTACATCCTTCCCCTTCCCTTCCCCCACTCAAATGTGTTTATTATGGCCAATAGAAAGAAACTCTAAGTATGCTTGAGCTCTCACAAGTCTCTCAGACTCCAGAGATCTGCTGAAATTCAGGACTGTTGTGGGTTTTTTTGTTTCAAAACTCTTCAGCCAGGGAAAATTAGATACTAGTTCAGCACCAGCAGGGTTGAATTTTGGGCATAAGAGCGGTCTTGCTTTTTGTTTTGGCATAGTTGTAGAGTATATCTTTTGCCCTTTCTGCTGTGAATGTGCAGTTACACTAACAGCAGAGGATGGAAAGGCAGCCGTTTCAAGCACATCAGCTGGCAGCGACAAGACCTTAAGCATGAACAGATTTGTTGAGGCAGCTTTCCCAGCCTATTCAGTAAAGGCAACCAATTCTGAGCCTTGTGTACTATGAGCTGATGGGGTCTGTTAAATATCCTCACATAAAACACACCAGGGGCCAGTGTAGGGGAAAGAAAAGAGTATTCATTTAGAGACCTAAGCACAGAACTGTCAACAGTTCTCTCTCACCAAGGCTACTTGTTCGACTCTTTTCAAAGGATATGTGACTGCATCCTACTTTAAAATTCTTAAGTCTGCATGAATATTCATTGTATAATAATTTTGCCCTTTCTTTGGCTATATATATATTAGTGATCATGCTTCTTCAGCCACAGCTGGCACATATGGATGAAACTCTGGCCAGCTGAGTGAGGAAGATTGCCTGATGGTGTTTTTGTTGCAGACTATCATGTACCCTATAAACCTGTGTTGTTTCATGAGAAAAACTTTCAAAAGTGACAACATACCAGCAAGAGCCAAATGCTTGTGAACTAAACTGTACAGGATAAAAATATATTACCTTTTTTTTTTTTTGATGTTTTAGCAGCTTTAAAAGTTAATATCACCTAAAAGAATGAATTGCAAGATTTAATTAATGGTTGCAAAATGATAAATTCTATTTAGAGCATTTTGTGTATACCTTCATTTAAGACTGATCAACTATTTTCTGATGGGTTTATTTTTGAAAGAATGAGTCCTAGAACTTCAAAAAGCACACTAGTAAAAATACCATTATTTGTAATGCTGCTGAAAATAAAGGGATTTTCTGGTCACATAGTTAGAAAAGGGAGTGTTGTCATGTAACTAGCCTGATAAAATATTACATAGAGCATTGCTTGCTGTTTTCAAAGGCAGAGAGAAGTTTTGTCAGTCTTCTGCTGATTGCACCCATCTTGATCTGATTTTGCTGCAGAGGAGGTGCAGTGGCAGAAATGTGTGCAGAAAATCCCTCTGGGAAATATTGCTGCACACCATGAGATCTCTTCAGAAAATTATTATCCTTATTGGTGACAATTTGGGTTAAGAGCAAAGTTTGAACAAACAAACAAATGGCAAGGAGCAAGACAGAGAGATCTGAAGTCTGACAATGCTGCATATTTAACTCAAATAATGATAAGGTGTAAAAGCATATCAGGGCTGTTAGATGGGGAAATAATAAGCCTGTTTGGTTTCGCCCTCAGTTGTTGTGTGACAAAAGGAAATCACCCATTTTTCAATTTGTGTCTTGCACAGTGGAGATGATGGAATATTTTACTTCTTTCCAAGTATACAATGGTAAGTGTGCTAAAATACTTAAAGATTTTTTCTTCTAGAAGTAATATTTCCTCAGCTTCTAGGATCATAAAGAGAACAAACTTGAAAAAAGAGATCCAACACCAAAAATCTTGTGGAATACTAGGCTGTGTAGTCAGTCCACCTATTATATGTGTTTGTTCCCAGGAATTTCTGAACTCCTGGGATTCATATATCCCTTCTGTACTCTGACTGAGACAGAGACCTGTGCTGGAGACAGGTTGGAGGAGGAAGGGCTTGCTTTCAAAGATATCTCAGCTTGCATGTTGTCTGAAGTCCTGGAGTTGTAAAGAAGTTTGGCAGGTGAAATGCAGTGGTCATTTGCAAAGATGTTTCCTCATGTTTGAACAGCTCTCATGGCTGGTGCCGAGGAGGGACAACTGCCAATCACGACTAAACTCTTCCCAGCCCCTTCTGGGAGAAACTGTTGTCATGATTCATCTTTGCATGAGGCAGTGCTCATGTTTCCCTGCTGTTTTATGCCTCCTCACAAGAGGAGGTTCTTTGTTTTCTCTCCCTTTACGCTCGTTCCTTGCAGTCCCATGCAGGGCTCAATACAATCTGGCCCATAGTAGAGATTTGGAATTCATTTGCCTGCTCCTCTACAGCTTTCAAGGTTTGCCAGCAATACTGTGGAAAGCCTGGAAAAAATTAAAGCGTTACTCTATCCTGAAACTTGTCTTTGCAAAAATGCTATTCTAGGCTCCCATGTTTATTGCTTCTCCATGATTCTCTGCATGAAATTTGAGCAGTTTTAAGAAGGGGACCAAAAAAGAAAAAAAAAAAGAAGAAGAAGAAAAAAAAAAGAAGTAAAACCTCTAGCTACCTGCTCAGAAGATTCCTTCTGAGAGCAGCCAACCTGAATTTTCTCTCCTTAATGTGAGAAAACTGAGGGAAAAAAAGATTCTTCAAATGGGATTTAGTGCCAATGGTACATACTGCTGGAGAAAGGAGTCAAATCCAGCTGAGAATGCTTCTGCTGTGTTTGAGCTTAAAATTCTTCTCAGATGAAAAAACTAAGCTACTTGACAGCAGATTCACAGTGCAAAGCTATTTTTAAAGGTTGGTACATGGAGTGGTTCACAAGGAAAACTGAGGACTGTAAACTTTGGAGTTTCCTCTGAGCAGTATTTTCATCACCTGTATTCCAGTGGCATTTATTCAGCCTGCAGAGTAGCTTCTCATGTTTCAAATGCAAATTAGAGACCAGTTCTCCACTGAGCCCTCTTGCAACAGCCTGATTCACCCCTGTATTAGTTCAGTTGGACTGAACCCCTTGAGATTTGAATATTTTATCTCTATAAAATTCAGTGAAGTTTACTGCAGACTTTCCTTTAAAAGTTATTTTTGGAAGCAAAACACATGGCACATAGTTTGGCTTTACATTTAGGCTAGTGACAGAGAAGTTGTGCTCTGCTGAAAGGGTCCCAGTACCACAAATACAAGTAGGTACCTCACAGGTCCTGATGTGAAGAAGATCTACAAGAATACAGATTAAAACCAGCAGATTCATTAATGGTCAAATCTTGTAAAGTAGTGAGTGGCCTTTCTTATCTCTGGAAACTCTTTCTGTTTACATACAGAAAGCAAACAAATGAGCTCAACCAAATCATCTTGGTCTATGAAAAATAAAGCTCTTGTAGTCTACAAAACCATAACAGAGACACTTGAACCACTCTTCAGGGAGCTAGAGCTTGGCCATTACTAGTTAGCTTGGGAATGTACTTTTCTCCTTAAATATTATTACTCAAGAAGATCAACCTTAATGGACCACTACTTATTTAAGCATAGGAAAGCCAGGAAACTCAGAATCACATATACAAATCTAGCTTTTCTATCTTTTGTTCTTTTGCTTATTCCTATACAGCATGTCTGGATAGCCACATATGACAGACCAGAGAAAAGGGAGGGACTTTGTCTCTGGCCTTGAAGCTGGCATCTTCTTGGACCTGGCCTCACATCCTGACCTCAGAGAAGTCGCTGAGTCTGAGTGCCTCAAGTGATGTGTGTCTGGCTTTGCCTCTGAAGTGCCAGCACTGAGTGATGCAGGCAGCCTGGCACCAAAGGCTAAAAGCTGGTGCTTGGTGCTCATTGCCAGGAAGGTGAAGCTAGACTTTGCTGCACTCAGTGAGGTAAATTACTGCCTCAAGCCTTAGGCTTAGCTGAGAATCTCTTCACTTATATGCATTTAAAACTGTCCCTTACAGTTAGTAAGGCACATTTCAAACATGGCTGTTTTCCCATTTTTGAAAAACAATCATAATACAGCCATTAAAAATACTTGCAAACAAAGAGAATTGCAAGGCATTATTTGTTGCAGTCATTGCCAGGGCTGATGTTCTCATTACTTCTAGTTTTAAAAGTCCTTTTGGCCCATGACGAAAATGATTTTTTCAATTTGATGACAACTTGCAAAATAAAATAGTACATTCTTAAAATAATGTGCAGTGAAATGATTGCCTAAATCTATCACAGAAAGCTATGCTTTCATTATATGAGAAGCATCAGTAATCACTTGTTTTACTCCATGTTTTGTGCTCTTTGGGTGTGTATTTACTAAGATTGACTAACATTATCCATGATAACTCCCTGTTTGCAGTTGCTGACAGCTTTGCCAGACTTTAACCATTTGGCATCTCTGTGGGGCAAAGCTTCTCATGCTGGTTTTCTTTGTAGCTGATTCTGTTTTGGAAAATTTCAGCAAAAATGATTCAAACATTTCCAGGCATTAGTCAAGGGGAAAATATATTTGTTTTGACCACACTGAAAAGTCCTGGCAAACTTTGCTCTGAATAGCTGTAGCTTCCCCTCCCTCCCTCTGTCTCTCATCCTATTGTTTTGGAGTAAGTATCTGAAATTTGGCAGGAGGGTGATCTTTGTCTTGTAAAAATTGTATGAAAAGCATCACATTGGGTGAAGTTATAAATCTTTAAGAAAGTTTAATGAAGGCAGGTGGGAAAGTAGAAGTAGCAGAGAAAAGAAATAATGCTATCTCTGGTTAGGACTATGAGGAAGTAACGGGGGAAAGCAAAGGGGACAGGGATGTTAACAGAGAAAGAGTTAATCAGGGCTGAGGCACTGATATGAAACTGGAAACCAGGCTGAGACACTGATATGAAACTGGAAACCAAAGGGAGTTAGGGTATTTGGTACTTTTTACACAAAAGATGAGGCCTTGGAATCAGCCTTTGCAGAAGAAAAGATCTGTGGGGAAGAGGTGTCAGATGTCCACTATCTTGCCACTAGCAGCAGATGGTTTGGGAAAGTGTAAGTGAGAAAAACTGGGAAAGGACCAAACACTTTTTACTGATCCATCAGCACATCCCAAACAGGAAGTCGTGCCTGCAGCACTGTGTTCAGGAATTGCCAATGCATTCTGCCTCCACTAATACAGCTAATATGTTTTAAAATTTGTATATGCTTTTGCCTTATATGCAGCTCAGCAGCAATGAGTTCTGCAACTCGTGCATGTATGAAAAATTACTTCCTCTTACTGGGTTTAAAAGTGTGAGCTAATTTTATTAGGTGTCACCAGATTTTTCTTGTAATTTATTTATTAAAATTATGGTTGTCAGATTGAATAATCATTTCCTAATCACAAAGTCCAGAACTTTTCTGTCTTGCAAACCTCTGTCGTACCCATCCCCAGTTACCTCATTTCCAAACTGAAAGCTTGTGGTTGGCCTTTTTTATCAGTACATATCATTAAACCAACATTTCTATGGAATTATCCAGAATGGTTCTGAGATTTTTTGTGCAGAATCATAATAGCTAGGATCCGTTGTGGTTTAGATCTAATTAGGATTGTTTTCCCTCATATGCATTACTTTGCATTCATCAATACCCTCTGCTGTTTTATAGTTGTTTGGGATTTTAAGCCTCTTTACATTCAGATCAGCTAGCCAGAGTGACTCTCCGTGCCTAGTAAACTTTTTCATGTTGTTATCCATCATTTCAAAGTCCTACAAGACTATACCTAACATCTTACATCCTTGAGAAATGGGCTTGTAGGTTTCTTCTTTTGTGAAAGTTTACCAGTTATTTTTGTCCTTTGTTTGCTCTCACTTAATGATATCAAACCAATTATAACAAATATTATGATTGGTTTTGATACTAACCAATTCTTTGATCTTCCTTTATTAAAACTTAGATTAAAAACTTCTGACTTTCATAAAAAACCTTAATGCCAAAAACTTGGAGATGGAGGAATTCAATTTGTCTTTGAGACTTTAATGGGTATCTTTTAGCTTATAAGTTCTCTAATTAACTGATCATATAATGTCTGGTCATGAAATTCCTGCTTTTGTCAGTACACAGCCTGGCCCTATAATGGGAATGCATCAGGATAGAGGAAGGGACTTGTCTGGAAAATGTTTGTGGCAACCATACTGTGAGTAAAATGGAGGAAAAAATATCCCTTGGTTAAGATGGTTAACAATTAAGCTGAACATTTGGTTGCATTATCACATCTTACTTCAAGGTACTCACCTATGCAAATGACTCGCAGGTCCTCATAGGGACCAAAGCCTTTGCCTGCTTATTTACAACAGGCCCTGGGCGACCTGGTCTAGCGATTGGCATCCCTGCCCATGGCGGGGGGGTTGGGACTAGGTGATCTTTAAGGTCCCTTCCAACCTGGCCATTCTATGATTCTATGTTGATTCTACAATAGTCTTAAAAGAGATTGGAGCAGTGAATGTTGTGGTATTCTCTAAGAAGAAATTATGGATGAAAGAAGACACTCATGGATATGTGAACAGATAGACTTATGCACATAAAATCTTTCTTCTAAGTGTAAGTCAGACATACAGTATTAGTAGTATTATTAGAAAATAGCTTTGTCTACAGGAAGCAGAAAACCACTGTCCACTATGGTACAGAACAATTGCTTGCCAATGATTAGGCTTAAATGTTGGCATAACAATATCTAAACTCTCAAGACAACTCTGGTGTTTATAAATCAACACCAGCTGTTCCTGTTTATGCAATACTTTGTAAAAATAAAAGAATAAAATAGAATCTGATATGACAGCTTATATACCAAGATTCATCTTTCTGTAAAAACAAACGAGGCCATTAAAAAAATGTGGAGTTTATTTCAGATATTCTAACAGAGCCAACTGGTCTCATGACAATAAATGTAACCATGTTTCTCTAATGCTTTCAGGCATATGGCAGGTACTTGGCAAAGACACTCCTGAAGCTAAGATGTCAGAAAGGTTTTCTTGCTCTCTCCCTGGAAGGAACGAAGAGGAAGACCCTCTCATAGGCAGCACCTGTCAAACATTTCTGAGCTATGTCAGGCTCAAATTTGCCCTAAGTGCCAAATTCTGATTTCTGTCACACAGATTCTGTCACAGAAAGTGAAGGGATTCTCTGAAGACGATGGGCTTTGCTTTGGCATAATTGCCCTTAGAATATAGGCTCAGATCTCTCTTATGAGCTGGGTATATAGTAGTGTTAGAGTATTACTCCTGGCATAATTAAAAGCTCTTGAGTTGCTTCTTTTGGTGAGTATTTCTCATGTGCAGAGGGGACTAGCTGGCACAGTTAAGTAAAGCCAATTAAGTCAAGGGAAAAGTAAGATTTAGTCATCTCACAGCTAGGTGTCTGCCCCCTAGAATGGAATGACTGACTCCATATAAAGAGTAGGGTGAAAGTTGGGCACTTTGGAGCAGAGCTGCAAACAAGCCATTTGCTAAGCTCAACATTAATCTCATGATGGGATGGTCTTTAGAAGGGGCAATTAGTTTTTATTTTGTTGTGAAAGCTCAACACCTCTTCAGAGCTGGGATTCACCTACGTATAGCAGCTCACCCAAATCCCTGAGGATAGGAACATAAAATTTTCTTCTCAAAATAAAGGCACAGAAATGAGCATTATTTTTCTTCTTAATTGGATTTGGAAAATACAGATAATACAGGATGCATTTTCACTTCTGCTACTGTTTTAGGTTGTACTTGAATTACTACTTTTGAAGCAAATTATCTGAGTATCTCCACTCTCTGCGTGTTGGCTTGCATTGCAAAGCAGTCTTAGCATGTGTGACTAGGACGTTAAGGTCTCCAACTGTTCCTCAGCATTCAGCCCATGAGAATAGTCTCAAGCTCATTGAAATCACCCCCTAAAAGTCATATATTGTGGGCACTGGGTCAATAGCACCAGCTGTTGTGCTTTTATTGCAGCTTGCTAATGCAGATGTGTCTGGAGACCTTCTATATGTAAAGCTATTGATTAGTCTCCAGAAGTATCTCCTAGAGGCTCTTAGCTGCTGTAGCTCCAGAGTGGAATTTCTTCTTGTTTAGTCCCTTCTTGGCTTTGAAAGTTTGTGTTCCCTTCTAAGAACAGTGACAGATCCTCAAGAGTGTGGCTAAAAAGGAACAAAGGATGGACTCTTGGACTCTTTCGGAAATTAGAGCACTGCGTGGGTGCTAGAGAGGCAGTTTTGAATCTCTGCAAGTGGCAGAGACTTGAATTTGGGCATTCTTGACAAATGCCTTACTGATGAGGGTGTCATGTAGGAATTTTCTCCTTTTTACCCATACTAGCCTAGCTCTTCAGGGGCTTAGGTGCTTGCTGACGTTTGCCAAACCACGATGCAGCTGTTCAAGGAGGAGAGGTCTTGGGCAGGAGAGAAGTGAAATCCAGCTGACTTAGGATCTCTTGGTGTGGACATGACAGTGTTTCCAGAGAGGCAGAGATTGCATTGTGGAGGGGTTTTTTACTAACAAAATGAATGGGGCTGGACTTCAGCTGACCTAGTATGTTTTAGGTGGTAAAGCCATTCTTTGGATCTGGCTTCCTGTTCTTTCTAGCTGGCATATCTATACATTTTTCATTCCTGGAATATTCAAAAGCAGATCATAATTTTTTTTGGCTGCTGTTGGAAATTATTCAGTTAATAACGTTATATTGCACTGTTTATTGTTCATGAACTACTTGTAACAAATTTCCTGTCTCTATCCAGATTTGCTACTCTTGCTTTTTGGTTAGTCACCTTTCCTCATCGTTTCCTAGTTTGATGCAAACAGAAATCTCATCATGTGGCAAACTAACTAGTAGCAATAGTATGTTGTCATGCTGGTTTTTCTATTTTATAATTCTGCAACTTATTTTTTTATAAACTACCTCTGTCTCAGCTGGAAATGAATTTAATCTAGTCACAAAATGATTTTTCTTTTGAGGATTGCGCTTATCTTGGCAACTTGCTCCTAAATTCATTGTTCATCAAAACTTGTATCAGCCAAGCTTTGGTTGCAGAAATCTACATGAACAAATCAAACTGAGATCAGATTTGAAATTTGAAAAATTCCCTACAAAAAGATTTTTACATTGTTCAGTGACTTCTTCTATTGACTGTTACACTACAAACAACTACCTGTATATTATCAGCAGTGCAGTGGCAGTACAAGACATTAAATATAATGCTTGAGAAGTGGGATGTGCTTTTTCTGGCTGGATTTTATAGGCCTTACCATCATGGAATTGTTCTCAGAATATTTACTGTTCAAAAGCCACTTTTATTTCTATATATTATATAGCACTAACTGTATACAAAAGAGTGCCATAATTTTTTGAGGTGATGTTTGTCACAGTGATTTAAAGCTAATCAAAAGGGCTGGGTAAAATAAAAAATGCACTTCTGTTAACAGAAGCTTGGCCTCAGAGTAGAGCAGAAAATACTCACCTGGGAAGGAAGATGTTATGTCTTGCTCTCTAAGTCAGTGCTTACAAGAAGCCCACCACCTTCAGAGTGCCTATCACAGAATCATAGAACTGTTTGGGTTGGAAGAGACCTTTAAAGCTCATCTAGATGAAAACCCCTACAATTACAAGGACATTTTCCACTAGATTAGGGTGCTTAGAGCCCCATCCAACCTGACATTGAATGTTTCCAGGGGCAGGGCATTTTCACATCTCTGGGCAACCTGTGCCTATGTTAGTGTTTCACTACCTTCACTGTAAAAAAAAAAAAATTCTTCCTTATATCTAGTATAAATCTCCCCTCTTTTAATTTAAGACTTTTAGCCTTTGTCCTATTACAAGGGCTCTAGTAAAAGTTTATCCCCATCTTTCTTACAGGCCCCTTTTAAGTATTGAAAAGCCACAATAAGGTGTGCCCAGAGCCTTCTCTTTGCTGGACTAAGCACCCCCAGCTCTCTCAGTCTATTGTCATAGGAGAGGTGTTTCATCCCTCTCAGCATTTTTGTGACCCTCCTCTGGACTCACTCCAAGAGATAAGTGTCTTTCTTGTGCTGAGGGCTCCAGGGCTGGACACAGTACTCCAGGTGAGGTCTCTCCAGAGTTGAGTAGAGGGGGAAAATCACTTCACTCAGCCTTCTTTTGATATGGAAGACCTTCTGGACTGCAAGGGCACATTGTCAGCTCATGTCCAGCTTTTTATCCTTCAGTGCCCCAAGTCTTTCTTCACAGGGCTGCTCTCAATCCATTCATCCCCCAGCCTGTGTTGATACCAGGGGTTGCCTTGATCCAGATGCAGGACCTTGAACTTGGCCTTGTTGAGCCTTCTGAAGTTCACTTAGCATGAGCCCACTTCTTGAGTGTGTTCAAGTCCCTCTGGAGGGTGTCTTGTCCCTCAGGCATCAACTGCACCACTCAGCTTCATGTCATCTGCGAACATGCTTAGGGTGTGTTCGATCCCCCTGTCTGTCACTGATGAAAACATTAAACAGTATTGGTCTCAATATGGACCTCTGAAGAACACCACTTGTCACTAAAGAGACATATGAGATGGCCTTCATACTTACCAAATTTTGTGCAACATCTGGCATGTAAAGACATGTAAAATCATGTAAATGATTCTATGATTCTATGACATGAAACTGTGAAATCTCAACTTTCCTGTTTGGAGATTTTCTGGGACATGACATTTTAGTGGCAGAATCTGTTAAAAAAAATACATTATTTTGGAACTCTATTTTTAGCTTATTTATTTGCAACTTGGCAAACTCCTAGTCAAGAGGGGATAACTCTGGCCCTAGTGATAAGTTTTAACAACTGCATGTTTATGCACCGGTAGGTATCAGGAGGTCAGTCATAAAAACCTTGTCAGTTTGTATTATTTCTCTGTTGACTTTCTATCAAAGCATGAAGGAAGGGAAGCTGCCATCTTTCTCTTCCTACCAGTGGGTAGTATATAATAAATTAGATAAAATAAGCAGATTTTTTTCTCATATTGAGACAAAATGCTGTCCCTTTGAGAACTGGAGAAAAAAAATTAAATTTCCTTGCATTTATTTTGTCACTGAAGCAGGAATACTGCTTTCTGCAGGTGAAGGCAGTGGAAATCATGTACAAGACACACTACTTCTGGGGCTTTTCAAAAATACACTGGCAGTGCTTGCAGATGCTTATCATATCTAGTGCTGAATTCTGATCAGGTTTCCCCAAAGCTTGGATATTGTTTGGATATTAATGAACTGTTAATTTTTAAGTCATATGCAACAGGGAATAGTGAAACTTGCATCATTTTTAATATGCTCAGGTCACTTTCTTTTGATACTAATATTCAAATCAAAGAAGCTGAATGATAAAAGATAGTATCAAAGATGATCATGATTTCTTCTGCTCCAAATGAGAAATTTGCACTCTGTTTAACACTCTGCCTCTAAGTGAGCTACCAGTTATCTGATATTGATGGACATGAGAATGAACAAACACGATTAAAATAGACAAGCCACTCGGTGATCCTATCCAAAGCAGAGCCAGGCTCTGAAGGATCATGCAATTAGCTTAAATATTCAAGAAGAAAAAGAGTTTGGAATTCCTTTTATTCCCTTGCTCATGTTTAAATGCATTTTGTCACATTCAAGCTTCTCTCTGCAACCATGGTTACCATCAGGATAGGCTTCTGTTCTTCAAAAAAAAAACAAAACAAAAAAACCAAAATCACCCCCACTTTAATATCTATCTAGAGAACCAGAAAGCTTTGATTTCAAGTTAGTTTTTTGGTAGGACAAACTACACAGTGCACAGACTACAGCAGAATAGAGGACCTAGTTATTCTAAGCTTGTAGCAAGGAAGCAGATACTAAAGACTTGACAATTTCAAATATTAAGATACAAGGTGTATCTGCTTGCTCCCAGCACTACCCCATGCAGAAAAGATGTTGCTGTGTCTCACCTGAGGTAGACCCTATAGACAGGAAGATATCCAGAGTTATTTTGATCTTTATCTGAGTGGGAATTTTATTTTAATTTTTTTATGTTGAGACATGGTGTATAGTTTCCTTAGTGGTATGTATAGTAGCAACAGTCAAAGTAACAAATTGTTTACCTGCTTCTCTTTATTTCAACACGGAGTAAGTTACTTCTGGATTTTTCTCTCTCAAAATCCAACAGATGGCCACCTTAGAAGTACAAAAGTACTTGATAAAGTTTAAGAAGTACACCTGGCAAGTATATATTTCCTAGGAATGAAGAAGTAGTGTAGTGTAGCCTTTCAAGTAGGAAACACCAGTTCTTAGACCTATGGTTACTTCATACAGCATGACCTTTTTACCTTGCATTTCTTAGAAGACATTTGTTATGCCTGACTGCTGTTTCATTGGAACACTGTGGAACATCATGTCTCCTAATATGTTCACAAGGCACTGTTGCTGATGGTCCAATATGTTAGATACTTCCCTTTGACATTTTTTGTTGTGAGACTCATCCTGTAGACTATAGAGGACACTCCTGTTTTCATGTCCACTGGAATCAGTTGGTATATATCAACTGACAACCCACTGACACTATAAAAGACATTTGAAAATGTTCAATATTCCTGCATTTCTTCTAGGCCATTTCTTCTGGGCAGTTTAGTATCACCTTCTTGGCTGCTACTAATGAGTGTTTGGAACATTGGCACTGGAGTTGAGGAGAATACATACAGTGTAAATCCTACTTGTGGTCCCTTCAAGTCAAGGTGTGTGAGTGTTTTCAGGGAGAGAGGGTGAAGCTGCTTTGATTCTGCACTGTGAGTCCATCAAGGCTTTAGGATGTGAAGGCTTGCAATTGTCAGCTGTTCTGTAGAGTGTTGAATCAAGTCAGAAGGAAGACAGCCCAGATCATGACCCCTACCAGCTGTTGAGCCTTACTGAACTAGAACACTCATGGGAATCTGAACAAGAAACTGCTTGCTTAATACAAACGAAATTTGATTTTCAATACACCCTTTTGTCCTTGCTGATATGCTGCGTGACACATAGTGGGCTTTGTGCTGATCTGGCAGTTTCTGGTGGGCCTCTTGAAGCTTTCAGACCTCACATATTGTGGAGGTTATAAAAAGTTTATATTCATTCCAGGGATATGGAATGATCAGACCAGGGATGACTGAATGTATAATTTTAAGAGGCAGATAACCTGTTCCAGGTGATGCTACTATAGAAGCTGAGAATATCAACAAAAAGTGAGTGTATCAACATTTGTATCAGTGCATTATGCTTGTAGAAAAAGCTTCCAAAATCAGAAAGTAGAACTAAGAAAGCAAGAGGGAGAAAAAAGAACAGAAATGATTTGTTTCATAACAGAGAGATGATCCTTCAGTGTGGCATGCAGAAATCGGTTGTGAAAGTCAAGCTGCTTTTGGAGGAACTCATTTGGACAAAGCAAATCCTAATATTTGGACAGTCAGTACCTGAACCCAGCATCATGATATTTTGCTACAGTCTTCATTTGAGGACCTGGAGAAAGATCCAGCTATGATCAGTTTTGTAGGCTCTTATTAAACATAGTGCAAAGAAATACGATAATGTCTCACAGTTGATTGTCATTGCATTGGTAGAAACCAAGCTGCATGGTGTGGATCCATATATTGTGGGCTGAGCTTGTCATAAGCTTCACCTAGTCTAAGAAGACATTAGCACTGAATCTTCTGATTTTCTGTCTCACTTTCACATGACAGATCATCTGGCAGTTGAACATTCCCTGAAATGGCACCACATAGTTTCTTGGCTGTCTCAAGGCTACTTCTGCCTTCTCAGGCTCTTTAGTAGTCTGGGAAAATCTTTCAGAAAAGCTCTGAAACTGTAGATGCTCTGGGTTTATGGCACTCTTGAGGAACACAGTACTTCAAAAAAATTTTAGATTTCTGAACACAGTTGTTGCTTATTTCAGTTAGAAATGCACATCTATAGCAAAACAAATGAACAAACAAAAAAACCCAGGCCTCACACTATATACTTGTGTTAAGACATGAGAATTTAGATCTTTGAAAATAGATCTGAGCTGCCTGAGAAATGCATTCCCATACATAGCTTCTTTATTTCATTCTCCTCTGCAGCATTTCTCTGCATGATTCATGATGTTATGCAAAAATGTTTTCTTTCTAAAAATACTTTTCTGTGTGTTTGAGTTTTCTCTCAAACTTCATTTTCTTAATGGTTTTAAAAGGCTGTAACAATACTGGCATTTCTGTTTAGGCTATAGATATGCACCATGTCTGTAGATCCTGTTCCTTGGGAAGAAAGGGAACAGCTTTTCCCAAGTTTTTGCTTGCTTTTTGTCAGAAGATGGTTTCACCTGAAAGGCAATGGGGGTAAAATGCTTATATCAGCAATCCGAGGTGTCACTCACTCAGCTCTCAGGCTCATGTGAAAGTTAAAAATCAGAAAGTCAGTTTTCAGAATGGAGCTTGTCAGCTGGGATCAGCACACCAAGAGAGTCCAGAATTTCCAAGCAAATGCACAAGCTTTCCATAAGCAAGTTCTCCAAATTGTCAATGCATACAGTCCTTTCTTATACTGCTTTGTGTCCCACAGCTTTATACAAAGATAACTTGAAAGCATTAGAAAATAGGGAAGGCCAAATACCATCTCTTGAAAACTAAGAAGTCTCAAGTGAATTAGTTTTACTGCTGATCTAACAGGTCCCAGAGTCTAAAAGGATAGGTTGTAGTTCATAGGAGGCTACTGATGTGATGAAAAGATGTTTAAAATTTCATTAGATGTTTATGGACCTAGAGGTGAGGCCCCAGTGGATTATCCTATACAACAGTAAGACTTTTTTTTGAAAGAAAAAGGATTAAACACTGACCTGTTCTGATCTTTCAACTAGATCATATCAGGTCTCAGCTACAAGGATGACCTTAGTGGGTGATTTCCCTGACACATGTAGTTCACACTTGGCTTTGCTTACTTTGTTTAAATTTAGATTTATACATTTTTCATTTTTAAGCAGTAGGGTAGCTAGCAAACAGACATTTTTAGTAAATAATTGCTCATGTTGTTACTAGATGACTGACAGCAAATGGAATCCTACAAGGTTTTTTATACATTTTGGTGGTACTGATACAGCTAAGTGGCCACTTGGTAGGTGAGAGCTTTGTTTGTCTAGGGTTTTAGCATAATCATTAAATCACAGCTTTCTCTAATTGCTTCAGCCACAGCCAAACTCAGTTGGATGGGATTCTGTAGCAAATGGAATTCTGTCACATTCAATATCGGTGTTTGCTTTATTAAATAGCATTTCTCTGGAGACCTGCATAGACTTTTGGAGTTTTTAATTTGTTACAGTATGTAATAGATGGCTTCTGTGAAGGAATTGTTCACCAAACTGCATTCTTATTATTACTACTGATGCCTTTTTATTTTAAATGAGGTTGACAAGATAAGATATGCCATTTAGAAGAAAGCTGTACTTACTTTGCTCAGTGCAGACCGAATTTTGAAAGGAAACATTTCTTGGCATGCATAAATTCCCCCATTTCTTTTGAAATGAAAATTTCAAGTTAATAATTAAAACAAACACACAAATCCACTCTGTTATCACAACCTCTGTGTTTCCCAGCAGGTGATTCCTTCTCTCCTTATTCCTTTCGGTGCTTTGTAGGACAGAAGCTAAATATCCTTTGATTTAGCAATTTTAACACCCTCGTCAGTGATATGTCACACTGTTATATAATATAAAACAGCAATAACAGTAAAAGTTTTGGTTCTAAGCAGGTTTTTTTCATTGTCAGCAGGTGATTCAGACATCTCTACTTGAATCAAGACATTTAATTTGTAAATGCAAATGTCAGTTTAAAAAATTCACTACCCTGTGCTTATCACCAATAAAACTTGTAAGCCATACACTACAAATCTTTGAGTGTCTTAAGCACAACCCATCCTTGCTTTGTTGGAGCAACCCGAACTTCTGATTATTGCTTCTTCATTAATCAGACTTGACTGTCACTTGCTCATTAGTGAGAGTTATGTGCTTGAGAAGAATAGCGCTACGTGAAACAGGGAGCAACCAAGTGATCTGATGGCAGCAGAATAATATATGAGAAATAGCAATATTTGTGATTGGGGTTTCTGAGGATGTAGTAAGATACATATGATCAATTCTGCCTCCAGTTTTATTTTTTTTTGTAGAGGAATTTTTCATCCAAATACAGGGTGAGATAAAACACAGGACCTGAAGGTCTTTATTGGTAACTATGGCTAGCCGAGGGGTGAAGTTAGGAAGCCAGGCAAATAATCACATCTACTTCATTTAAAACATTTCATACTGGCAGAAATCTTTCACCAGTGCTCCAACTTCTGTCTACCACTCAGAACTTTTTATATGAAACAGCAGGAACCTGGCAGCCTGGACATCTTTGAGCATGTGAGCAAAAAACTTGAACATCATTTATAGGTTTTCCTGCCAAGACTGTAAAAATCTAGACAAAGTAGATACGGTTGTTTCATCCAGCTTTTCACGTATGTTTGTCCTTCACTATTTAAACTCCCAAAATCTCAACCAGTTTTCTTCCTGAATGTTAAATTCTTGGTAGGTACATAGAATAGGATTTGTCTTACCTACCTTTATCCCTGTACAGTTACATGACTAGATTGAACTATTCTCTAGGCTCCCTCTACAGTCAGTGAGGAGATAGATATCTCCAGGAGGCTTTTTATCTCGTATGAATTTAGACAACTGTCTTGGGGTGAAATGAATCCCAGCCCTGTTGTCACCCTCCAGCTTTGATTCAGCAAATGTAATAAATTCCATTTCCATGCTGGGATTTGAAGCCTTGCACAGAATATTCCAAAGTCTGATTTCCACTGAATTTAATGGAAAATGAATGCATAAGTCTTTTAATTAGCTTTGAAAATCTCTGCCTTAATGTTTGATTAATTTTGAATGCACTTGTGTTTGTATATAAAAATTACAAGTAATAAACATAACTTTATTGTTTTCAAAAGCCTGTTCATCTGATAACCACAGCTGATTAGTGGCCCAAATGCCAAATACCAATTAAGCTGTAGAGTCAAAAACTGGACCAAGTAAGTAGAGTGTAAAATATGAACTCTTTTAGGTGGAGTTTAGATTCTGAAACATATGTTTAGCACAGGCACTAATTGTGGGTAGAGTGACTCTGCCATTTGACAAAAATAGCTGTGATTACTAGTCCTAATAAGTACAGAATGTATACAGGAATAAACTTGAAATGGACTTTTGCTACACTAAAGGAGTAGTCATCTGCGAATATCACAAAGCTGAAGCTTCTGAGATGAGTTGAATAAAAAGTGTGAATGAACTTCTAAGGGACATAACTTGTAGTTGATTTTTATCTCTTTTATGGAATTGTTAATTCTCACAGTGCAAAAAGCAGAAAGCTTAAAGAATACTCACTTATGTAGCAAGGAAATAGTATATATTTTAATATGTTTTTTATTATTAATAGCACATAACAACTTGATTTTGTGCTTTATTGTTGCTTCTTACCAGAATTTCTGTACAGCCCACGACATTTACTTCTCTGCAATATCTGGAATTATACAGATACAATTTTGTTGGGCGATACCTGAACACCCAGTTATATTATTAAGCTCTTAAATGCAGCCAATAATGTATAATTCAAAGTGTATATGTGCTTGTAAATAGTAACGAAAGGGAATGATTTCTCAAATGCTTCACTCTAAAACATTTTTTTTGACAAATTATTATTAAATTAAGCCTTTGTGCATGAGATTACCTGTCCTGTAAAAGAGATGTGACACAGGGTACACTGAATCTTTTCCACTTCATGTACCTTCCCAAGAAATAACAGCACTTTGCTTAGACAGACCTGTCCAACACTGTGATATGCTTTTACCCGGTTTGTAAAGCTTAACAGGAAATCATAATCTTTAATTAATTTGACTTGCAGGTTAATAAATGAATACTTGCACTCCAGTCCAGCAAAGCATGTAAGCATAACCTTAATTTTAAAAGTCTTTTGCTGAATTGCAGCAAGAGTTTTCTCAAAGTCCTGGAGGGTAGAGGGTGTGTAAGTGCTGTATATAGATACATCTACTCACCCATCTAATCTTTGTTTAGGATAAAATCACCTCTTCATTGCAGCATTACTTATCCCTGTCACCATTTGATACTTCTTCAAGAAGCTGGAAAGTAGATAGACGTGTGGCTTTTCTTGACTGGGTGTACCTTCCTTACCTAGGCCACTAGACTTGTACAAGAATTAGGCACAAAAGATAAAAGCAGTATGTCTTCTTAACTCAGCTGAAGGGCTCTTTCTCACCTCTCAAAATACAGTCTGTTAGATCATAGTTTATCTTGTAGTTGTTTAGTGGCAGGCATCTCTGAAGGTCTCAACTTTGTACTTGTCTCTATTATGCATGGTGCTTTCATGAGACTTCAGAGGGTAAAGAGGTGGTAAGAGTCCAGTGTGAAATAGAGATCTCAAGGACTGTCTTCATTGTGTTCCCACTGCAATATTTAAACATTGTCAGTAACAATTTTACTTTCACTCTAGTAACTGATAAAGGCATTTGTGTTCATAAAATTTTAGAGGCTTGGGAGTTGGTGCAGTTGGCTAGATAGACCCATAGAGACTCTTTTACTAATGTTGCTGGAAGTATGACTCTTTTTCTGTGCTCTAGTGACATATGATATTTGATGCTCTATATTCACTGATGGCAATACTAGTTATTGCCTTTTCATTGGGATAGATGGCATAGTAGCTTCCATTTACTCCTATAGATGGAAGTAAACAAGGTAAAAAAGAAACCGGGTCAAAATGTCAGAATAAAATAGGAACATTCATATGACTGACAGTAGTAAATAGATAATAGACACATTTAATATTCCATCTCTATAAACCATTCTGAAAGGCTGAGGCTGTGGGGTATTCTGTGGCAGACCAGAGAAGTGTAACTGGTTCATTTTTGATAAACACAAAACTCAAGTCTATGATTTGTCTGCAATGATCATGGATGGAGAATACTATTAAAGAAATACATTACTGTTCCCCGCCAGCTAGAGACATCCTCATCCATGAAAAGAGTACACAAACAACTTTGACACGGTTTTAGCATGCACTATATATACCAACTCCAAACAGATACTATGCTATGGGTGGAAGTGTTTATTTCTGTTAACAACTGTGTGTGATTTAGTTGTTAATGCCCAGGCTTTTTGTCCATACAGCCAAAATACAGGTCTAATCCATAATGAACAAGTGCAGTCCTATCCCATATACTTAAAAAGGACAAAAGAGCATCTTCTGATAGTTACTGATAATATTGCTGTGAAATCACAGAATGTTAGAAATTGGCAGGGACCTGTGGAGATTATCTAATCCAACCCAGTATCAGAGCTGATTCACGTAGAGCATGTTGCACAGGACGGCATTCTGGCAGGTTTTGAATGTCTCCAGAGATGCAGACTCCACCTCCTCCCTAGGCAGCCTGTTCCTACCATTCTCAAAGTAACAAAGTTCCTTCTTATGGTTAGACAGAACTTCCTATATTCCAGTTTATGCCCATTGCCTCTTGTCCTGTCATTGGGCACCAGTGAAAAAGTGTGGTCTCATCCTCACGACACCCACCCGTTATGTGTTTATAAGCATTGATAAAATCCCCACCCCAGCTTTCTCTACTCTAGGCTAAACAGACTCAGCTCCCTCAGCCTTTCCTCTTAAGAAAAATGTTCTAGTCCCCTAATCATTTTTTGTAGCCCTTTTCTGTACCCTCTCCAGAATTTCCCTGTCCTTGAACAGGCAAGACCAGAGCTGGACAGAGGACTCCAGATGAGGCCTCACTAGGGCAGTAGTTAATAGGGTAACCTCGCTCAACCTGGATGTCAAGGATGATGCCATGCTGACTGTAAGGAATTGGCAGTGCCATATGTCTTGAGCCCAGTTCATTACTCTTTTTACTCCTTTCTATCTCTCATCCATTTTTGTGCATAAATTCCAGGATTGGAAATAATGAATTAAATTAAAGAAACAGGCAAAATGACACAGTTCGTAAATTAACCCTTTCTGCTCTGTACTGCTTACAGTGTAGTAACAGACTCTGCAATCTGTGTCTGTTTGCTGTAGGTGAATAGTGAAACAGAGTGAATATTTAAGGATTTATTTCTCTTTTGTCCACAAGCTGCAGTAAAATTTAAACAATGAAAAATAATAGGTTTGCGACTCGTCATTCTTCTTTGATTCTGTTATTAGACTGAATTAGCTCTCTCTCTTATCCTTTCCTGACAACTCAAGGTAGAAAATCTCCATCATTTTAAGGACTCCAATTTTAAAAAGATATACAATTTAATATACATATAGCATCTGTGTAGACAGAAAAAGTGAGTGGCTTAGTTGTAATGGAATACCTATACTTTAATCACAGAATGGCTTGGGTTCAAAGGGATCTTTAAAGGTCACCTAGTTCAACCCACCTACACTGAGCAGGGACACCTACAACTAGGCCAGGCTGCTCAGAGCCCTGTCCAATCTGACCTTGAATTTTTCCAGAATGAGGCACTTACCACCTCTCTGGGCAACCTGTTCCAGTGTTTCACCACCCTCATTGTAAAGAAAATTATTCCTCATATCTAGTATAAATCTTCCCTCCTTTAGTTTAAAACCATTACCCCTTGTCCTATCACATCAGGGCCTGTTAAAATGATTGTCCCAATCTTATAGGCCCCCTTTAAGTGTTGAAATACTGCAATAATGTGTCCCTGGAGCCTTATCTTCACTGGTCTGAACAACCCCAATTCTCTCAGCCTTTTTTCATAGGGGAGGTGTTTCATCCCTCTCAGCACTTTTGTGCCCTCCTCTGGACCTACTTTAACAGGTTCATGTCCTTGTGCTAAGGAGAGCAGTTTATAATAGTTGTGTGTAGTCTGATACTGCATTTTACCAGCCTAGTGAGCAGTTGCCACAACTACTCTTAACAAAAAGTCTTTACTTCAGGCACACATTAGTGGCCAAATAACAAGGAAAAATTCAAACACAACCCTAAATATAAAAAAAAATAATAAAAAAGTAGATAAATTCTCTTCCTCTTAACAGTGCCAGCTTATTTCAGTTAATCTGAACCCCTGGTATAGTTGCCAGGTATAGACTTGTTATTTGAGAATCTAAGTGACACTATCTGCAAAGCTGAGGTATGTGGCCAGTATCATTATAGTTTAATTGTTTTGCTGTAGTGATACTGATTCCCCCATCCTGGGGTTCAGGGTGCATCAGGAAAATGGCTTGAATCAATTTGAATATTTTGCAAACCCTGTATTTTTAAAATTTTTTTTTAACTTTTATCTGAAATGAGTTACTTGGTTTTCAAAGTTCCCCATTCAGAAAATGATCTGTTACTGTTTTTTCCCCCCATATTTTGTTTATAGGCAATAAAAATAGGATCCTTGATATATAAAGAATTCCCAGTGAATCTATAAGAGTAGATTCCATTACTTGCTTTTCCCTTAATTCTGTTGGATTATTGAAGTTACTCCAGATTTACATGAGAAGCAGAGACATTGCCCCCATTTTGCACCAGAGTCAGTCTCTCTGAGGCAGTATTGCTGTGGGGATTTGTTACATGACTACATTCTGCCTTTTCAATAAAGCAGAAACTTGGTGTTGTTGCTTTACTGTACAAACAAAGATAAGTTCCAAAGTGGAATGTAAACAATAATTTAATTAATTATTAAGTAAGCTGAAGAAACTGATATGTTTTGGGCATTGAGCAGAGTTTTGGCAAGAAGTTTTAAGTGTATAATGGAACAGAAAACTACTTATGACCAAAGCCAAGTCTTAAAATCTTTCTGCCAGTTTTACTACACATTGTTTGAGAGATGGCATCCAGCCACACTAGTAAGTAAAATAAAAGCAAGCAACACCATTAAAACTGTGAATATGTGTGAAATAACAAATGGGAGGAATAGAGTTGGGCACTCCTGTCAGGGGGAGGGGAGCTGGAGATTCTGTAAGATACCACTGGCTGCAAGATTAAAGGTATGTTTAATGCTATGTAAAACATCCTTAATGCTTAAGGTAAAATAAATGAGATAGAATAACAAAGGCAAAAGCGATGGAGTGGTCCTTACAAAACCAGCCTTGGGCAACCAAATTGGTCCTTTTTTCAAGATGCTTTTAATAACTGCACAAGATACCACATATTGCTGGCAAAGATGTTCCAAATGTAAGATTAGATGTGCGTCTTCTTGTACCTGAATGGTAACAGTCAGCCATTTGACTATATGGGTTTCTCACCCACGTACTGTTTATGAGTACTCTACTCTTTCACTCTGTTCATACTGGATTCCAAGAAAATTAATTTAAGACTCAGAATATCAGTATTTCATACAAAATTTATATAAATAACAAAAAAACCTTATGCAGACCATAAAAACACTGTGCATTGCAGGACAGACCTACGGATCAGTACCCAAATGTCCAAATATATAAAATTAAGATATATGGAACCCTGTTAATTTGTTTCTCCTGTGAAATTTATATCAGGACCTTACAAATATTGGGTAGACTCAAGGTGGGTCTAATTTAAAGGTAATGAAGAAAGTTATTGGTTTCTTGTATTCAGGCATTTTATTTTTAATAGTCTGTTAGTGTGTTCTGAGTATAAACATTAGCGTCAGGGGTTTTTTTGTGGTACTTATCTTGTAAGATTCATAATTTGTAATGGCTGTGCAGTGTTTACAGGTGTATTTAATGGCAAAATCTTACCTTGAACTGCATTTTAAAAGCTTAAGTGTAGTTTGATTTGCTGGGAATGGGACGAAGAGAGGAATACTGTTCTCTCCTTGGGGAAGCAGCAGTTTCTTTGTGCAGCATTAACTTAAAAGAATATGAGAAGCGTTTATGCTGCCAACAGGATTGTGGACATACAGAGTTCTGAAAATAGTAAGTGACTATAGGGAAGGGTTGCAGGTGCCAGAAGAAAAATGTAAGCTCCCAAGGGCAGTATCTCTTATTTTTGCCTTGTCCAATGCCAAGCCACATAGGTTGATGTTTAAAACTCAGTTCTTCCCTGAAAGTGATTATATATATATATATAAAAAAATCCCATTTCAGAACAGATTAGTTTTTTGTGTGTATTCAGATTCACATTTATTTGTTGCCATGACTCTCTTTTTAATATACTATGTACACCTGTTATATGTGTGCAACCAAAAGTGACATGAGAGAGAAATCAAAAATCCACTCCTCACCAGGTACAAGCTGTAGAGCTGCTGCAATGAGGGAGCTCGGCCCCGGGCTTGGAGGAAAAGCACCTCTGCATCCACTCTTCTTGGGAACATCGTAGCCATGCTCTGTGGCTTTTTCCCCTCTGCAAAACACTAGCCTAAAAATCTGTAACAGGAGGTTAAACCACTTAACCCTCAATGGCAGCAAACTGAGCCGATTGTTACTTCTTGTATCCTTGTTAGCCACAGAGAACAAGTGATTACTCTTCTTTATAGCAATCTTTTCATGTTGTTAAAGACTGCCTTCAGGTTTCCTTTGAGCTTCTTCAGTCTTAAGTAAACACGGCTAGGTACTTCTGCCTTACTTCCTATGAGTCTTTTAGGGTTGGTTGGTTTGTTTGCTTGTCTCCATTATTCCTGTTGTTCTCAGCTAAATTCTTTAAGAGTGAGTAGCCCACACCTGGCCACAGTACTCCAGAACCAGACAGACTATTCCAAAAGTCTTTCCAGAGATGTGTTTGTTGGAGTGGAAGCTAGTTACATCTAAGATATTTCCCTTATTTGCAAGAGCAACAGATTGCTGACATATTTGTTTTATGATCTGGACCATTTTCTACAGTACAGCTTAGTCAGATATTCCCCATTTTGTATTTGTGCTTTTGTCACTTCACTTTGTTGAATTTCATCTTCATTTCAGATCATTTCTGCAATCCATCAAAATAATTCTGAATTCCAACTCTGTCCTGCAAGGTATTTGCATCCTCTCTTGAGCATGGTTTTATGTACTGCCTTTTTACATGAACTCCATTCTTCTTTCCAAGTCATTAAACAAAAATAAAGAAATTTGGACAAAAATGCCATAGGCTCAGTTGACCTTGTATTCCAGTTGCAAGATCCGTTTTGGTTCAGCAATCACCATCACAGGCAAGTAGGAAAGTCTCACTTGGCTTGCAGAATCTGAATCATGTAAGTGTGTGAGGTGTAAAGAAGAACTCAGCTTGACTCTCAGATCACCCAGTGAACATGTGGGACTACTAGATGGAAGGCAAAAAAGAACATCACTGTACTTAAAATCTGATTACTTTTGCCAAAGAAATCAGAGTCAGAGGTCAAAAAAAATACTGAAACCCTAGGATTCCATTTACTTGGAGACCCTATTCAGAGTTGAGCCATGCTTCAAATTACAAATAATACTGGGGGTGGAGGGGATCAGAGGGAACAATGACAGTTGTGGAAGAAGACATTTTGCTGCTTGGGTTGCTGGTTACAGCAGTGCATAACATCTTCACTTCTGACCCAACTTGCTGGCTATCTCTACCCTCTTCTCTCCTTTGACCCATTCCTTAAGTTTATTTTAATGCAAAATATTTTTAAAGTATCAGGGGTTTTTTTGTTATGTTTAGGTCATTATTTCAATGTTTGAGTGTGTGAGTGCACTACGTGAAAGGGAGGTTGCCATGGTAATTTCTCATTATTGTTGAAGAGAAAAATAATTACTCTGGCAAAATCCCCCGTAACCTGTCAGAGCATAAGTTAAAGATGCCTGGGGGCAGTCTTGCATTCACCATCCCCTTTTTGCAAGAAAAAGGGTGTGATTTTATTCTTTTTTTTTTTCTTTTTCTGGTAGTAACTGGATCCTTTTTCAGCTTGGCTACAGGACACTTCTTTTGATTTTGTTCACCATTTGACTGTGAGAGTAGCTGGGCCCACCTGTGACAAGGGTGGAGCAGAGAATTAATCAGCAGAGTGTATCCAAGCTTGACAGAGGATTTATATATTCTATTAAGGTGGGGTTTTTGGTTTTGTTTTGGTTTTTGTTTGTTCGTTTGTTTTTGTGGATGGGGGCAGGGTGTTGCATCTTCTCTTTTTCCTTCTCCCTGACATATAATATGCAAAAGGGTAAGATGAAGACCTTGGACAGTATTTAAACTGTGACACTCTGGATATTTCATCTTTCCAGGCAGGGAATCCACAATAATTCCATCTCCACGTTTTCCTTGCCTTCAGACTTCTTGGAAGCAAGAGTGAGTGCAAAAATGTGTGGGTTTGAGGTGAAACCCTGCACTTTCCCTGCTCTTTTCTGTCTTTCCTGTATGCCTCTGCATCCCAACTCTGTGATGGTCCCCTTTTGCCTCTCATACCATTGGATGCTGTATGGGTGGCTCCAGTGGCACACAACTACTGAGTTAAGAGGAACTGCAAAGGTGGTATGTGGCATTGCATCAATCCTTCCCTTCCCTCTTCCTTCCACGTGAGAAGTATGTGTGAAAAGTCCCAGTTAAGTGATACTGCAGCCTCTCTTTTGGCAGATAGCAGAGCATAGTAGTTGGACAATACACTCTTGTATGGATTTATAGTGTTACCCACTAGGCTGTCCTAAATGAAGGGTCAGTATGCAGAGGTGTATGGCTAGAAGCTGGTTGCTGGGTTTCTGTCGAACACCTATATATATATATTCTGTTCTTACTGTTGTGGCTACACAGCTAGTCAATGTAGTGATGTTTGCATGTGGAAACATTCATTGGGGTTACACCAGCAAAGACAAAAGAGCAGCAGCTCTCTGTGACAACAGATTTCTAAGATGTGGTTTGAAACTTCTTTGTGTGACTGAATTTTGAGCAAGTACCACAGAGCTGTTCTGCTCATTGTCCTGCTGCTGCCAGGTGGGATGAGCCTTGTCAGGGAAGGTGAATCAGAGGCTCTGTCCCAGCCAAGAAATTTCACAGGGGTCTGTGGTAGGAACTGGAATTCTAAAATCTGTCCTTACCACTTTGTCATTGAATGTTTGGCAAAAATCAAAGTAAAGTTGTGAGGTAGGAAAAGTACCTTGCTCTGCAGTTTGGAGTGAAATCCAATATTAACATCTTCAGGAAAAAACAGGAGCAGAACTAAAAAACCCAGACAGTTATTTCTCTGCATAGGTACATGTAATGAATATGATAGATGCATGTTTTGCCTTAAATCAGCATTTTATCTCAGGTTTATGTTTTGTGTTTTGGTTTTGTTTTTCCTGTGAAGGTGACAAATATTTTCTGGCTTATTTATATTGCTCAGGCATTAAGAGGTACTCAATGGTCACTGCACTGAATGCTGGGAAGACAGCTGCTATGGGTAGGGTAGAGTGGCTCTGAGGAGTTTGAGGAGTACGGCCAGGGTATCTTCAGAAGTGTATTTCCAACTTTGTTGCTGATCCTGTGTGCTAAAAGTGATTCAAATCTTTGGGCCTCAAAGAAGCAGAAGAGACTGCACCCAACATTTCAAATCCAGCTTTTAAATGTATCCACAGCTTTTGAATGAAACAATTGATGGGTTCTCTTGTTGCATGACTTTTGTGAAAACCATTGCAAGCTGGACTACTTGCACAGTTGCTAGACATCAAAGTTTGCATGCCCATGTTGGTCACCCAGGTCTGCAAATGTTTGGTTTGATTGACAGTGCCTGTAGTGCTGTGTGGGTATATGCTTTAAATTGTATGCTACATTAATAATTACTATAAGTCTTAAGTATACACAGACCATCTTAAAATATTGTTTTCATGTAACATACTAAAAAGTAAAGATTCTCACAGCAATTACATTTAGGTAACTAGCTGGTATTTAATTAACCTGCAGTAGTATTGTATTTATAATAAATGCATTGGAGTGGAATGGCTATTATATTTAGTTTCTAAATAACTTTTTTGTCAGCTCATGCTGATAATTGGGTTAGTAGCATTGTAGAATTAAGTACTGAGGGCTTTTTATTATTAGGACTAAGCATACACAGGCCAGAAAAGGGAGGGAAAAGTCATCATCTCTTTGTTTGCAACTGATTTATGAAACAACTTTTAACATTTGAAGAAAAACATGCATTTACGAAAATGAAAGTTGTAAGACATTTAGTGTGCTTGATAAAATGAAAGCCAGTTTACTGTATAATAAACTAAACATTTTAGCTTTTCTATTAAACTGAAACTAGAACTTTACCTAGGAAAAGCAGTTTGAAATAATATATAGATATATATACTGCAAAATCATAGGTGGAGCAGTGCAAAGTACATGTGATCCTGTTGAATTTCTTTTACAAAAGATGGGTGTATTTTCATTTTGCCTCCTTTTAAGTGAATGATCTGTTGCTTCCTAGGATAGTGACAACCTCTGGTGGGATGCCTTTGCAACTGAATTTTTTGAAGATGATGCAACCTTAACCCTTTCATTTTGTTTGGAAGATGGACCAAAGCGATACAGTAAGAGATCATTTCTGTTCTAATTTTAAGCCTGAGTTTCTAAATACATTTTATCTGTAAGAGACAGATGGAACCCTGGCGATGACAAAGTCACTTGTTTGTATTCAGGGACTTGTCAAGTTCCATGAAGGAATTGCAAAGGTTTTGAATCCATATTTTTGGTGGAATTTCTCTGAATTTTAATACATGAAATTACATCATTTTCTGCTGGAGTAGGCCAAATAATACAATATAATCTTTGGATTTTTAAAATTAATTTGCTTTGGCTGTGCTTGCAATTTTGGTTAATTTGGTTCCACAAACTTTAACATGTTGTGTCTTGGGGGCAAAATTGGTTGCAGAAAGGGAACTTTGTAGCAAATTTCAGTATTGCTGTGGTAGGACAGCCCTATTTAAACAAGGATCAGAAAAAAATACCAAAACCTCTATCATTGCTGGTCTGGAAAATCATTATTCCATCAGCTATGTGAATTTATGGTGTTTGCCCACATTAAGGACCTGCCCTGGACATTATCTGAACAGCAGGGAAAATCTGAATGCTCTCAATCAATCACTAAAGGAAGGCCTGGAAAAAAGTGAAGGAGTGAATGAATGTGATGGAATTGGTATCTATTGCCCACATACCCTGAGCAGGAAAAAGGGGTAAAATTCATTGAACAAATTGTTTGATGTGAATAATTCACTCAGCTTTAGCATTAAGCAAGAGAGAGATAAGTAATCATTGAAAAACTGCATTGCCAATTGTTTCACTCCATTCAGAGTGACTCCTGCTTCACAGTGATGGCTTGTGCTCTCTGCTTAATGTTCTGAATCCTGGGAGGTTCTTCTTTTTCATGAGTGACTGATTGTCAGCATGTCACTCATATAATTCTAATTCCTTTTATCAATTATCTCAGGTATTTATTTGACAAGTGTTACCTTCTCCTGGAGAAAAAATAACAGCCACTTTGAACGCATGTTCTAGGATTAGTGTTGACAGAATTACAGTTTCTTGCCTTTCAGAGCAAATGATAACTCTGTAAAGGTCCTCAAATTACAGCCTATAGCAACATTGGTAACAGCTGATCTGTCCTGATTAGGTTGAGTCAACTTGTCAGATATCAGATTTGCTAGTTGTGTTATCAGTCCAGAAGGCACAGATACATCAGGAAAAAGCAATTAATGTCCAGTTAGATCACAGGGAGTTGTGTTTCTGGAAAACAGTGCTGTATATGAAAGAATTTGTCAGAGTGAAATATTCCTGTTGTCACCAATGCTTGATAGTGGTTGTGTTATCTGTGGCTGGGACAGTTTGGTATGGGGCAATAGTGTGATTCTTAGCATTGTTGCTGATAAGTGTGATTGAGAGATCAAATCACAGTGGGCATGTTTTTAAAAGTGACCAGTATGTAGGTTTTCCCCTCTGGTTTTAATTTCTGACCTCTGCACAAATTGTTGTTACTTTTGGTGTTGTCATTCTCAGCAACTGGAATTAAAGCTTAGCCTTTAGGGCTCTTCCTGTTCATCTACATTTTCTTTGTTAGTCAATATTTGTGTAGTTCTGATCTGCTGTATTAGAGTTTATTTCTGACATGAGCAGTATTTCTGTTTAGTGATACTCTGAAGAGCATGCTTGAGCTGTTCCAGTCTGGGGCTTCCATTGACATCTGAGTGGGCTTTGAGAGCAGCCTTAGGGCACCAGGATGTCCATGTCCCTAATTTGAGATACCTCTAAGTGTTGCTCAGAGAGGGTGCAGGGTGAGGACTGTGTGATAAGAGCAAGCCTCTCTTCCTACCAGGGAAATTTGTGTCTGAAAACATGTCCAGGAGCTATGAATGGAGCAGACTGATCCCCTTTGGCTGTAAACATTAGTAGAAATAGCTTCTACCTGCAGCGGGTCATTGTTGAGCACAGAGAGCTGATTGATGCCTCTGTTTTGCCTGCCCAAGCGGTGTGTGTACATCATTACAACTGTGGAAGGTCTTGGCATCTCCAAAAGACCATAATGTCACTCACTACCTTTATTCCATGTAACTGGTGAAATCACTGGGCAGTGAGCTGGGGCTCCTCTTAGGTGAGCCAGAGTATGCTGAGTGGTGGCAGCACGAAGAATTGAGCTTTGGAAGAGATGAAACAAAAGTGCCTGGTGTCCATCAGCGCTGTCCCCAGTGAGATATATGCCTCCTTGCTCACCTGCATGCTTTCTAGAATTTAATGGGCATTAGAAATATTTAAGTTGGATGAGAGGGAAGGGAAAAGACAAACTGTTTATTCTTATTCAGCCAGGCACAAACAGTAATGGAGTGGACTAGGATTAGACCCTAGAAAAGATAAACAGGCATTTTTTGAGAAATTGCTTATAGAGTTGGAAGTGATGAAAGATTGCTCCAGGATTCAGCTCATATTTGCCTACCTTTGTCTTGCTTCAGCCTGTAAGAGATTTGCTTACATCTCTGACACTGGTTATGGCTGCCATCTCATTTCTTTCTTTTGAGCATTGTTTTCTATCTTTTGGCAATTAAAGTATTATCTTCTGGAACAGACAAATTCCAGAAAAAATCTTGGGAGGGTGTGTGTAAGGGAATGGATGAATAGTTTTTCATTGTCCATAGCCATAAGTTTTCTCTAGGTTATGGCAATTCCCAGTCACTTTCCTTTCTTGTTCTGAGGGAGTATCCAAATCTTGCCTCAAGCTGCTGGAGACAAGGATGAGCATGGTGTTTTCCTGTCCAAGAATCTTTAAGGGTTATGAATGCACTTCTGGTTTTTTGTTTGTTTGGGGTTTTTTGTTTATTTGGGTCTTTTTTTGTTTGTTTGTGGTTTTGGTGTTGTTTTGTTTTATTTGTCTCAGAAAACTAAGCTGCATCATGAAAGCCATCAAATATTTTTAGGCCTGCCTTTTACATTACCGTGTTTGACAGTATTCCTCTTTATACAGAGAAAGGTGATTTTCTCCCCTTTGCTCCTCTCGCTGTTGGGTTTCTGAAGTTTCTCATCGACTATCATCTCTCACATTCTTTGATTTGTAGGGAAAAACAGATGTGGGTCACAGCTGGAATTTTAAGTCACTGGGTTATGTTTACTTGGCATGAGACAGCACTATGTACTGACACTGGAGCTAGCTTTCTATGTGTCTCTGTACCTATATGGCACAGCATGTAAAGATACTTTCTTGTGCCCTGGGAAGAGCAGAGGTCTGTTAGTTCAGTGATCCACTAGTGCTAATTAATTTGATTGCTGGGTTTGTTAGACCTAGCCCAGTTATCTTTGTAGAACATTCTTCTGCCTAGGATAGGTGTGCACTTGAAAGCCCAGCTCAACTTTTCATGCAGAGATTCTGTTTCAGACCTGAAAGTGCTGCGCTGCTCATCTTTGCAGCTCTTTTTGTCTTCAGTATTTTATTTCTGTAAATGTGAGAACTTTACTTTTTGCAGTTCTTCTTCACTGTACAGCATTCCAGAAAGAAGACACTATCCTCTTTCAAACATCAGTTGAAAATATATGTTTTGCTCCTCCTTGCTTATACCCCTCAGCTGTTCTCTTTGTGTGCTATTATCTATGAACCTACTCATGTTATTAAATTCTGTGTTGAAATTTTTAATGAGAAACACTATAGAAAATAAGGTTACTTTAATGTAACAAAGGTGTATTATGTGTGTTTTCTCTGGTCTGGCTTTTTAGCTACAGTGAGCTGGAGAGAAATCTCACAGAATTTACTGCCTAAAGTCAGGGAAGGATTCCCAAAACCAAAGAGATGCTACCTGTCCTAAACTGAATTGAATTATATTCAACAGAAACTAAGTAATAAACCCATGAAATACATTTTACAGTGAAAGCAAAACCAATTTTGCTTTAATTTTTTATGTCCTGATTTATTGGGTCAAGAAGTAAACAGGATTTAAACAAAACCAAAAAAGAAAATATGTTTAATGGAGCAGATTTTTTTTTCTTATTGTGAATAAAACATATTCATTTCTTGTTAAGAGCCTTCTACCCCTGTAAAAGAGTAAATACTAGACTCTGATCCATTGTTGCTCAGGTTCTTTGTTTCTTAGAGACAAAATATTTCCCGAGCAGATAAGAGAAACAAGTTTGATTGACAGCTCTTAGCAGAGTCTCATCAGCTGCTGTGCTGACAGCCTGGTGATGCGCACTGTGCTGATGTGGTAGGGACTGACAGGTGATTGACAGCTCAGGACTGTGGAGACAGGAAAGATGAAGCATGCTCAGTAAGAATAATGTGCAGTGTTTATGCAGCACTGCAGAGAATAAGAGCTAGAAAGTTAACTCTTTCAGAGCAAAGTGACAGTGTAATGCATAATGGATTCAATTGCTACTGTAAAGAAAATTAGAGCTTGTCTACATTTCTGTTCACTAAATGTTTTCTTTTTATGGAGAGCTATATACTATGAGGAAGCAAAAGCATCAGCTGTCACATTTACAGCTGTAAAAATATTTCAGATATGGTAGCTATGATGGTGTCCTCAATGTGGATTTGTTTAATCCTAAAGATGTAGAATGTGTTGAGAATTTCAGGCACTTTTTATGGGCTTCCATCACCCAGTTTTGTATGGCATTGCATAATGTTACATAGCAGAAATTTCAGAAGGAACCAGTTGAACTCTTGCTCTCTGTATCCTTAGAAAAACACAGTGATTTCAGTTTTAATGTTGCTCTGAATCTGTACCTGATAATTGAATATGCATTTTGTGTTGTAATTGCTACTGCAGTTTGTGTTTGGAATGTACAATATAACTATACCACACTTTGCATTTTATGCACTTAGTAGTCATTTTCTCTATTTGGTGCATGAACTCTGCTTGATTTTTTGATAAGTGGAAAGTCAGAGGCAGAGTTTTCTGGGCAGTAGTTTCAGAGTACAGTGAATTTTGGGCCAAATGGTAAAACCATCAGCTTTGAAGTACTTGTGTAAGTTTCTCTGTGTGCCTTTAGAATACATTACACAGATGTATCTTAGACTTTGCTACAAATTATTCAGTGAATATATAGCGATTGAGTGGTCACAGATTGATTCTACCCTTGTCCCTGTTTATAAGTTGTGAGATACAGATAACTTTACACCCCTTTGTTGGATAACTTCTGTGGGGGCTAATGGTGGAAAGCTACGTCCAGTGGGTGTTTCTTACAAGCAAGAAGCATAGTTTGAAAATAAAGAGGGAAATTTCACCACACATTTCCCACTTGCATAGCTATTGTCGAAAAGATGGTTTTGAGAGGCTAGCATGCTACATTCTCACCCCAGCTTTCTATACAACTGTCGTTTGGCTTCTCTCACATAAGTCTTACAGAGAAAATGGAATTTGCCAAGAGAAACAGACTGTAGTATTTCCAGGAACATGCTCTTTCTTTTTCCTTTTATTTTTTAACAAGAGAAATCCCAGTCATTAAACCTGATTTGAGCATTCAGGTACAACATGGTAAATTGACCTAGCTTAGAAAGTGAGACAAATAATTCTCTGCAATTGCCTGATGTTCATCTTTATTAATACCTTCCTAGTTTTTGTTCTTTTCAAAGTTCTTAGCAATACTTTCAAGTTTAGTTTCAGAACATAGATGAAAATGTCACTAAAATCAGGTCTAGTGTCCAAAAGTGCCTGTGGATCACCACTAGCGCCTCTACCTCCCAGTTAATGATTTCTAACTGATAATTACTTCTTAAAATTGTTTTTTTAAGGAGTTCTAAATCTATTTTACATATCCTATATGAAACCTGTACATTAATAATTCTTAGAAATAATATAAGGAAAAAGTAAGTCAGATACATTACAGGTGTCCAAGTGTATTACACCTATGCATTTGTCTTTATCACCCAAACTTCTGTAAGCTCATCAAAGAATAAAATGAGATTTGTTTGACAAGACCTATTTTACATAACCCCATGTTGACTGGCATTAATTACATCCCTTTCAGTTCAATCTTCAACAGTTAAATCCTGTATAATTTTTTTCACTATTTTGTCTGGATTGATATCAAGAAAGTGTGTTATGTTATGCAGTTATCTGACTATATAGTGTTCCTTCTTAAATATCAGCACAATAGTAGTGGGTTTTTCCATTCCCTTAGTGGGTTTCCTATTATTTTAATTATTATTTTATAACACCACATAGAAACGTGGAAAATAAACTTTTAGAACTGCTAATCTTAAACATTTACTCCTCATGGATGTTATTTAATATCCTTCATAGCTGCTGATGAACTAGGAAGCACCTTTCATCTCAAGATCAACTTTCTTTCCAAAAGTAGAACAACAAAAGTTTTGCATATTGATGTTAACACATTTTCTGTTTCCAAATTAAATTGTTTTGAATAAAATTCAAAGTCTTTCTTGTTTTCTCCAGCCCATACAGTCATGGATTTTTCATTGCCACCTTCAGCATCTCATTCTAATATTTTATATTTCATTATGTGGTTTTACAGAATGCTTTCCCCTTTTTTTACTCATGGCTGAAGTTTTCTTTCTCACAGTATAGTTGTAGCTTTTGGATATCTTACCAAATCTGTTTAACAGATTATTAATTTTCATGCATAGCTTTTATCCATATTTTGTCCCAGTCAGTTGAGCTTTGGTTAATCCAGTATTTTGAAGTGCCAGCTGTATCTGTCCTATTTGTTGGAATTGCCTTTTCTTTGTCTGTGCTGAATGTATGTTTTAGATGGCAATTGTACAGTAACATGTGGTCTGATTGGAGAGTGTACAGAGGAAAGCAAAAGTCTTTAAAAATAAGACTTATTATGAAAAATGAAAGAATTTGAGTTGGTCAGTCTACAGAAGAGAAGGTATGGGAAAAAGCAGAGGGAAAATGGGACATAAGAACAAGACCTATCAAGGAAGGCATGTGGTCTGTTTCCATATCCATGATGAATGGGAGAAGAAATGCTTGACTTAAATTACACACAAAAAAAGTATTGAGAGGTTAAATCTCTCTGTGGGCTGTGTCTGACCTCCATCTCTGATTCCCCGGCATCAGTGGTCCCAGAGAAAGTTCCAGCTTTCAGGCCCCTGTTCACTTCAGTCTTAGTCACCATAACAAGTTCCAGAATAATTTTCTCATCTTGAGTGCTAAATTTTTTGTGATTAAAAATACTCTACTATTTCTCATTTTTAGCAAGATGAATAATGATTTTCTAATACTGCTAGCTATGCAAGACTTCCTGCACAGATCTTCCACTGATTTCTTTCAGAACATGCATTGTTCTTATTCTCCATATTACTGACAGGTCCTGAAGGAATAATTCCTTCTAGTTCCTTATTTGTGATTAGCAGATATGAATTAGATCTTCACTCCTGGCTGCTGCAGGCTTGTAAGTTAGCATAATACTCATGTGCCTCTGCTTTATTGATACATTTAAAATAGAAAAAGGTTTCTTTCCTGTAAAGAGCTAGCCATGTCCAATGTGTGTGTGCGTGCATATATGTACACACACAACCTCGGCTAGGTGCTCTGAGGAAAGATTTGTCATGAACACTGCCATAGCAGCCTCTTTTTCTATCTTACACATAAATAAGATTTCAGATATCTTATAAATGGTTATCTTGCATCTCTTCTTCTTGTTGCTAAGCATGTTACACAAATCGGTGCTGGACACTTTATGTCTGTAAAGTAGCAACTGGAAAAGGGCTACTAAATGCCTAATGTGAACATTACGCAGTTACATATAACTTCTAATTGCAGTGGCACGCCAAAATCCCAGTCATCAGATTGATTCTGCTGCTGTATAAACAGATTAGGTGATAAGTCCTCTTTGGGAGAAATCATAATATAATAGGACATGATACATTATAGGAGCCTAGGGTCCATTCAGACAGCAGGAAGAATAAAGGCAAAATTAACATGAGAGAATCACAGTGATTTGTGGGCTTTTTACCTGCCCGGTACAAAACATCCCTTTATTGTAGTTGGCTTTTGTTCACCCATTTAGTCCAAATTATATAGCATTCAGTTCTTTCTCTCTGCTGGAGACAGTGCTAATAAAATACTGGAAGTCTCTGTGAAATAATGAAAATAAATAGCTTTTTACACCAAAAATAATAAACAACTTTTCAGTAGTATAAATTAAGGGTAAATGATTTTTTTTTTTGCATGTGTGATGGCAGTTGTAAAGAGTTAGTACTTTTTTTGTTTTGCTGAATAAGTGACAGGCAGATCAGTGTTTGGTTTCAAATGGCATGAGTACACTAAATATAGATTGTAAAGTTTTTTTAAAAAACTGAGGAATAAAAATGCTGCCATACTGAGGTATTTTTAAAATATATCTGATATGAAATTGAAAATATTTGGTTATTACTTCAGTTTTTAAAATTACCTGGTGATTATTAAGATGGTTAGTTAATATATGTTATGTTCTTGCAGAAAAATGTTCTAACATACTTACAGAGTTCCTGTAAGAAACAAGACTCAGCCTGAATATTCATCCAGATGTAGAATTATATTTATCTTTCCCTTAGTAGTCAGGAAAAGATTCAGTATTGTGCATATACACATAAGACTGCAGGTAGTAGTATTGCAGACCTCATGGCTCTAGGACACTAGCAGGACAAGGCTTCTAGGTGTAAATGATCTTTTTAAAGTTCAAATAATAAAAAACTCACTGCAAAGTATGACCTCTACGCACAAATTTAATCTTGGAAATGTGTGCACACACAAACAGAAGGCAGTCAAATATGCAAACATCCATCCTAATATAGTGTTGGATTTATTACACAAAAGTGCTTGTTTGTGTTTACTGTGCAAATAAATCTTAAATGAACCTTTTACATTGTATTTCAATGATGCAGTAGTACTGTTCCACATGATGCACCTTATTTTTAAGCATAGGTATTTACTATAGTGCAATATTTTTAAATGGCTTAGGAGAATACAATATGCAACATCACCAAAAATTATAGAATCCTTATAGAAATACATTTAAACTGGGTCAGCTGCTGCACCATGATTAGTAGATATAGAGCCAAAAGCTGACTCTGGACAGTGAGATACTGTTCCCAATTCCATATTGGAAGTTTCCTTGAATTAATGTAGTCATGATTTTTTTTTAAAGTCTGCTGTGTATGAGAAGGCTGAGATATTATACAGTGGCTATCATTCTTTATCATATTGAATTCTGCACCCAAATTATATTACCTTTAAAATGTTGCTGACATTTTGCAGTTGCACTATTCCGATCCATATAGGTTTTATACCATAGTATAAGCTCATTCTGGTGCATATAGAAGCGTAAGCTGTACCTTGCGTTTCTTGTTTCTTCTCTCCTGGTTTTCTCAGAGAAGGGGGTTCTATGGAGTATTTGTTTAGAATTTTTCAAGACAAATGGAGCCAATATATAGATAATGTTAAAGGTTTACATCAGAGAGGGCAGTTTATAAGAAAATGTATTGGATTTGCAACAGAATGATTGAGAGTTGTGATACTCCTTTTGTTTTGTGGAGTTCAAACTACTCTTCTACTGAACTACTAGGAATGTCTTGTCTCCTGAAGGACATTGTTTGGTGCACAGCTCTGCCCATATTGGAAGAAGTGCTAATCCAGGTCCAGTATTCCAGAACAACTCTTTTTTGAAGGATCCTGGCTCCAAGTCATTGTAAGTAAGTGTTGGTACCTTGATTTTGTATTATACGGAAAAGGCAAGAGTACAGGCTAGCTCTAATGCACTAGAGGTGGTGTGGGCTGCCAAGGAGATAATGCTGCTGTGTATGGAGTCACTTGCAACCTTGTGTTTTCAATGTGTAGGTCTGTTTCATTGCTGCCACCCAGCCAAGACAAGTAGATCATTATTCACTGGTTGAGAAAAGTTTATTGCTCAAGGGCACTATCACATGCAGCTCAGCCTTGAACAGGAGTCTAGGTGATATCTCTTCCATACCTCTACTCTGGAATTAACTGTCTGCTTGTAAGAGTGTTCCATCAGACAAAGGGGCTTGTGCCTTGACTACAGTGTCTTGAAAGTGCTGTTCCTTCATTATCAGTGTTGCCTTTTTCACACCATTCAGCTTGAAACAGCTGTTTTTCTCCCGTGACCTGGGCTAAACTTAGAAGTTGTAGTGGAGGAATGCGTGCAGAGAAGCACCAGTGGACAGCTATCTGTTCAGCACCAGCTTTTGACTCAACATCGTCTATGCAGTTCTCTAGGTGTCTGAAAGTAGATGTTGACCATTTGGTTGTATCTTTTAAAAATCCACTGCAACTCCCATCTCCATTTGGCTATGAAAAAGGCTTTTATATACAATTGTATCTAGTCCAAAAAATATTAGAATACTATGTAATTCAATTTTATTTTGGTTTTTAATGTCAGGACCTGGATTAATAGGGTAGTGTTTTTCATCCTGATATCGATCTTGTTCCTTTCATTCAGATCCCAATTCCTGTGTAATATATGATTTAATTCAGTAAAATGAAGTTAAATGAAACCCTGATCCAGGGAACATTAAACTAACATATTTTATGTGGCACATGTGATAACAGCAGCTTGCTATATAACTGTTTGTGTTTTCCTCTCCTCTTTTAGTCGCTCAGAGACTTTTTTCAATTCTCAAAAAAACAATATTATCTATATTTGTTCCCCATCCACCCACTGCTGTCTTTCAGCCTGAAGGAAAATTAGTTCATCCATGATTAAATGAGATTAGAGAGATTAAAAATACACTTTTCTTTTACAAAATCAAGTCCTTATGTTTTGGGGTTTTTCCCTAAGTAATCCTGAACTCAAACTATCTTGGTATTCTGTAGCTGTGGATCAGTGCTTTCTTTTGTGGCAAATTAGCTTTGATTTGACAGCTATTTTTGTTTCAAGATTGTATGCACACCAGCTTTTCTACTGAGGCTTGTCTCTTAGGGAGAGTTGCACATGCATGGCTGGCTGTGCATCAAATTTTGTAGTCCAAAGGGATGCTCCAGGTCATAGTTATTTAAAAGAAAAGAAAAAGTCCAGGCAAAGATATGTTGAACCATAATGTAGCCTTGCACCAAGAAAATGTTTATCAAGTTGGAAAACAAAGGAGTATTTACCCTTTCTAGACTATTTCTATTCAACATTCTGATTTTGTTCATCAGACATGCAAAAGTAAACTGATTGAGCTGGTCAGTAGTTTTAGAATTAAAATGAAATAAAAGCTTATACTGAGAGAAGGGTTTAATTTAGCTGGTAAAATGTGCATGAACTATTATATGAATTTGTGTACAACTTGAGAACTGCATTATGGTAGGGACAAGGTGCTCCAGTAAATAGAAAGGAAAAGTCTGGACAATACATTCCAACTCGGTGATCCAGCATCTCCAACCACCTTCAGAAAGTTACTGTTTATACTGTTAGCACTCTCAGGGACAGCTTGTTGATTTAAGGTTATAACCTGTTGTGGTAGTAGCTGGAAGCTGTGTTGACGTTAGTAAGCAGAGCAATGGGAGAGGATCTGAAGAGCAAAACAGGTGGTGTTGAGACATGATGTCCACTTGGAACATGATTTGCAGAGGTTTACTTTGGACCAAGTCCAGTCCAGCCTAGTGAAGTAGATGCCTGTTAGTGGCTGGCATGCATTAGGTGCATTCCTGGAGTCCTTCTGATTCCTCTCTTTGTGAAGGGAATCCAGTTTGTGAGCTTGGAGACCTCTTCACTGCACAAACCAAAGCAGGGTAATTCAGCCACTGACTTCAGAAAAGCAGACCTTAACTGAGCCAAAAAGTGAATGTGAATTTAGCTTTGGAGAAGGAACCTCTTTGTGATAATGCCTTCATTATGCATCCTGCCAGGTGCCATGTCTGGCATCCTGGGTAAAAAATTGGTTTAATTTTACTTTTGATATCATTTATAGCATAGAAGGAATAACCCTGTGCTCTTCTCCCTTGCTTCCAAAAAAAGCATCTTAGTCCTAGAGGAGTCTATTCTACATAGCCAGCATACATTTTGTTCCTGTGATAATGCTCTTGATTTTTTTTTTTTCTTCTAGAGATGTGGAAAAGGTAGATTATTTATCATGCCACCTTCCCCCCTCTTCAGTTCTTTTGGACTTTGTGAGGTCTGCAGCCTTGCTCTTCAGCTATGTCTCTACCCCTCCAGTGCTGTGGAGCTCAGATACAATAAATATAACTATAAATATACCTTGATACATCTCTTGATTATAGACAGGTGTCCATGCATGTCTAGATTGTAGTAAATTTGTATACTATCAAATAATTTTGTGCAAATATATGTGATCATGTAATTACAGTCTGCATTATTGCAATACAGGGAAGCAGGATTAAGATTGTGCTGTCAGCTTCAGTTTAAACATCCCTTGGCATCTGAATACACTGCAATGCAACATTAGCATTAGGGAAGTTTTTGCTGCAGCTGCTAGAATTGGGATCAGTGCCCAAGTCAATGGCAAGTCACTGCTATCCTAAACCCAGGTATGTGGACCTGGTCATTCTCAGTGCACTGGTCACCTGAAGCATACAAAAAAAGTATTAGGAATGGAAATAATGTCCATGGGAAACATTAAGTAGTACAGAAAATGGCAGTGTGACTTATTAGCAGAAGTGGTCAGTGAGAGCTGACACAACTACACAGAGCAGAGTGTCCTCTGGACCTGGTCACCATTAGTGCATCTTGCTACGAGAGAAAACTGGAGCGTCTTGTGAAACAGTTAGCAAGGACCAGCTCTCTCCTTGCCTTCGTCATTACAGAACTGGCAGTTCTGAAAGAAAAGGATTGACCCAGTGTTTAGACCTCCTTCTAGAATGGAAGAGAATATCAGTATTTGATATTTGCTTGATTGTGCAAGGTATTGTGCAGAAGTCATTCAATTTGTTTAAGTTGAATGATTGTTTAAAGACATTTTAGTATCTTCTGAAGGTGTTAGTATGCAGAGACAATAAACAAAAAGTACTATTTACAGAGAGCATGTTAAAGCCATTTTTAACAAAGGCTTTAATGAGGTTATATTGGCATATGAGAATTTTCTTACTTGCACATCTAACTGAGTACTGAACTTCTGTAATTTATTTATTTTCTTAAAGTGTTAGTGCAATTGCCCAGCATTTATAATTTGTCCTTATGAAACTGATGCATCTACTCACCAGACCGTGACACATTTCGCTAGACCCATTGATAGGATTTAAACTGTACTTGTGTGCTTTGAATTTGCAAGCAAAAGTCAGCAGGATTGAAAGGGACAACCATGAGTCCTTTACCATGAATTTTTGAAACAGTTCTCATCTTAAAGAAAAAGAGCTGGGAGCCTGGATCAGGCAGCTGTGTTATGCCAGCATGTGCAGCTTTTCATGTACACGTTGCCATCCAATTTTCATTCTGAATGAAGAACATTATAGAAATTTTTTGCAAGCTTTTCAAGCACCTATGTCTTTCTCTTCCTTCTTTTTATAATCATAGTTATACTCTGGTTTTTATCACTGTTTTACTTTATGAAATATAATATTTGGCATGTCTAGCCAGTTCTTGAGGAAGGAAGCAATTTAAAAATAGCATCCCAACATACTCATTATATTCAAGTCAACAGTACTTGGGTAAAGTAGTTCGTTTGGTTTGTACTCACAACCCTTACTTAAGCAGTGATGAAGCAAAGGGGCAAAGACCAAACTTTTTAGAGGCTGAGAATCCTTACAGTCATTTTTACAAGTGTTCATGTAAACAACTTATGAATATATCCACAGGTGCAATTATATACAGCTATTTGAGGAAAACATTGTGCTATGTATTTAGAGTTTCATCACATTTATGAAACTTATTCATAAAAATTAAACACTTGCTTGTTCCTAAAATAATTATTAGTGTTCCCAGGTTTCTGGCACAATCAACTTGGTAAAATGTCATGTGTATATATATCCTTCCTATTTGAAAAGCAGTCTAGGAAAGATAATATTTGATTGATTACATATGAGTAAACCTACTATTTCAGACAACGTAGCTGAATGTATTTCATGCAAAAACATTAAAATGCATGGTTCTTCAAAAACAAAGATAGGCCAAAACATCAGTAATTATAAGAGTCTTTATGCAGGTTCACAGCAGTACAGCAGTTGTCTTTCATTTGATAATTACCTTGTTAAGCTAGTGTCCAGCTAGCTCTGTATCTTTTAAAGAAAAATAATCTTCTCATTAATTCACAGCAGAGCTCCAGCACTCTTCATCAAAAATATTGGTCTGGAAATTTAACTGAGTTTTAGGTTTTCTAGATTGAAGCAAGCAGCTCTTTCTCAGATTTCCTCTGGCTCATTTGCCACTCTCTTTTTCTGTATCTTATCTCTACTATTATACTTCAAATTATACCAGACTTCATTGCCTACGTTTGGATGAGTTCTGCCAAGTGCTACATAAATGGCAAGAACTCCCTGTCCCACTACAAACCAAAGAGAATTTTTTTTTTGCCTGTCCATTTCCCCTCTAATTTTGTTAAAATTAAGAACAAAAAGAACAATGTATGCCACCTTTTTAACTCACCACATATTTTTCAGACTACAGAGATGTAGATCATGTTGTAAGGATGACAGAAAACATAAGAATCCTTCAACAAAACATGTAAAAGTTTCCTTGGCTGACGTGAAAGTGTCTACAAATCCTCAAAGGAAGTTTATTCCTTTTTTTTTTTAATATTTCAAATGTAGCTCACACTTATCTGGTGGGATTGCTGAGAGCTGTTGACAGATAAGTAGAAACCTTTCTTAAAAGTTACATTTTCTTGTCTTTCCTCCTCCAGAAGAAATCTAACTTTCTGTTTCACATCTTAGATGCCTCATGCTCACTGAGAATAGCAACAATCACATTTATCTTGTTGCTGAACTAGCTTAAATATAGACATCCACAGAAACAGCAATAATGAATCTCAGCTAATATCCTGTTTATTCTTACAGAGCTTTTGTAGAGATTCCTTTGCTGTCACTGAAGATGCTTTTATGATTTCTGTAATATATTTCTCTTTCAAAACAGCACAGAAGCTTTCATCTGTCTGCCATCATTACTATTTACAATTGCAGTGGCACTAAAGATGATCTTCCTCAAGTTTCCAATGCACAGTATTTTCTCAGGTGCTTCAAAACTGCCAGAAGTTATTTCAGGGATAATACATTTAATATAGACTATTAAATCTGATGCCTTGAATTCCTCAAGACATGTCAGGAGTGACTCAAGCTCTTGTTTGTTTTCCCACGAACCACAAGAAAGCATCCTTTTATTTGAAATCAATCCAATTTTGTCCACTGCCAAAAGTGCAATGAAAATTAGTTCATGATGGCTGTAAGGTCATAAGATGCTTTGCAAAGGTATATCTCATCAGAGTCCTCCACCCAGTGCTCTAGAGTGCATGCTGCAGAGTAGGAACATCCAATATTCTACTTAAAGGAAAAGAAAAAAAAAGAAGGCATTGAGGAGTCAGGGTGAGGAGTGGGTAGTAGTGTTTCAAAGTCCTCCTTTGCTTTTGCTTAGCAGGACATCTTAAGTAGTTAGTTCTTTTTGACTTTGTATGGCAGTTGAGTGCCCAGTTCCCTCATATGCTTTCACATCCTGACCTTGTGCATAATCTGAGAACATGAAAGTAGGAGAAGGCAGGAAGTGGCTCTGGCCTGTTGGATCCCCCCTGTGAAGAACTCATTACCCTTGCCAGCTCCTAAGTTGTCAATGCACAATACTGTGCTACATGACATCCAGAAGTGTCTCTCTGCAGCCTCTGAGGTGACTGTAGTTCCCATGTGAATGGAAGATAAACTGACTCTAGCAACTACTCCCTGCCTCTTGTTAGGAAGAACCAACCATTTTTCCTGTTTGGGAACATTTACAGGCATGCCTTGAACCTGCTGTCTCCTCACCATGCACTTTTACTCTTACAGTTCCAAGGATCCCTGAAATGCTTTGGAAATACCACTTTACTGATTCATCCTACCCAACTGAGCCTTCTGTTAGAAGGTATCTGGATTTGTCTGGCTTTGGGTTTTGCAATTTTTTTCTAATTTTGGTCAAAGTGAGAAATCTCCTACAAAATTCATTCAGCTTCTTCCTTCCCTGTTCAAATAGCGATGCATTGCTATGCAGAATTTTCCTGAAGACCACCTGCCTTTCATCTGAAGTTTGGTCAGACTGGGATTTTTAAGTTTAGTGGGACACAGACATTCATCAGTGTTATGTCTCTGTAGGCAGAAAATTGTCTTTTGGAATTAGAAGGATGACACTTTAGATGCTGCCTAGTTAGAAAATGATTTCTGTAGTTAACCTTTTCTTTTACTATTATTTATTTTACTTACTTTTCTACTATTGCCATCTTTGCCACATTTTCTGTCACTTTGGAGAGAAGGCACTGAAATGGAACAGGAACTGCTGTTTACTCAGGATCCAGAAAACTGCCAAATACTATACTAAGTTACTTATTCTAAGAGATCAACTCTGATTTTGACATCAGAGTCAATGAGGTCTAGCTATGGAACAAAGAGTTTGAAAGCCTGTATCATCTAAACTGCATCTGAATCTAAACTGAACCTCTTGTGAGTTGTGTATCACCATATAATGCAAAGTAGGTATTTTTATTTTGCTGTAAGTGTTTCCTGAGGTCTGAGAAGAATTCACAGAACGTGCAGAGGAAAAAAACCTCTCCTCCATATTGACATCATTAATCTTTTGTTTTCTACAGCAAAATACAAATTACTTTTATGTAGTGCAGAGCTAAACATCAAAGGTGATTAAACCTTGCAGGTAACTTCTAATCTGCAGTGTGTCTGACTGCATCACATTATCAATGGAGAAAAGACATTTTCCATTTCAATGGACAGCATTTTTCAGCTTTTTATCATATAACCTCTTGTTTTTATGAGGAAAATTCCCATGCATATTTTGTCTCAGACACTCTTATAATCCCAAAAGTAAAAAATTCTGTACCCAGCGATTCCTGTCCAGTAGCTGCTCTGAGAAGTTGTGCTTTTACATACTTTTTTTAGTAAGATATTTCTTCTTTAATTCATAACCAAAAGCTACTGTAGATAACACTGCAAACAATATATTGTATGCCCTATATAAAGTTGCTGCCTTCTGCTATGATTTGTGATTGAATTTACACCTCAAATAGTGGAAAAGATCTAATGGATGCAGCTAGCAAAGGGTCACAATCTTGTCTACTCAGTGTGTGACCATTAACTGAGCTAAGATTTGTTCTGTTGGACAAGCTGAAATGCCTTATTTGATTGCCTGTCCTAAACAGGGCCACACATGGGAGATGAGTATCCAACAGTTCAGAATGCCTTTCCAAACACACATCTATTGGGAGCTTCCAGGCTCACCAGAGTTATTTTCTGCACAAATCAACTGCAAAGACTTTCTAGTTGGCTCTCTTGTAAATGAAAGTCCATCCACATCTTAGATGGAATTAGGTGGTCTCAATTTTGGTCATCATGTTTCTAAGAGAGTGTTTATCTTTACTTGCAACACCAGTTCTACTTAACATTTCTTTTGTTTCTTGTATCTGCTTTCGTTATTACTGAGACAGTGCTTTAGACTTAGGCTGTAAGGATGATCAAGATGAACAACAGATTTCAACAACAGGGTCCTAGAATATTACAGAATCACAGAATGTTATCATTCTATCCACTGGGTTATGTCCTCATCAAAGGCTGTCAGGTTGGTCAAACATGACTTCCCCTTGGTAAACCCATGCTGACCGCTCCTCATGACCCCCTTATACTTGATATGCATAGAGACAGAGTCAAGGATAAAGTGTTCCATCACCTTTCCAGGCATGGAGGTGAGGCTGACTGGTCTATAGCTACCCAGCTCCTCTTTTTTGCCCTTTTTGAAGACTGGAGTGACGTTTGCCTTCCTCCAATCTCCAGGCACCCCTCCTGTCCCTCAGGACTTACCAAAGATGATGGAGAGTGGCCTGGCAATGACTTCTGCCACCTCCCTCATCACCTGTGGCTGCATCCCATCAGGTCCCATGGATTTATGGATGTCCAGATGGCTTAACTACTCCCTTACCCAGTCGTCTTCAACTGAAGAAAACTCCTGCATTATCCTAACATCATCTGGGAACGCAGGGGCCTGAGGCTCCTGAGGACAGTCTCTAGCAGCACAGACAGAGACAAAGGAGGCTTTCAGTAACTCCACTTTCTTTGTATCATCTGTCACCAAGGTACCCACTTCATTCAGCAGTAGACTACATTGCTTCTAGTATTAGTTTTTCCTGCAATGTATTTGAAGAAGCCCTTCCTATTGTCCTTGACCTCCCCTGCAAGGTTTAATTCCAGAGAGCCCTTGGTTTTCCTAGTTACCTCCCTACATCCTCTGACAACAGTCTTGTACTCTTCCCATGTGGCCAGCCCCTCCTTCCATGACCTGTAGACTCTCTTCTTCCACTTGAGTTTGCCCAGCAGTTCCCTACTTAACCAAGCGGGTCTCCTGGCTCCCTTCCTTGATTTTCTATGTGTTGGGATGCTCTGATCTTGAGCTTGGAAGAAGTAGTCCTTGAATGTTAACCAACTCTCTTGGGCCCCTTTATCTTCTAGTACCCTGTCCCATGAGATTTCCCCTATCAATTTCTTGAAAAGATCAAAGTTGGCCCTACTGAAGTCTAGGGTTGTCATCCTACTAGGTATTCTGTTCCTAAAACACAAGGTCCTGAACCCTATCATCTCATGGTCACTGCAGCCAAGGTTGCCCTCAACCTATACCTTTTCAACCAGCCCTTCCTTGTTAGTATGTATCAGGTCCAGCAGTGCTCCCCTCCTAGTGGGCTCATCCACCATTTGCATCAAGAAGTTATCCTCAATGCATTGGAAGAACTATGTTCTACAACATGTGTTTAAGGCCTTAAAAAAATGTCCTTTTTTTCAAAGTTCCAAAACACCTACTTTTCCACAAAGTTAGTGGAAGTTACTTACATGTTTGAGGGGATGGCTGTCATAGGCACACAGAGGAGATAATTGTCACATGCAGGTGACGAGCCATGAAGTTAGGTGGCTAATACCACTAGTGCAGTTGAAAATACAGACCTGAATATCAAAGCAAATTTTAAGAAAAAAACTGTGCCCTGGAAAAAGCTGGTCATGCAAATAACCAGCTATATCACCCATTAAGTTTTTAACATCCAGGATATCTTTGGTCTGTATTTCTAAGTTCCTTACAGGTGCGAAAGCCTCTTAGGATAAAAGATAAATGCTGGTGTGTCTCTGCATTATTAAATGTCTGCTAGAAAAGGGCAATGCTTGTTCAATCACATGGTAGTTGAGCATCAGATTTGTGAGGCTAAACTGTTAGTGATTCATAGCTGTCTCATTTTGGATAGGAGAAGTAACCTGTTAGGTCCTTGTGAAACACTGAGCCTCTTCCATAGCACTTCTTCATTCATGTCTTTTTGGGTAGTAGTAGCAGTCTTTGTCGACTACATCATCTTGTCTATGTCTATCATTTCTCTTGTAACTGTTAGGTATCCATATAAATACATGGCTAAGGAAATATAATGGAATGAATTATACAATAATGTTATTAGCTAACACAGAAATCAACTTCTACACTTTTTCCCCCTAGAGAAATGCCATGACATTTGTGTAGATGTGAATTAAAAATGCCATATAGATAGGGCCTAGACTTCTGAACTCTGTTGAAAATGGGATACATATAGCTGTCAAAAACAGTAACAAAAAACTAGGCAGTGAGGAGGCAGATCTGTCATTCAGACTGATTGGGCTTACATACATTCACCACTTTCTGTGTCTTCCACTGTGCAGTGTTTGATCGTCCAGATGGCTTTTATCAACTGCTCAACTGACAGAAGTCCATTGAAAATTGGCCTAATGGTGTGTGAATTACCTTGCTATGATTCCTCAGGCACCCGAGGGCGGCTGTTAAAAGCTGAATCTGAGTCACCTCTGTGCTCATGTCAGACTAAGCAGGTGTTACTTCTGTTTATATTTATTTTACCTGATTATTCATTTAACAGAAATTGCCAAATAAAAAAAGTGACAACTTCTTTTAGAAAAAGAAAGGAGAACACAGGGTTTACTCCATCCCTAATGTCAGTTTTGTTTCCATTCTTTTAAAATACATATCCATGTTCATTTAAGTTTGGTCTTCTCAAACAGCTAGTTGCCTGTGCTGCTTCCAAAGCAACTGGGAGTGGAGTCTTTGCTTTATGTATCTTAATGTCTAAAGAAAAAGATAAATAGGATCAGAGAAAACTGAAAGTGAAGGACCTTACTTACAGGAGAAGTTTCTACAGGTATAAATGGCTCCAGTTGTGTAGATTTTGTTTTGGTATTTCATAATTCCCAAACTTCTATGGTTATTTCTAAACTGCTGTTCCTGCTGTTTGTAAGCACTTAAAAATTTACAAAGAACAAAAACTTTTTGCCTTAGTAGATTAATCTCAGTTTCCTTCTCCTTTCCTGTTTTCAAGATCAGCCACTGCCAGGCAGGGAGTGTGCTGTTATCTTACCCTGCTCACAGAATGTTAGAGCAACTCCCCCACCACATCTTGTAGACCTGTCATTCCTAAAAAGGACATAGCCATCCATGACCACATTCCAGTCATGAGAGCTGTCCCACCATGTCTCTGTAATTGCCACCAGATCATAACCCCTTGACCTCACGTGGATTTCTAACTCCTCCTGTTTATTTCCCATGCTGTGTCCATTGGTATACAGGCATTTCAGGGAGCGAGCTGAGCATGCCAATTCTACCCTAGGGGGGTGGGAAGCCTTCTGCTCTGTATTAGTACTAGCACTAGAACACTGCCCCACTGGTGTAGACCTGGCGACAACCCCATCCCCCTTTGAATCCAGTTTAAAGCTCTATGGATGAGCCCTGCTAGTTCTTGTCCTGGAATTCTTTTTCCCCTGGAAGATAAGCCTTTCCCACCTCCTAACATCTGGCCTGGTATCTTGTAATACCAGCTATTATCAAAGAAGCCAAAGCTCTGCCTGTAGCACCAGTCTCAGAGACAGGCATTTATGGGCTGAATTCTTCTACTCCTTTCCATATCATGGTCAGGTACTGGAAGGAGGGAAAAGAAAATAACTTGGGCCCAGACCCTTTTATCAACCATCCCAAGACCTTGAAATCTCTTAATTCCCCTCAGACTACAGGATGCAGCTTCCTCTCCACCTGCCTGAAAGATCAGTAGTGGACAGAAGTCTGATGACCTCAGCATGTTGGGAAGTTCCCTAGTAATATCCCTAATTTGGGCTCCAGGAAGGCTGCAGACCTCCCTCTGATGAGGGCCAACCCTGCATATTGGACCCTCTGTTCCCTTTAGGATGAGTCTCCAACAACCACAACACTTCTCTTCTTCTCTGTGGAAGAGGTTGTGATATGTCCAGGAAGGCTAGCTGACTGCAGCAAGACCTCTGATACAGGTTGCCTGTCATCCACATCCCCATTAGACTGGATGTCTTCCAGCAGGGCCTCATATCTATTTCTCAGAGGCACCTGGGGAGATGAGGCAAGCAAGGAAGGCACTTGCCTTCTGTTGCAGCCATCAACTTTCTTCCAGTCACCTGTTTCATTTAGGCCTCTGTCTTCCACCTTTGCCAAGCCTTCTGTTACAAGGGCCCCATTCCTATGGTGTATGGGGAACTGAGAAGACAGGGGAGGTTGGGAGGACTCTCTCTTGCCTCTCCCATCTCTCTACTATGTCAACTGCCTACTGCATTCATGAAGACAGTGAGGCTCTTAATATGGAGTTAAACTGATAGAAACGAAGTAGCATAATGCATGTGTGGACATTTAAACCTCTCAGCACTGCCTAAATTTTATGTCAAACTTTCTAGTCCTTGGCTCAAGTCTATAACAAATCAGGTTAAAATCAGGGAATGTAATGGCTGATAATTTAATCTTTTGAGAGGAATTTCATCCTATGGGGAAGCACTTGCATTTGAAAGACTGAATTCTAGGAGGCTGGACCTGAATCTGATGTCACATTGATTTCCCAGTGCTGTCACTTGTTGCCTTGGGGCAAGCTGCAAGACTAGATTTACATCTGTGTGAAATGACTATTAGTCCTTTCATGCCTGAATCTAAGTTTGATTGTCTAGAGTAGATTTAAACATACCACGTATAAATTAGATAATAAAATCCCTTGCTTTTCCTGGCACAATAGGCGAGGAACGGTAACTGGAGAGCATGTTAGTTCATACCCCAAATCCTAAACAAATTCCATTGCCTGCTGAGGCAAAAGTTTAGCATTCATGACCACTCCCCTTGTTCTGGGTTACACATGAGGTTCTCGGTTATCTACAAAGAAATGACATCCACATGCTATCAAACCAGGTACTGTGCTTAATTTTGTGAGGTCTCTGAAATCGATTATGTGAGTACAAATATTTGTCAGAACTGGTCTTGGCTATTCACCAATTTTAAACAATTGGATGACTGTCATACTGCTTCCCTAGGCACTAAAAATCAATGATAATGCCAGACTACTTCGTTCATTGTTATTTTAGAAAATCCCTAATCAAAACAAGTATAAGTGCTGATGTGTGCTCAGTGGTGGAGTTTTGTGTGTTCCTTGGAAAGATGATATTCCCTGGAGAGAGAGGAAAGGATTAGAAATGATAACCACTTTTTAAATACATCAGCTTGCTCATGTGTGTGGTGTTTTTTATCAGCTTTACAGCAAAAGCTTCATTTGATTTGTGCAGGGATGTGGATAATAAGGAGAGAGGCCAGTGAGCTGATTTTTATAGTCTGTTTGTAGCTTAAACAAAGATCTGGGATTTTCCGGATAAAGACCAACTGAAATACAGCAGATTATGCAGCTTTGGGTTTTTTTCAAAGATTTGTTAATTTTTTCTCCACACAGCCTGGTTTTCATGTGCCCCCTACACATGAAAACAAGGAGCTTTAAAACAGAGTTTGTGGCAGATCTTCGTCAAGCCCTGCTCCTTGATTGTAGCTGATTCTTTGTATTCAGAAATGTGCCATGATTAGACACTGTTGGATTTGTGATAGATGGGGTTCAAACTTGGACCACCATTATATTAGCAGGCACAGTTCTTACTGCTAAAATGCCACTGTTCTGTCTAAAATCCTTGAAGTAAAACAAGGGGTGAGGCAAGTTACTGTCTTCACTGGAATGTGAATATAAGTCAGTGGTGTGGCTTCAGGTTTTCTGTGACACAGGGAGGAAGCTTTATGTAAATTCTACTTCCTTGTCTCCTATATAGGAGTGGAGTGCACAGCCCTGCCAAAAGATATCTCAGTGCAGCCAGTAGTAGTTATTTTCCCTTCTATCATTTAGTTCTTGTGAGCATTACATAAGTTATGCTTAAGTTAGGATCACTTGAACACAAAGTGTCCTCTGCTAAGAGGCAAGTGAGTCCAGCACTGAGGCTCCTGCACAGACTCTGCAGTTCTCAGCTTGCTTTCTTGAGAAGCTGAACAAGATATCACAGAATCACAGAACGTTAGGAGTTGGAAGGGATCCTGAAAGATCATGTAGTCCAAACCCCCTGCCACAGCAGGATTCCCTAGACCAGGTCACGCAGAAGCATGTCCAGACAGGCTTTGAATACCTCCAGAGAAGGAGACTCCACAACCTCTCTGGGCAGTCTGTTCCAGTGCTCTGGCACCCCCACTGGGAAAAAAAATCTTTTCTTCTTTCACACGGAACCTCCTATGCTTCAGTTTACAGCCATTGCCTCTTGTCCTGTCACTAGGCTTCACTGAGAAGAGCCTGACCCCATCCTCCTGACACTCACCTCTCACATATTTAAAAGCATAAATGAGGTCACCCCTTAATCTCCTCTTCTCCAAGCTAAAGAGACCCAGCTCCTTCAGCCTTTCCTCATAAGGAAGGTGTTCCATCCCCTTAGCCAACTTTGTGACTCTGTGCTGGACTCTTTCCAGCAGTTCCCTATCCTTCTTAAAGTGAGGGGCCCAGAACTGGACTCAAGATTCCAGATGCGGCCTCACCAGGATAGAGTAAAGGGGGAGAAGAACCTCTCTTGACCTACTAGCCACACCCCTTCTAATCCACCCCAGAATCCCATTGGCCCTCCTGGCCACAAGAGCACACTGCTGGCTCGTGGTCATCCCTCCATCTACCAGGACCACCAGATCCCTTTCCCCTTGGCTGCTCTCCAACAGGTCAGTCCCCAGCCTATGCTGATACATGGGGTTGGTCTTTCTCAGGTGCAAAATTCAACACTTGGCCTTCATGAATTTCGTTCAATTTCTCCCTGCCCAATTCTCCAGCCTAAGTCTCTCTGAATGGCAGCACAACCCTCTGGTGTGTCAGCCACTCCACCCAGTTTAGTGTCATCAGCAAACTAGACTCCTTCCTATTGACCACAACTCTTCAACCAGTTCACAATCCACCTCACTACCCAATCATGCAGACCACATTTCCTCAGTTTAGGTGCAAGGATGCTGTGGGTGACAGTGTCAAATGCTTTACTGAAATTGAGGTAAACCACATCCACTGCTCTGCCATCATCTATCCACCTGGTTATCCATCATTTGCATCAAGAAGTTATCATCAATACATTGGAGGAACCTCCCAGACTGTGAATGTCTGACTGAGTAGGCCTTCCAGCAAATATCTGGGTAGTTAAAATCCCCCATAAGAACCAGGGCTTGTGATTGTGAGGCCACTGTCAGCTGCCTGGAGAAAGCCTCATCAACTTCCTCATCCTGATCAAGTGGCCTGTAATAAACACCCACAACAGTATCACCCATGCTAGACTGCCCCTTAGTTCGCACCCATAAGCTGTTCACAACAGAGCTGGGACCTCCTGCATTGGACGTTAACTGGAGGAGCAAAGAGCCAGATAAATAAAAAGCATTTCAGGGATGCTCTGTGTGAAACCATCTACATTATTTTTAAATGCATGGCAGAAAGATATTCAAGTGCAAGGCACACATTGTTTTAGGAGTACTGTTTGTTTTCTCATTCTGATGAAGTTTTTTCTTTCAGCATTGGAAGAAATAGATTTTTTTAAAATTCATTTTTAGCTTGGTCCAGAATTTACCTTCTTTCAGAACCTGAGATAGAGACATTGGTCATGTTTATTTTTACATTCCAAAGGAAACAAATATAGGAATAAAATCATGTTTCCCTGCAGCACTTGGAAAGCAACTACTATTTCATCCACTGGGTACACGACCACCTGGGAATTCAGTTGACTAAAAAATTGACTAAACGGAGCTGAATCTGCAGGGAATATTTCCACTGCAGAGAAAGCTGCAAGGAGTAGCTCAGCAGCATTCTTACTGGCAGCATGATACACTGGACAAAGCTCTGCACAGCTCTGAGAGGAGCATGAGAAGACATGGATCTCAGCTCTTGTAATTTGTAGAGCAAGTAAAGCAATGCTTTTGACTTACATGTTTTAATTTTTCTAATACATGATTTATATACTTTACATTTTCAATGAGCCCTCTCCCCCTCCGCTTAAGCAGGAAATAGCAAATTGAAAGAGGTGGTAGAGGCAAAATGAAGCATTCTTAAATAAACTAGTGCTACTTGTAGGAAGATAGAACCAGCTGTCAGTAACTTAGAACAGCTAAGAGATGGGAGCTGATTTTGCTCTTTATATCTAGGCTGTACCTCATTTTAGAAGACTGCTAGATATTTTCAGCTTATGTTTGCAAATTTGCCATCTTTGCTGTAGTCTTGTCATATCTCATGTACAACTGATACCCTGATGAGAGATTTCTGAGGACAGCTCTGCCTGAGTGATCAATTACTGCATATTCAATCTGTAAAGCACTTCGGCTTCTTAGTGAGGTTAAGATGCTGTCTGAGTTTTCCAGTCCTAAGGGTCAGACTCTGATACTAGTCCTCATATTAGCTGGTGTCTAATCCTGTATCAACTTCAGTGGGAATATGTGTTGAATATAATATTATTAAACATGAGTTAAGGTAGCTGACCTAATCCTCAAAAGTATATAGTATATAACAGGTATGGTTAAAAAAACAATGCTTTTGGTAAAACCATTGGCTCTACATAAAGGGGAAAATCTGAGAAAATAACATTGAGAGTTTTCAGAAAAACAACTATTAAGACCTCCACTTCCAAATCATCAGTAAGCATGTTGTATTTTGTGGTGTGCTTTTGAATGGTACCAGGCTGTGAGTTTAGATCATGTTCAGTTCTCTTTCAAATGTCTGCCCACAAAACACAGTTCTGAATGGCCTGCTTTTTATTTTGCTGATTTTGAAAGGACTGAAGAGGTGGGGCTGCTGCTGCAGGACTGCAGGCCAGCTGCCATTCTCAATTATATCTAGCCTTCTTTACCTTCAGTAAGGTAAAGTCACAAAGTCGCATTAACAGCCTTTTTGGCTTAACTGGAAATGTCATGTTTAAGGTATAGCATCTATCAGGAAGCGTTCAGTTATGGGGCAAAACATTGCTAAGGAGGTAAATTTGGTCTCTGAGAAGCAGATGAAATAGAAAGCAAGATAAGAGTCTCTGATGTAAATGAAAGAATTAGTAACAAAAGGATAATTGTGATTGTATGAGACAAACCCTGTGTTGCTCTGCCTTTCACTGAAATTCAGAGTCAGGTTGTACTGGATACATAAAAGCATATTTGAAGGACTGAATCCAAAGGGAAAAGCTTGGGACTGGCTCCATCAGAACAGACTGCAGCCTCAGAATAGACAGAGGTTGGTGTGGCTGCATTCATATCATAGGACAAGAAGTAGAGGTGTGCTGCATAGCTGTGTTTCCATTCCTGTTTGTGATAAGCATAGGCCAGAGTGGGCTTTAAACTGCCCCTGCAGCATGGGGTGAGAAACTCCCTGCTCCAGGCAAAGACATTTCCGTGTGACACATAGTCCTTAGGTCAGCACCAGGGGGAATTAATTACAAGAGATTTAGCGTTGCTGCTAGCCAGAAGGTCCCCACGTAACTATGTCCCTTTTTTTAAGAAGTAGGTTATCTCAGCTTAGCTCAGCATGTTGACTTCATTAGGAGCCTTTGAAGGTATCTACATGCTTGCTCCTGCCAGTGGTATAGGCGCTCTGTGTCTTCAGGTCCCTCTTTGTCGCATGCCAGAAGCTGAGAATGCTCCGAAGTTGGGTAAAAGTCGCTATCCTCAAGCCTCTTCATTTCCCAAGTGCTTCTTCCAAGACTGCCAGTCAGCAGGAAATAATTTCTGTGTCTTACTGTCTTGTTTCATGCATTCATTGATCTACTCAGCACTTCAGAAATGGTAGAAACATGACCTTTCCTATGAATTTTCAACATAAGGGCCCTTATCTTGCAAACTAGTCTGCATCTGCACACCCTAGAGGACTAAAGTCAGAGCAGCTCAGTGGAGTAGCAACATTTAGTAGCAGAGATCATCCTGAATCTGGCAGAACTTAAGCCTAAATACTTTCTGATTCTTTTAGAAATGTCCAACAATTTTGGGATTTTTCTGCCTTAAATGTATTAAGCAGACTCAATTAATTGTGCTTTAACTTTCTGATCATATAGCAGCAATTTCAGCCTGTCTTTCTTAGTCTGTAAAGTTAATTTTTAATGCTTCAGTTTACAATTTGGAATAAGATTTTATGACATTCTATTACTGTACATCAAGTTGACAAAATTCTGCTATTAAAATTAAATATTTTAACATGCATTTATAGTTGAAAACAATCTCTGTTATTGCAAGATTGTTTAGCAATAAATACAAGCTGAAATAAGTAAATTTTATTGGTTGCGAAAATAGTCTGTCATTGTTAAACAGAATTTCTATTATACATATATTATTTACTATTATTTGAATTAAAAAAGACAATTTATTTACATTACAAATTGTAAATTTCATTTACTGTTAAACACTTAAGCATTTGCGAAGCTAAGCTGCCAGTAATTTGCCCATAAATATGTGTCATTTTTTCCCTGAATGCTTCACACAAAACACTATGAAAATGCATACATTACAAGAATTCAGAGAGGGAGTGCAATTCAGCTCTCCTAATTTTTATCTGAAAATCTATCCATTTCCAGCATTAGAAAGTAAGATGCAATAATGTATTCAGAATGATAGAACAAGGGATTCTGATGGCTTTCAGTGTCTAACACCCTTCTTAATGCTTCTGGGTTTTGATCCTTTAAGATATCATCTTGAAAATCATTTTGAAGGAAAGCCACTATAATGTATGTGATACAATGTATCTGGCATCTGCTTTTGTGCATTTTTTTTAACTGCCCTTTTTTCAAGTGCTTTAAACTCATACATATTTTTGAACTGGTTTCCACAGTCAACAGTTACTACTGACAACAGTTTTCACATAAATTACCAAGGGCTGGGTTCTACAAAGTGTTGACTGCTCTAGTGCTGATCCCACAGGGGTTACCTCAGCTTTAACCTGAGCATGCATCTCTGTTCCCTACTGACTTTATGCAGTGCTAGAAGAAGAGCTCACTTCTAGCTGCTGGATTTGGGGAAGTAGCAGCCTAGTGGACAGCAAGAAAAGAGACCTGTCCAAGACTTGGCAGCAACAGTATATGAGCCCTGAAAATAAAGAAGGTCTGAATCACAGAATCATTACGGTTGGAAAGGACCCTCAAGATCATCTAGTCCAACCGATAGCCCTACACTACTCTTACCCCTAAATCATCCCCTGAAGAAACACATCTATCCTCTTCTTAAAAACCTCCAGGGATGGTGACTCCACCACCACCCTGGGCAGCCTATTCCAATATCTCACCACTCTTTCAGTAATGAAATTCTTCCTAATATCTAACGTAAACCTACCCTGGCACAACTTGAGCCCATTCCCTCTAGTCCTGTCACTAGTCACAAGGGAGAAGAGGCCGACGCCTGCCTCCCTAGAGTGACCTTTCAAGTAGCTGAAGAGAGCAATAAGGTCTCCCCTCAGCCTCCTCTTCTCCAGGCTAAACAACCCCAGGTCCCTAAGCCTCTCCTCATAAGGCCTGTTTTCCAGACCCCTGACTAGCTTAGTTG